>VWZE01022132.1:141805-154602 GCA_013396675.1 Eubucco bourcierii
GGCAATGGGTTTGAACTGGCAGAGGGGAGATTTAGACTGGATGTTAGGAGGAAGTTGTTTTCAGTGAGGGTGGTGAGGCACTGGCACAGGTTGCCCAGGGAGGTTGTGGATGCTCCCTCCCTGGATGTGTTCAAGGCCAGATTGGAGGAGACCTTGAGTGAGCTGTGCTAGTGGGAGGTGTCCCTGCCTATGTCAGGGGGTTGGAACTAGATGATCCTTGAGGTCCCTTCCAACCTTACCATTCTGTGATTCTATGATTCTACGATCTGACAAGTCCCAGCAGCTGTAAGTTGATAGTAGGTAAATTCAACCAGAAATAATGTGTGCATTTCCAACAGTGCAGGTAATCACCTGTCAAAATATTTTAGCTTGGGTTCACTGTGTTTTCCAGCACTTGAACCTTTATACTTGGTAGCAAATGTTTCTCAGAAGCAGATTTCCCCTAGGTCAGCCCCAGCTATTGGTCTTGTAGCTGCAATTAATTCAAAGCAGCCCTATGGTTATGTTGTATCAGAGGGCAGCCAAAATGATCACAGTGCCCTAGGGGTCTCCTTTGGGGTAGCTGTGGCAATGAACTTGAAAACAGCTATCCAAAAAGTCAGTGTTTGATTCCAGTTCCACTTGCACACTGTTTACGTGAGTGTAACTTCACAGTTCAGACTTATGGTTGACAGTGATGGATAGAGAAGGCAAATCAGGCTTGTGGGGAAAATGTTTGTGAAATGGGCAGTCCTGAGCCAGTCAGTGATCATGATATAGGATACATTCAGAGTATCCTATAAGTGTAGGAGAAAGTGGAGGTGTTTTCACTGGTGTCACTGACCCTTTGGGACAGAAACACAAGCATTTTAATTTTAAAAAATCCCTCAATATTGAAAGGAGAGAGTAAACTCTGAAACAGTAGGAGTTTTTCTGTATTGTGAAATGGAAATGTAAAACCTCCTATGGCTGAAAAGGCAATGATTCAAAACTGAGGTCTTGTGATGGTTTGGGAGTTCCCTGCCCCCCCACACTTTGTAAAATGACCCAGACTAGAACTCAGCCAGCTGGAAGTTAAGGACTGAAGCTCTATTTACAGCTCAGCACAATGTACAGCAGAGATAGACACTATAGACAGGAATAGTTACAGACATAGACAAGTTAAAGGGAATACAGCAACACAACTCCCCTCCCAGAAATCAGAGACCCCAGGAGGGGCTCCCAACCACCCTTCCACCTTCTCCCCACCCCTGTACCTTACTCCAAGGTTTGCCTTACACGCAAGGTAAATTAGGAAGATCAGCCAGGGAGGTTAGAAGAAAAGTGGTTAGTGAGGATTAATCAGCAGAGGAGCCAGAGCCCAGAAACTGCTAGACCACCTCAGCAGCTGCTGCTCCAGCAAGAGCCAGAGAGAGACTGACTTATGTATATGTTTTGGTTATTGTTCCCAAACAGTTCTCCAGCATGCCTGTGAGTGAAGTAGCCATCATGATGTTTTCCTTGCACAGCCTAGAGTGTGATTTTCTCTATTAAAATATTCTAATTAGCTTCAAACCAGCACAGGTCTGCATAAAACAGCAGAGACAAAGTGGACCAAAGCAAGCTCCAAGCAGATTGCATTGAGAACTAACCAGGATGCAACCACTGTCTAGCTAAGGTGGCAAGACAGACAACTTAAACATTGCTCAATATCCAGCTCTTGCAGTAGTGGTTATGATCAGAAGTGTGAAATCTGTGGATTTAAGAGTAGAGGATTTGTTAGGACAAGGTTCATGTTTTGTCTGGTCTGCCATCTCTAGCAGGAGTCTTAACAGATTCTGAAGAGGAAGGCAGAATAACAGTGCAATGGGCAGACAGAGGAAGCACCTGCAGTTTGTTGGGAGCTCAAGTAACCGTGGATTGGCTTAATCTCAGAAATGTTCATGTCTTTCCAGAGTGCTTGTTGAATGCTTGTAACTCTGGGTCATTTTGTATCTATAGACCTGTCCAATCTTTTCTGGAATCTTAGTAACTTACTGTGATTACAAATACAGTTGTTCAGAATGCAAACTCTCAATCAGCTTTTAATACACCTCTTTTGTAATCCAATCGAGTGTCATCTTGTATTCTTGTGACCTTCAGGGTCTGATTCTGCTAAAGAAGCCTTTGGATTGACTTCTGGGGTACGCTCAGGAACCATTTGGATGAATTACAATTAAGACTCTTCCTGACACCAGGGCACGCCCCGAGCAGCACAACCACAAAGCACATGGAGCACAGGTAGAGGTAAGATATTGTCGTGGGTTTAAAGAGCCAACAGAGTGAAGCTCTCAAACGAATTGGAGAAAAAACAGAATTGTATTTGGAGAGAGAGTTACAGACAGAGATTACAAAGTAGATCCATAAGCCATTAGTGAACCCCCTGAATTTTCCCTCAACCCAAAACTAAATCTACAATCCCCAGTGCTCCAGTCCTTCCCCCCCCATGCCACTGCCATCCTCCAGAGGCCTAAGCACAGCCTCTGGAGGCCCCAAACCAGGCCTATCCTTACATGTTTATCCTGATAATGCACCTCCTGCCTGGCACAAGGCTGGAGGGGGAGGAAAGGAGAACAAGCTGGCCTTGCCCTGAGCTTATGAAGAGATAACAGAATTATGGATTGAATAACAATCTTCCAGTCCCCAGAGGACTCTTTTTAACCTTATAGTTCCCAACCTGGGACAGATATTGGCACAATGGTAAAACAGAACAGAAAATTCCTGAAGACGTGGAAGATATTTGATTTTGGAAGGGTATTTGAGTGAATCTTTCAGATGACATTTCTGCCTGGATCCCAGAAGCTCTTGATAAAGATTCTTCTATACTTGGTGGAGAAAATAACAGTGATAATGCTTCACTTCATTATGTAGTGATTAATTTGGAATGGAAGTTTACAGAAAATTATAGACAAGTTTTTGCAGTCATATGAGAGCTGTAAAGAAGAATTATTGCAGTCAGTTGAAGATAAGAGATCCCTGAGTGCTTTCTGTGTGCTCGCTTTTCCAGTTGAAGCTGTGGGGAATCTGTTGCTGTTGAAGATTTTGACAGAGGTATTCTAAGACACAACACCAATGCCTGATCCTGGGAGAGAAGCAGGAGACTTCAATATATTGCTAGGGATGCCACTAGTCTGTATAACAATTTGTCTTTAACCAGCTATCTAAAAGGAAATTCAGGGAACTGTCCTCCCAGCCAAGTGGATACTTGGTCATGAGCAGAGCCGACAGATTCTCTCTGACGTTTGTAGAGCTGATCTCTATCTTTAGGACAGCACAAGTTACTTGTCATACCAATATTGTACCATTAACTGAGCTAGATAGGAACTCTCCAGTGAGTCTGAAGGACTTACTCAATGTAAAATAAAATCCATCTGGTTGTAGGACTCAGAAAAGGCAGTTATCTTAGACAGAAAGGTAAAATCTCACAGCACAAGTTGAGGACCATAACTGATTGCCTAAATAAGTTTGTGGCTGTTAGTATTGTATTAGTATTGTGTTCAAAGACTGGAGTCATGTTGAAATTCACATCAGAAACTACTCTGTCTACTCTGGCAGATCAAAGAGTAGCATAAAGGAGCTCTTTTGCACTGTGTTTGTTCCAGAGATATGGGGATCTGCATGTTGGAGGTATGAATCATATTCATAGAATCATAGAATGGTAAGGTTGGAAGGGACCTCAAGGATCATCTAGTTCCAACCCCCTGCCATAGGCAGGGACACCTCCCACTAGCACAGCTCACTCAAGGCCTCATCCATTCTGGCCTTGAACACCTCCAGGGAGGGAGCAACCACAACCTCCCTGGGCAACCTGTTCCAGTGTTCCTTTCACAAAAAGGCAATGACTGATGGTTTTGTTTGCATTTTCTGACTGTCTTCTTCTAATGTCTACTTTATTCTTTCTTTGATCTCTTCACTCTAGGCTGTAGCTTAGGTGCCTTTTTCAACATTTGCCTGAGAACTGGCTAGGAAAAACTCTTCTGGGGGGCAAGGGTGTGTTGGTTTGAGGCTAATTAGAATATTTTAATGGAGAAAATTACACTATAGGCTGTGAAAGGAAAACATCATGATGGCTACTGCACTCATAGGCTTGCTGGAGAATTGTTTGGAAACAATAACCAAAACATAGATAAGTCAGTCTCTCTCTGGCTCTTGCTGGAGCAGGAGCTGCTGGGGTGGTCTAGCAGCTTGTGGGCTCTGGCTCTGCTGATTAATCTTCACTAACCACTTTTCTTCTAACCCCCCTGGCTGATCCTCCTAATTTACCTTGCATGTAAGGCAAACCTTGGGGTAAGGTACAGGGGTGGGGAGAAGGTGGAAGGGTGGTTGGGAGCCCCTCCTGGGGTCTCTGATTTCTGGGAGGGGAGTTGTGTTGCTGTATTCCCTTTAACTTGTCTATGTCTGTAACTATTCCTGTCTATAGTGTCTATCTCTGCTTGTACATTGTGCTGAGCTGTAAATAGAGCTTCAGTCCTTAACTTCCAGCTGGCTGAGTTCTAGTCTGGGTCATTTTACAAAGTGTGGGGGGGCAGGGAACTCCCAAACCTTCACAAAGGGTTATGATGTAATAGGAATAGGTAGCAGAAACAAGAGTTGCTATTATTTTGGCCCTGCTAACAGAAACTAGAATCCTGCCATTTTCTTCCAAGCTTGATCTGTTTAGTTGGACCATTGGCTAGTTTTGGGTGCCTAGGGGGAAAGAGTGTTAAGAAAAACATTACTGTATCTCTGCTTAGCAAGCCAGGTGATCAGTGGCTTTGCAACTTTGAAATTGAGTTAATGGGACAAAGTGAGAGGACTTATGTCTGAGAAGAAGGAACACAAGGAGGGTTGCAGCTGTATCATTTTTGTCAGTGTCTATCTCCTCTGTTAGCAGCATGGGGAATTTCAAACTGACAAGTGTCTGTTGCAGCAAATTAAAAGCATGAGAACCCTTCTGCAGCTCTGGAGCGTAAATCAAAGCTGGGGTAGGATTCCAGTTGCCTTTGGAGGCTTTTGATTGGCCAGTTAATGTGGCCTCTGGTGTTCAGTTATAGTGCATAGATTCTGGGTTGATGAAAAGCTCAACATGAGCCTGCAGTGTGCACATGCAGCCCAGACAGCAACCGAGTGCTGGGCTGCATCAAGAGCAGTGTGGGCAGCAGGGAAAGGGAGGGGATTGTGCCCCTTTACTCTGCTCTTGTCAGACCCCACCTGGAGTACTGTGTGCAGTTCTGGAGCCCTCAGCACAGGAAGGACATGGAAGTGTTGGAGCGGGTCCAGAGGAGGCCACAAGGATGATCAGAGGGTTGGAGCAGCTCTGCTGTGAGGACAGGCTGAGAGAGTTGGGGCTCTGCAGCCTGGAGAAGAGAAGGCTTTGAGGGGACCTGATAGCAGTATCTGAAGGGGGCCTACAGGAAGGCTGGGGAGGGATTATTGACAAAGTCTTGCAATGACAGGACAAGGGGCAATGGGTTTGAAGTGGCAGAGGGGAGATTTAGACTGGATGTTAGGAGGAAGTTCTTTGCAGTGAGGGTGGTGAGGCACTGGCACAGGTTGCCCAGGGAGGTTGTGGCTGCTCCCTGCCTGGAGGTGTTCAAGACCAGGTTGGAGGAGACCTTGAGTGACCTGTGCTAGTGGGAGGTGTCCCTGCCTATGGCAGGGGGTTGGAACTAGATGATCCTTGAGGTCCCTTCCAACCTTACCATTCTATGATTCTATGATTCTATATGTACTGCACAAAAGCTACCTGAGCAGTTCTGTGAATATGGAACCAAATAATTCAGGTTCTACTTCTCTGTGTTCTGAATGGCTGTGCAAGAGAAGAGAGGCATCAAAGCTGTTGTTTTTCCTATATTAAAGCCCTTGTAGATCAGAGATTACACAAATCTAGACCTTTGTTGATGTATGACTCACTCAGAAGGAAGGGCTCCCAAAAGACTTGCCTTCTTTCCCCCTAGTCACTTCTGAAAGGAACACAAAATATGAAACCCAGCACTATGATATAACCACATCAGCATTTGTCATCCCCTGCCACATCCTTCACCATGAGTCCCAAATGTTCTGGTCTCTCACTCTTTTCTGAGAGAATAGATGATGTGCTTGTGTGTGTGTGTGTGTGTGTTCAGTCTCAGTTTGTGAAGGCAAACAGGGCTGAGAGCAAAGAAAAATGTTATTGATTTTTTTGCATTTTCTGTATCAGCCAAGCAAAAATACATAGGAAGAGGTAAAACACATGAAGAAACAAACAAGAATGGGTCAAAATAGACAATCCATACTCAAACTTAGAAAGACACACAGGACAATATCAGAGATATTGACAGAGACTGTGCCAGGTTTCCAGAATCAAATACTGGTCTGAGTTGCCTTTAGTTTTGTTTCCACTCTCCTTCCCTCCTTTTGGTGGGGACTTCTCACATGGCATCTTGACTGGGAACACAACTTCCTGGCAAGTCAGTAGTGGCAGAGAAGTTGCCTCCAAAGAGAAAAAAATGTTCAACATCACCAAGGTGTTTCCCAGAAATGCTACACTGTGACCTTTCGAAAAATAAACAAAAAAATATTTTGCCATTTACAGTCTATTTTGAGGTAGCATTCTCAGCTCTCTGGTGTGGGCCAGGAGCCTACTGTATGAACTGCTTTGCCTGGAGAGCAGCCCTGAGGAAAAGGACCTTGGAGTCTGGGTTGATGAAAAGCTCAACATGAGCCTGCAGTGTGCACATGCAGCCCAGACAGCAACCGAGTCCTAGGCTGCATCAAGAGCAGTGTGGGCAGCAGGGCAAGGGAGGGGATTGTGCCCCTTTACTCTGCTCTTGTCAGACCCCACCTGGAGTCCTGTGTGCAGTTCTGGAGCCCTCAGCACAGGAAGGACATGGAAGTGTTGGAGTGGGTCCAGAGGAGGCCACAAGGATGATCAGAGGGCTGCAGCAGCTCTCCTATGAGGACAGGCTGAGAGAGTTGGGGCTCTGCAACCTGGAGAAGAGAAGGCTTCGAGGGGACCTGATAGTAGCCTTCCAGTATCTGAAGGGGGCCTAAAGGAAGGCTGGGGAGGGATTATTTACAAGGTCCTGCAACGACAGGACAAGGGGCAATGGGCTTAAACTGGCAGAGGGGAGATTTAGACTGGATGTTAGGAGGAAGTTCTTTACAGTGAGGGTGGTGAGGCACTGGCACAGGTTGCCCAGGGAGGTTGTGGCTGCTCCCTCCCTGGAGGTGTTCAAGGCCAGGTTGGATGAGGCCTTGAGTAACCTGTACTAGTGGGAGGTGTCCCTGCCTATGGCAGGGGGTTGGAACTGGATGATCCTTGAGGTCCCTTCCAACCTTACCATTCTATGATTCTATGATTCTATGAAAGATGACTTAGAGAAGAGAATTTTCAAAGAAGTGTAAATAGAAAAAGTAGAATAAAGTCGTGGCCTGATTAGGCACAGAAAAAATGGTGGATATTTTTTCAGGAATCTTTTGTTGTTATCAAAAGTTTCAAAAAAGCTCAGTGTGCAATATACAGCAGAATATTCTGAACACTCCTCAGTCTCCTAGTCAAAATCCTGCTCTGTGCATATTGGCAGACCCTTTGAGGAGTTTGGTCACAACTGTAGAAACAGAGTGTTTGGAGTATTCTGAAAAAAGATGACACTAGAAAACAAAAGATTATATAGTTCAGAATGCCAGCAAATTTCTTATGGTTACTGGCTAGTGAATCCTCAGATAGAATATTAGAATGGAAAGAAAACCTCACTGCCCTCCTGAGTGCACTGGCAACTAGTGCAGATGACTCATGAAGTGGGAAAGGGCTGGGCTGCTGGTGATTTAGCAGTGTTGTGGTGTTTGATAAGGGCTGCTTTTGCGACCCTTGTCCAAGGATTTCCCTGTATTAATAGCTTTATGGCTGTTGTTTGGATTCCCAGTGTACTTCTGTGAGCTATCTTTTAGCACCTTTTTTCCACTGTGCAACATCCTAAAATTTCTATTTTGTCACAGCATTTCCCAACTGAAGATGGTAAATATATCAGTGAGGTGGTTCAGAGTAGCCACCTCTTATTTCTTCTTAAAATGTGATTTCCCAGCATAGAATCATAGAATCATAGAATGGTAAGGTTGGAAGGGACCTCAAGGATCATCCAGTTCCAACCCCCTGCCATAGGCAGGGACACCTCCCACTAGTACAGGTTACTCAAGGCCTCATCCAACCTGGCCTTGAACACCTCCAGGGAGGGAGCATCCACAACCTCCCTGGGCAACCTGTTCCAGTGTCTCACCACCCTCACTGCAAAGAACTTCCTCCTAACATCCAGTCTAAATCTCCCCTCTGCCAGTTCAAACCCATTGCCCCTTGTCCTGTCATTGCAAGACCTTGTCAGTAGTCCCTCCCCAGCCTTCCTGTAGGCCCCCTTCAGATACTGGAAGGCTACTATCAGGTCCCCTCAAAGCCTTCTCTTCTCCAGGCTGCAGAGCCCCAACTCTCTCAGCCTGTCCTCACAGCAGAGCTGCTCCAGCCCTCTGATCCTCCTCGTGGCCTCCTCTGGACCCACTCCAACACTTCCATGTCCTTCCTGTGCTGAGGGTTCCAGAACTGCACACAGGACTCCAGGTGGGGTCTGACAAGAGCAGAGTAAAGGGGCACAATCCCCTCCCTTGCCCTGCTGCCCACACTGCTCTTGATGCAGCCCAGCACTCGGTTGCTGTCTGAGCTGCATGTGCACACTGCAGGTTCATGTTGAGCTTTTCATCAACCCAGACTCCAAGGTCCTTTTCCTCAGGGCTGCTCTCCAGCCATTCCCCACCCAGCCTGTATTTGTGCTGGGCATTGTGCCTACCCAGGTGCATCCTTCTGCTGGGACTAATTAATGGTGGTCCCCTTTTCAGTTATACATACTTACATAAAGGGCAGGACGATCTGGATTGCTGGTGCGGCTGGTGAGATTTGTGTGTCACTCCCCCTCCAACATTGATCAGGTGAGCAGCACCAAATGATTCACTTTCTCTCTCTGTAAATGGTAAGCAGGTTGGTCAGGACAGGAATGATGTCTTACTTTGTACAGTACATTATGCACAGAGTCATTGTCTTGGTATCTCTAGGTGATATTGTAATGTGGTTCATAATCACAATACATAGGGTCTGTAATGTGTCTTCGCCTGACTGTAGCCTGTGGCTATGCTACCCCTTTGGGTACCCCTTAAGCTGGCTGCTACAAGCAGTATTTTAGCAGTCTTTTCTAGAGCCTACACAGTGATATATAGATCATATTTTGACCTTACAGCCCAACAAATGTGTATATGAATGCCAACTTGCATCATCTGCTCAATGTTTTACCAGATTTCTCTCTCAGATGAAACCAGCACTTTGTAGGTCCAGTTTTCCAATTCTCAAATGCTGGGTAAGCAAGGATTGCTTTCCTCCACCTGCAAGAGCAATGAGTTTAAATGTCACAAAGAGGTACTTTTGCTGTTTGTTTTCAAGCTCTTTGTCTCCTGTTTTGGAGCCTGTAGTAGAAGCAGAACCCACACGGACTGACAACTGTTTTAGGAAGGCTGAGATTTTCATCTTGTATCACATATCCTGTAACTGCCATGAAAGCACAAAGCTTTCATGAAACTAGTGAGGCAACTGTGAGAATTAGTAATATTCAGGTTTTGAGAGAACTGGCTGCTGCACTGCCAAGACAGTTGTACTGATACCTTCAAACAATGCAAGTGACATGTGGTAGCAGAGCTGTTCTGAGCAAAACAAACTAGAAAGAGAAGACACAGGTGCCTGAGTTGATGTTTGTGATGGAGTGCTTAAGAGGCAACATAAATCCATCACCAAGCAGCAGCCCTGTGGAATCACAAGTTTCTTGACTCATTCAGTAGCAACCTAAAGCAAATAAGCAAGTGATTACACTTTGAAGAATTAGGTGAAACTCTGAATGCAAAAGAAACAGCTTTTTAAAAATCACTCTTGTGAGGCATACAGCAGAGTTCAGAGCTCTCCAGTGAAACTTGGCAAGTTGAGATGTCCCCTGAAGTGTGGTCTCTGTAGGGATCATTCCCACAAGTATCATCATCTCATAAGTGCCCCAGCTCCTCTCAAGCACCTCTTGACTCACATATAGTGTGAGTGATTGCTCTTTGCTGCTATTTTTCTTCCTCTTTTATGCCTTTATAAAAAATGCTTCCCTTGACATGCAAGGCCTCATTCAATCAGCCTGTGACGCCTTCCTTTCCTAGCAGAGAGGAAGAAATACTCTCTCTCTTTCTTCTCCTGAGGTTTGACCAGATAGAGTGAACACAGCTGCTTTGGGAAGGGGTTTGGAAAATGTCCTCTCTCTCCTCTCTGGTATCATGGATCAGTTCCCAGAACCCCAGAGATTTGTTGCTCTTGCTACATCCTTTTAGCCACCAGAAAAACTGCATAGTATAAGTAATGAAAGCTTCCATTTGAGATGTGGAAAAAGCCGTCTGGAACAAAAGGTGATGCGAGTCCCTTACTCTCACCAGAGCCGTGAGGAAAGAGCCAAGCTGCAGACTGTATTGAAAGTGTGGTGGGTAAACTCCCCCATCCTCCTTTCCCATCCCAATCCCAACCCAGCCCCCAATAAGGCTCCATCTCTCTGTGAATGGAGTCCCTCTGAGCACGATGCTGAGCTGCAGGAGTGACAGGTGCCTCCTGATATGCCTAAATGAGAAGAACCAATCAGAGGAGCTTGCCCAGCTTTTGTTGTCATCTGGCTTTGCTCACGAAAGATGAGTTTGATTGACAGATGCATCAAGGTTCACAGTTTATTGGTTTTTGCAAAAGAGCCAGATCTGCCAATTTAGACAGGGGAGTGACACAAAACTTTCCATCTAAATGGACTAATTTTACCACAGGGAATTCCCAGGCAGAGCGCGCCAAGGCAGGCGCAGTCCTGTTTTATTTTTTAACAAGGACTGAATGACAAATATAAACGACAGTTCTAGGCTGACGGAACATCAGCATTTGACACTTCACAGGGGAGCGGTGAAATAAACAATAGGCAGAGAAATTGAATTAGAATCAGATGAGAGTCAGCTAGAGAGGGAGAGGAGGGTGTGATTCTCTACCAAATCATTAATAAGACCGAATACTGAGTACTATAACATGCTCACATTCTGGTTTATTAGCAGGTTTAACCTGCTAGCTATTCCACTGGCATGATGTAAATGGACAAAGGTGGATGGTAGGGGCTGGACAGGGAGTGGGAGTGTTCAAGGGGTTTCTGTTCATAGTGGTGTAAACCTCTTGTGATAATTTTACCCTGTGTTACTAATAGACCCTACAAAGTTGGAGAGGAAAAACTAAGACAAGTTCATTTAATTTTTCTCCTACTTGGTCTGGCATGTTGGCAGTGGAGTTCTGTCCAGTCTTCCTTTATTATGGCACTTCCTAACTTTTGAGTAACTATCTTTGCAATCTTGGCATAATTATCATACCACCTCTTTTTTTTTTTTTTTTTCCTCTGGGACTTCTAAATTTAAAGCAGGTGAGCCATGATTTTTAAGGAGAATGATTCTGTGCAGAGTTTGGTACTCCTTAGTGTGAACTGTCTGCTTGAGATAAGAGGTTGTCTTAGCTGATGGTGCTAGCAAGCTATTATCCTAGTTCTACTCATCTTTAAAGAGTGGATAGGATTATATAAACTTTCCTGATAGCTAGACATTGCTTGGAAGAAATTCCAATTCCTGGATGTTTATATCATGCTCTGAGATGTGATGTGTGTCTAGAGAAGTGACTTTGCAATCTTTTTGCAATCAGCAGTCAATAAGAACAAAAAACAATCAGTAGAATCTTTTTACAATCAGCAAACAGTAAGAACAAAACCAATCAGAATCTTTTTAAAATCAGCAAACAATAAGAACAAAAAACAATCAGAATCTTTTTACAGTCAGCAAACAGAACAAAAAAAGATCAGTAGAATCTTTTTACAATCAGCAAACAATAAGAACAAAAACGATCAGTAGAATCTTTTTACAATCAGCAGACAATAAGAACAAAAACCAATCAGAATCTTTTTACAATCAGCAAACAGAACAAAAAACAATCTGTAGAATCTTTTTGCAATCAGCAAACAGTAAGAACAAAAAACAATCAGAATCTTTTTACAATCAGCAAACAGANACAAAAAACAATCAGTAGAATCTTTTTACAATCAGCAAAGAGTAAGAACAAAAAACAATCAGTAGAATCTTTTTACAATCAGCAAAGAGTAAGAACAAAAAACAATCAGTAGAATCTTTTTACAATCAGCAAAGAGTAAGAACAAAAAACAATCAGTAGAATCTTTTTACAATCAGCAAAGAGTAAGAACAAAAAACAATCAGTAGAATCTTTTTACAATCAGCAAAGAGTAAGAACAAAAAACAATCAGTAGAATCTTTTTACAATCAGCAAAGAGTAAGAACAAAAAACAATCAGTAGAATCTTTTTACAATCAGCAAAGAGTAAGAACAAAAAACAATCAGTAGAATCTTTTTACAATCAGCAAAGAGTAAGAACAAAAAACAATCAGTAGAATCTTTTTACAATCAGCAAACAATAAGAACAAAAAACAATCAGTAGAATCTTTTTACAATCAGCAAACAGTAAGAACAAAAAACAATCAGTAGAAGAATTACTGCCGGTGTAGTGCACCTAGGTCCATAAGCTTACTTTTCATAGAATCATAGAATGGTAAGGTTGGAAGGGACCTCAAGGATCATCTAGTTCCAACCCCCTGCCATAGGCAGGGACACTTCTCACCAGTACAGCTCACTCAAGGCCTCATCCAATCTGGCCTTGAACACATCCAGGGAGGGAGCAGCCACAACCTCCCTGGGCAACCTGT
>VWZE01022132.1:154847-249069 GCA_013396675.1 Eubucco bourcierii
ATTGTGCCTACCCAGGTGCAGGACCTTACACTTGGCCTTGTTGAATGTCATGAGATTGGCCTGGGCCCACCTCTGCAGCCTGTCCAGGTCCCTCTGGATGGATTCCCTGCCCTCTAGCAAGTCGACTGTGCCACACAGCTTGGTGTCATCTGCAGACTTGCTGAGGGTGCACTGATTCCTCTGTCCATGGCACTGACAAAGATGTCAAACAGCACTGGTCCCAGCACTGACCCCTGAGGGACACCACTTGGCACTGGTCTCCAGGTGGACATTGTGCCCTTGATTACCACTCTCTGGGTGCCACCATCCAGCCAGTTCCTTACCCAGCGAGTGGTCCATCCATCAAGTCCATGTTTTTCCAGTTTGGTGACCAGGATGTCATGTGGGACAGAGTCAAACGCCTTACTCAGGTCCAAGTAGATGACATCAGCTGCCCTTCCCTTGTCCACTTTTCCCAGTTACATTAAAAACAGTTTGCTTAAAAAAAGAGATTTAAAAAACATAACTTAAAAAACTACTGGTCTTGATGTTAGAGAAAGGGGCATGAAACTAAGGGACTTGACATTGATTTGCTTGTTAATGATGATTTGGCTTTGACATATGAGTCTGGAAAGTGCATCTATGGAAGGTATGTTATTAGTTGGGTGCTAGAACTAACCCTTGCTGGCATATTGAGAATGCGCCAAATGCGTGTCTGTAGTTAAAACTTTATTCTGCTGGAGACTGACATGGAGGAAAAATTCTTCTTTCTTATGTACCCAGGTACTTTATCTGTGTGAAATTTCACACTGCTCAGCCTTATAACCCTTTGGGTTTTCTGTGTAGATTTTCGTTATCGTTCTTTCATAAGGTTGTGTTTGAAATAAGTCCCAGGCTGAAAGTCAATATGTTAGTAATACTTCATTGCTGGTGTGTCTCTTTAAAACAGAACCATTTGTCTCCTTTTAAAAGGCAAAGCCAGGAGAAGAGAAGGCTTCGAGGGGACCTGATAGTAGCCTTCCAGTATCTGAAGGGGGCCCACAGGGAGGCTGGGGAGGGTCTATTGAGAAGGGCTTGCAACGACAGGACAAGTGGCAATGGGTTTGAACTGGCAGAGGGGAGATTTAGACTGGATGTTAGGAGGAAGTTGTTTGCAGTGAGGGTGGTGAGGCACTGGCACAGGTTGCCCAGGGAGGTTGTGGCTGCTCCCTCCCTGGAGGTGTTCAAGGCCAGGTTGGACGAGGCCTTGAGTAACCTGTACCAGTGGGAGGTGTCCCTGCCTATGGCAGGGGTTGGAACTGGATGATCCTTGAGGTCCCTTCCAACCTTACCATTCTACGATTCTATGATTCTATGAATTCTGATACAAATAATGTGCTTTGAAAGGGGACAGTTTAGAACTGGAGTCATTTTTTGTTGCATTTCTTAATGGAAAGCCTATTGTTCAGCAAAGGCTAAAGCGTAGTTCTTGGCGTAGCTGTGTGTTGCTTTGTGTCACCATGGTCCCTTACAGGGTTTTTTTGTCCAGGGACAGAAGCCACAGGTGATTTCAGCTTCAGCTGCTCAGTATTTACTTACAGACAGAAGGAAGTTAGGCTGCCTGTAGTAAAGACAGGTGTTTTCCCTGTCTTAAAGCCACACAGCACCTGAGCAGGCAATGTGGGAAGCAGAGGTCTTCCCTGTGTGTACAAGAAGGAACATGGGAGAGTTTACACCTGGGAAAGTAGGGGGCAGAGGAGGAGGAGGAAGGGAAACTGCAGAGAATCTGTTTTCCATGTGAATGGAGTCCAGGAGCAACATGCCCGGGGCAGGAGAAGTGGCATGGAGCTGAAATGGATCTTCAAGGACAGGGCAGAAGAGGGGTGCAGAAGGCAAGGGTTGAAAGAAGCAGTCGGTAGAAAAGGTCCTCTCTGAGCAGCCACTGTGGAATAAATTTGCAGGTAGAGTTTTGAACCCGAAATGATCAAACATACATGCTTTGGATGGGCAGCCCACATCAAAATGTCACACAGCAGAAGGCAAGGAAATCCTCAAGCCTTTGACAAGTTTTGGTATCAAACCTGCTCTGTCAGCCTCGCCAGAAGCTACCTGGCATTTGACCTGCTTCTGAAAGCACTGGACCACAAGGTCCTTGCAATGCAGCGAGACACTCACTTTTCACTGCAAGCAGTGAAATTCACAGTAGAAGAGACACAATTAATAATGTAGCTATAGGCATCTTGAGAGCACTAAAATTAGAAGTCAAAAGGCTTTTTTCATTTTTATTTTATATACATGTATATAAATATATACATAATGGTATCTGCTGTTATGTATAAATTTGATGGCTTCCACTCAATCTTGGGATTTTTGTGTGTACTTGGTAATGATTTTCAGGTATAAGGGACTGGCATTACAGGCTCTAACAAACTTCCTTTGCTTCACTGCAGACAGCTCCTAAATCATAGAAATTAACTGTCCTGGGGAAATTCCCAGCTTTTTTTCCCAAAAGTAGACAAGAATTTATGGACAGATTGTTTACTGTGCATGTCTTCGGGAACTACTGCTTGTTTACTGAGCTGATCCTACCCTCAATATTTCCAAACATATTCCTTTAGACACAAACATCACTGTATAGTTTTACTAGCTGATAGTTTTCAGGATCAGTTTTACCCTTTAAAGAGTTGGTGCCATGTTTGCTCTTCTTTCATTTTTGCCATTCCCCCAGGTCCTTACAGTTTCTCTATACCAATTGTGTCCAGTAAGTCCATCTGTTACCTTGATTAATACCTTCAGATATATGGAGTCCTGTGTGCAGTTCTGGAGCCCCCAGCTCAGGAAGGACATGGAAGTGTTGGAGTGGGTCCAGAGGAGGCCACGAGGATGATCAGAGGGCTGGAGCAGCTCTGCTGTGAGGACAGGCTGAGAGAGTTGGGGCTCTGCAGCCTGGAGAGGAGAAGGCTTTGACGAGACCTGATAGTAGCCTTCCAGTATCTGAAGGGGGCCTACAGGAAGGCTGGGGAGGGACTTGCAATGACAGGACAAGGGGCAATGGGTTTGAACTGGCAGAGGGGAGATTGAAACTGGATGTTAGGAGGAGGTTCTTTGCAGTGAGGGTGGTGAGACACTGGCACAGGTTGCCCAGGGAGGTTGTGGCTGCTCCCTCCCTGGAGGTGTTGAAGGCCAGGTTGGAGGAGGCCTTGAGTTTGCTGTGCTAGTGGGAGGTGTCCCTGCCTATGGTGAGGGGTTGGAACTAGATGATCCTTGAGGTTCCTTCCAACCTTACCATTCTATGATTCTATGATTCTATGATATTGTCTTTCCTTGCCTACATCTAATAAAAAATGTATTTACTTTTTTAAAAAGCTACCATCATCTCAGAATGTTCACAATTTTATTTATTTTTCACGTCAGAGTAATTATAAGGAGGATTTTTTTTTTTTAACTTGGTGTTGCATAATCTCTTACAATATCATTTTCCTCATTAGGAGACAGACTGTGGTGCTCTTAGTTTTATCACACAACATTTCAACACTGAGAACTATCATGGATTATGCAGGGATTATTAAAGGAACATAATACTAGTTGAAATGGTAGAAATAGCTCTTTCATGCAGATATTTCCTTTTGCAAGATATACCAGTTCTTGAAAGATGCATAAGTTTTGCTAGAATTCTATCAGTTATGGAGATTTACATGGGAATGGCAGAGTGTGGTGTTCTGGGCTGTATTAAGTGTGGCACAAATGAGATGATCAAGCTAGCTCCCAAATCTTTCTTCTAAGATGATTTTGTTTTCTTCTGGCACATCTGTCTGTTGGTTCTTAGCCTGTCTTTCACATTCGACAGCAAATGCACATTACTAAGTTGCATTGATTCCAGTCAATTTAAGCATCCTGGATCTCATCTAGTAATCAAATATTTGATTCTTAGAGAAAGGTAATTCTGATGTAGAAAAGATTTCAGAATCTTGGAATCCAGTTTTGTTCTGATTTCAAGCTCAAGCCTATCCCTGCATCACGTCCCAGGCCTGTCTGCCTCAAGGTCTCCAACTTCAAAGTAGTTGCCAGGCAGTTTTGGTGCCGTGTTGTGAAAAGTGAATTGCTTTTGCAGGCTGCTTGGATTTTAAATAATTGCCTTTCACTTATGGAAAATGCCTTGTTGGAGGATTTTCAGCCTATTCAATTAATACTACAAAGGGAAAATATAAACTGAAACAAAGGGAAATATTTTAACTCTCTGATGAGCAAAAGCTTCATCAAGCATTTGATTTCAAATCATAGAATCAGTCAGGGTTGGAAGGGACCACATCTAGTTCCCACCTCCCTGCCATAGGCAGGGACACTCTGCCCTATATCAGTCTGGCTAGAGCCTCATCCAGCCTGGCCTTAAACACCTCCAGGGATGAGGCTTCAACCACCTCCCTGAGCAACCCATTCCAGAGTCTTACCACTCACATGGTGAAGAACTTCCTCCCCACGTCTAGTCTGAATCTCCCCACCTCCAGCTTTGCTCCATTCCCCCTAGTCCTGTCACTACCTGATAGCCTAAAAAGTCTCTCCCCAGCCTTTTTTGTAGGCCTCCTTCAGATATTGGAAGGCCACAATAAGGTCACCTGGGAACCTTCTCTTCTTCAGACTGAACAGCCCCAACTGTTTCACTCTGTCCTCATAGGAGAGGTGCTCCAGCCCTCTGAGCATCCTCGTGGCCCTTCTCTGGACACACTCCAGTGTGTCCACATCCCTCTCAAAACAAGGGCAGAGGCTTTCCTTCAGATACACATGCACCAGCAGAAAATGTGGCCCACTGGTTGTCATGAGCTATTGTGACAATATTTTAAAATAACTAACCATTAAAGAAGCAAAATTGATTCAGCCTGGCCTGTCTCCTTGCTACGTTTTCACTCCACCCCTGTGACCTTAAACTGCATTTGACATCCTGCTGAGTGAATGATTGACCGAGGAAAAACTGAGTGAATACTCAGTATTTGGTATGTTTATAGCATACCTTAATGTAATGCCTAGCTGTTTGTTAGGCAGACAATGAATAGCTTGGAGAATGGGTTATTAATGACTTTGTATTTGGTTTTGCCCCCCGACTGACCAAGATGGAAGTGTTGGAGCGGGTCCAGAGGAGACCACAAAGATGATCAGAGGGCTGGAGCAGCTCTGCTATGAGGACAGGCTGAGAGAGTTGGGGCTCTTCAGCCTGGAGAAGAGAAGGCTTCGAGGGGACCTGATAGTAGCCTTCCAGTATCTGAAGGGGGCCTACAGGAAGGCTGGGGAGGGACTGTTGACAAGGTCTTACGATGCCAGGACAAGGGACAATGGGTTTGAACTGGCAGAGGGGAGATTTAGACTGGATGTTAGGAGGAAGTTCTTTGCAGTGAGGGTGGTGAGACACTGGCACAGGCTGCCCAGGGAGGTTGTGGCTGCTCCCTCCCTGGAGGTGTTGAAGGCCAGGTTGGAGGAGGCCTTGAGTGACCTGTGCTAGTGGGAGGTGTCCCTGCCTATGGCAGGGGGTTGGAACTAGATGATCCTTGAGGTCCCTTCCAACCTTACCTTTCTATGATTCTATGCTTCTATGGAGATGAAGAGAGAGCAAGCTATAATAAAACTTCCAGCTGATATTGTTCCTCTCGTGAAACTAAACCAGGGTAGCACACAACTGGGATGAGTTCTGAAAGCTGTCAGCCGCCCTGCCTGTATTGAAACCTTGCACACAGCTCTCACTGTGATCTGATGGAGCATCAAGGCTGATTCTAGAACGCTTAAAATCCTCCTGGAGGCATGTTGAGCAGCTGTTGCTCGTTGTCTGTTGGGGCCATGAGGAAAGAGGCATAGAGTGGAAGGGGCTACCCCACATCTTTCTGATGTTGCAGTTTTGATTTTCTGAACTATCTGGGGATACCTCATGTGTTATGGAGTCAACTGAATGAGATCAATAAAAGAAGGACTTCTGCTAGCAATGAATAGGAGTGGGGTGGTGGTTGGTGGGAGCTCAGAGTATGTCTTGTTCTGTATGGTAAAGCAAGCATGTGTGGTGCCTCCCATCATGCAGAACAGTGGTTACTAACAATCATAGTGTTGTGTATATGGTGCCCAACAGGTGACAGGTGCAACAAATGAAATGTCTTGGAGACCTCAAGGGGAGTCCACCAGAGAGGGAAGCATTGACAGGGAGAGAGAGAGAGAAAGAAAAGGGAGGGAAGGAGAAACAAACCAGAAGCCACAAAAATGACATACAAAAAAAAAAAATGTTTTTTATTTCTCATGTGCACAAAAAGGGAAAAGAAAAGAGTCAAATAAAACTGAAGCGATGAGGAAAAGCCAAGAGTGGCTGCAGCAGCCTAGAATGGATATGATCCTGCACCTGGCACTGGCCCACTCCCTTCCACAGTCTCATGTCTAGATTAGCCTGGAGAGCATAAGCAGAGCTGCTTACAGTTGGACTTGTCATCAATTCCGTAATTGTCATTGTTTGGTCCCTCCTTCCTGCATTGCAAGTTTACTACGGTCCTGGGCCCAGCCAAGGAGCATACTGTGGTGTTTGTGGAGTCCCTCAGAAGTCCTCATTCTGATCAGTGCCAAACGGAGCAGCTATGATTCTTATTTCTTTTCCCAGAGGGGTTGTTTTCCTTAAGGATAAAAGGGTAGGGGTTTTCCAACAGTTCAGTAAACCAAAAATTCATTTAGGAATGCTGTTTATATGCAAGGGGAGAAAGAGGTGGAGGGTTTTTGTTTTCCTTTTGTCTGTTGAACATCCTCACATTCATGTTGTGATTAATTCTGAAGTCTCACTGTAGCTTTGAATCATCTCTCCTGATGAGTCAGAAGGCATGCAGACTTCTCCCAGTTTCCACTGCAGGGCTCATTGCCACCAACCCTCCCCAAGAGATTTATAGGTCACAGGGGTGTCACCTTTAATGCTTCCACCCTGTGCAACCCTCCCCCCATCTTATTCCACATCCATTGGGCCAAAAGGATGTGGGAGATTCAGAGAAGAGGACTGAGAAGTGCTGCCCAATTTTAAATGCCATGATCTCTGTTGCTTCCAGTGAAACATTTAAGAACTCAGGATATTCTTCCCCTGTGAAAAATTGGTGGCAGAAGGAGATCCAGTCCCATGACATTTCTGCTTGGTCCGTTAGATAAAGCAAACGTAACGGCAAAGCTAAGAATGACAGAAGAAGAAAGAAGTGAAGGGAGAGGTAAGGAAGAACAATAAAGAAACAAACAAACAAAAAATCTTTGAGAGAAAAAAAGAAATGTAATGGAAACATTAATTATTATTCAGAATAATACTGAACACTTTGATAGAATTTTCTTTCCAGGATCTCAAAGCACTGAGCCGGTGCTAATTAATTCAGCTGCGCAATCCCCCTGTGAACCAGGAACTATTGTTATTCCCATTTTACAGAAGATTGGAATTGAGGCATAGGGAGGAAATTGGACTTGACAACGGTTCTCTAGAGCCATGGGGGAAACTGGGGAATTTGAGGTCCCAGATACCTGCTTTCAGATCAGTAATGCTGTTCCCTCTCTGGATAGAAAAGTGCATTGGGAAGGAAGAAGAATAAAAGAGAGGTATAGAAATGGAGTGGAAAGTGGGTGTGAGAAGGAAATGGAAGAGAGGGAGGAAGACAGAATGGAGGAGAGAGATGCGAGTGTTGGATTTCGCTGGGTTTTGCATAGGGATTTCCTCCTTCAACTGTTTTCCATTTTTCTCCTGTAAAGCCTTTTTAAGGGGGGAAAAACAAAAAATCAAACCAAAACAACCCCAAACCAGCAAAACCTATTTTCCTATAACAAAGCAACTGTTGGCCTGTTGGGGAAGGGATCCTCCCAAGGTTTGGCTGTTCCCTCAGGTTCCGGATTTGTGCTGTGCTTTATTGAACACATTGTTTTGTTTTCAGTGAGCACAACGAGACTTGCACAGTACAGACAGCGTGTTCCTTATCTACAGGATGAGATGAGGCTGTTTTAATAACTACCATGATGAAGATGGAGATGAACTTATATACAAGAGGAATTGCCTTCACATCACACACATTATCTTCCTACAAAGCAGCAACTGTTTTTGCAAATAACATAATATTAAATAATTGGTAGAGTTTTTGCGTTTCCTGCATAGTCCAGTCTAATGGAATAATCTGTATGAATATTGATGGGTTTCTTCTGCATATCACCACATAAATCCCCGTGTCAGCTCCTGGACTTCAGCTATAATACTGCTTTACAATGCATCCACCGACCGTAAATCAAAACAACCAACACGAGAAACTCTTTGGCAAATGTAATTCAGTACATTCGCATGGGGGTCTACAGATGGCAGCGTAGAGGATTAGGCTGCCCACTTCTTTGCATAATTCTGCTTTCCTTTTAACTTTCTTGGTCAAACTACATGCCATGCTTGTGAACTTTCTAGACCAATCCAGTGCCTGGTGGAAATCCTCTTTTATCAGCGGAGTTACACCAACAATTGATTTGACCTTCTGAGGATCAAATCAAGACAGTCATGGTGAGCCAACCAAATCCTGCTTTCATTCCCTAGCTTGTGTCTCAAATTTAGTGAAACACCATTTTAAAAATAAGGTTTTCTGAGCTGATAGCTTCTCTTGAGGGGGCCCTGGATTGTAATTGCTAAGCAGGAGGTGTAACAGTCTCCTTTCCTCTAGCCTCCTCAAGAGGTTCTCCTTGCTGGTCCTTGGATTTACTGCCTCTGCCTTGACCACCTGCTGAGCGAAACTGGGTGGTGTGCAAGCAGAGCTAAGGCTGTATTGAGAGACTAAAAGGTAGAGTTTGCTGACAGGGTCCAGCATCTTATCTGCTGTCTGTGGAGGAAAACAGGAGTGGTGAAAGTTGTTTTCTTGTTGGTTTTTTTTAAGTACTCTGAATTTTCTTCTCTTACAGAATGAGATAACAGGCCAAACTCTGGTCTGGGTGACAGTGTAGTAACTCTGCTATTTGCAGCAGGTTACTCAGAGGTAAGATGTGCAGAATGACACAGATCAGGAGTAACCTCTTTGATTTTATTCTGTACAGGAAAAGATTTTAGCTCTATATCTTCTATGTAAACATCCCCCCCAAATACCCTTATCATTTGGGCACCCCATTAAAGAAGACACAGACCTATAATCAGCTAGAGCCATGCAAGGGCTAAAAGTGTTAGGTGAAAGGGGCCTTTGGATTCAACACAGCTGTTTACTGGTGATGGATTTAATACATACAAGTTAAACTTGGAGACAGAATACCGAGTCCACAACCACATCTCCTCTGAGGCTTGGAAATCTGGATTTTATACATAATATTGGCTGTACAGATTGTTCACTTCTATGCCCTTTCGGGGAGTTGATTCTCAATCCTGTCTTTGTCCATGGACAGTAGCCCACAAGTTTTTATTTGAAACCTCTCTAAAACAATAAGGACCTACTTTGGCAGACTTGATGCCCTAGGGACAGGCTGGCTGCCTTCATGTTTTCTTTGAGTATTTTTTAGGACGTGTCAGTGCAAGGAACAGTTTATGAGTTTGCTGATGATACAGGAATAATAAGCATTTCTATTGACAGTTAGCCTTTTGCAGAACAGTGTTTGCCAGTCATGTGGGAACAAAAAAGAGCAGAGAATCCCTAGAGAATCATCAGGTGAGCATTTGGGATAAGAAGTAAATATTAGGGTGCACAATATAGGATTGAAGATGAGAAGATGAGGCTATATGTTGGAGCTGGCTTTTAAGATGCAGGCATATGGATTTGAATGGAGGCCTATAAATTAGTAGGTGTATGAGCAGATGGACTGGGAATCAAAGAGGGCCCTTATAGCAAGGCTATAGTGGTAGGAAATTAGGTGTTGGACACAGATAATGAAGCTGTTGACACCAGCAGTGGGAATCTGGAGGATGGGTGTTTGGCATATCTAAAATCGCCAGAGTTGGGATGTGGGTGAACTGAAGTCATCACAGGTACAGGGTTTAAGAACAGAGGCTAAAGGCTAGGGAACCAAGCAATAATCCCAGCCAATCCTGAATTTGTCCATCTCAGTCTCAGCTGTCCAGAGGGCAATCAGATGGGCCCACGTGAAGCCCCACACTTTCCACCAACAGCGCTGTTAGAGCGCAGCTGGGCTTGTTTTCTTTGTTTGCCAACCAGTGACATGGAAAACATTTGTTGACTCAGAGTGCTTTTTTGTCAACTGATGTGTTTGGTAACTCTGTCAGATGTGACTTGTCCACACTGGTCCCCAGAGACAGGATTTGGGAAAGGGGGAGGAGGCGACTGTGAGTGGAGCTGGCATCCAATCCTCTCCAATACCACTATCCCATTGTAGTGCAAAACAGAAAGGAAACAAAACCCTAGGGTGAAAGAGGAGCATCAAACGTCAGAGGAACTCGTCTGCCATTCAGGTGGTGGGGAGGGATGGGACTTGGAGTTTTATTTTTGTAGGGTTTTTTAATTATTATTTTGGGGGGTTTTTTTCTTGTTTTTGTTTGGGTTTTTTAGAAAATTGGGGATTTGTTCCTTTTTTTTTTTTTTCTCGTTTTTACAGACCTTCATGACAAAGCATAAAAACACAGTTATATTTATATATCTATTTATATATTTCTTCATTTCGTCAGTTGGTTTGTATATGTTGCTCCATCCTCCTGTCTGAGCTGATTGTGTGTCACAGAAATTGTAGGTGTATATGTGAGGTTCCTCCCGACTCTGGCTTGCAATGTCACCATGTGTGAGGTGCAGCCAACTATGGGGGAAGCCATGCTTGAGAGTGGGGATGAGGTGCACAGAAAACCCCTCATGGGGTGCAGATAGTTACTTGGTCCTTTTCTCCATTGCCATCTCTGCTCTAGCACAGACTGTTCCCTCTGTCCTGGGAAATAGGGTGAGCATCACAGGTTACACATGTTGAAGAGTCCACCACAGAAGAGCATATCTTTGGGGAACAGTGTTTCATGAGCAGTGTCCTTCTCTGCTTCCCTTGGCCCTTACCACTCCCAGAAGGGGGTTCTGTAAGGCAATGTTCGGCAGCTGTGTTGCTTCCTAGTCCCCCTGAAGTCCTGGAAGTCAAGAGGACTTCGTGTGGCTGAGCTTTGCCCAGGTGGGGTGGAGGACTCCCTCAGGAGAAGCCACTTGGCTGCAGGCTCTTCCTGGCATGAAGGGAACAGTCTGGACGAAGGGCAGGGGGCGGGCAGGAGGGTCTCAGTCTCGGGTGGTGAGAGCTTGGTCCGGAGCCTTCATAGTGAGGAGGAAGGAACTGGACTGTGGGGAGGAACGGAGAAGGTCTCTTCACCCTTCCCAGGGATGGAGGGAGGTGATCAGACAGGTACAATGTGGAGGCCTAAGCTGTCGCCCTGCAGTTTCATGTGGTTTCCGTGGTAACTAGTGGCGGTCATAGGCAGCGGCAGCAGTGGGAGGTGCGGAGCCCCGGGATGTGGCACTATAATAATAAGGGGAACCTGAAAGTTAACACAGGAGAAGAATGGACTGGTTGAAAGGACAAACAGTAAAAAAATAAAATAAAATAAAAAATAAAACAATCAAACAAAGAAAATAAACAAAAGGAGAACTGAAAAGGAAAGGAAGAAAGAAAAGCAAAAGAACCAACAGAATTAACTCGGAGACTCACTCTTAATGGGGTTAGGGAGAGGCAATCAGTGGAAACTAGCCAAGGGGTGCATTGCAGTGAAGAGATGCTACTGTGGGCTCTGTCTCTGAACCCCCTCTACAGCAAGGAGGTTCTTTTGTTTCTTTTGACCATCAGTAAGTTTCTGAGAGAGAAACCCTTGAGCACTGTAGCACAAATACACCACAGCTGACCAACAGCTAGGAGGAAAGTGTCAGGGCCAGGTGTTCTGAGCATACCTAACAAAGTGTAACCAGTCCGTGTTAAAACCGGGATGGGAGAAATGAACAAATTTGCAATGTTTTATTGCCTAAGATTTTGATCATATTTGGTGTTAAAGCTCTCTAGGTAGTTACTGAATGTCTGTTAAATAGTGATTGATTATTAAGATCACATTTACTGAGGTTTAACAACACTGGAATAAAATGTGCAGCTATTATCCAGTTGTTAAACTTCAGTAAATATGTAAGTAATAATCACAGCTGATTTATTTTACATTAATCTCTTCCTATCTCCTTGCAAAGAAATGTTGTGTTAGGAGGTATGTTCATATGCTAAGTTTTTTTTCCTCTCTGAAAAAAAAAATGCCTACTTCTAGGCCATATTAGTCACTGGAGGTTACTGACTATTATAAACCTAGTGATACAGACTGTCTTCCCACTCTGAACACTGTTCCAGCTGGTTCTGATAGGGAGAAATTACATGAGATTTCCAGATCCCCAGGAACTGATTCCAGATTTAGCTTGGGAGAGCAGTGAAACCTCATCTAGATTTTTTAATCAGACCTTGAATGGATGCTGAGTGCAGCCTCAGAGAGTAGCAGAACCTGAATTTAATTTCTGATCTAATCTGGAATAAACTGCGGATGCAGCCTATGGAGCAGCCTGAGCTGAAATGGAGTTCCAAACTGTCTCATGAAATGGGAATCAGCTTCAGAACAGATACAAAACATTTTTGAGCTATATACCCATCTAGGCACTGGACTGGAGACTGAGGAATAAGGCCCAAATACTTGAAATAAATGAGAAAAATAAACAAAAAGAAAAAAAAATAGAAAAACAAAAAGGAAAAACAACCACGACAAAGAAAAATAAATAAAGAGACAAACAGAAGGAGTGCGAGGCTGGGAGTGTGCTCTGGGAAAGAGGTACTCACTTAGTAATGCAGGGTTGCTGAACCGCCAGGCCTCATTGTAGGTTGTATACTGAGGGTGGCTGTAGGGGTTCCCTGAGAACTCGCTCCCTGGAAGAAACCAAGGAAGGTGTGAGGCACAGTTAGGGATGAAGTTTTATGCCTGCTATTCCATCAAGCCAATGTTCATCATGAATCTGTATGCCAGGAGGAAAACGGTAGTGTATGTAGCTTCCCTGCCCAGCTGAGACTGTGGCCTTCAGGACACTATAGTGTTTGTAGTGTTGCTTACCCATACAATTAAAAGTCAAAAGACTGACCTCTTCAGAATCAAGAAATTAATTTAAAACAATGACATTCAATAATACAAATGAAAAATTGAACTGGTTTAATATTTGTCACCTTTTAACTTCTGACGCTCAGGTTGCAGTAACAGTGCATATGCAAATTTTTTCTTCAATTACCTGTCAGCTTTCCTTTAAATAACATCTAAGTTTTTCAGTAATGTCGAGTGAGCAGGCACTGGAGCCTGATGGGACAAGCTCACAATTAACACATTGAAGCTAGCACTGCTGTTGGTCACCATATGTATTGCTAGGTTTTGTTGGTAGGGTACTGTGGGTGTTGATGACATGCTTGTGGAGAAGCATGTAATTTCTTTTTAGAAATGTTCTCGTGGTATGGTGGACTTCGCTATAAAATAAAATAAAATAGAGAACATGAATCAGGACCTTGGGGTCTGGGTTGATGAAAAGCTCAACATGAGCCTGCAGTGTGCACATGCAGCCCAGACAGCAACCGAGTCCTGGGGTGCATCAAGAGCAGCGTGGCCAGCAGGGCAAGGGAGGGGATTCTGCCCCTTTGCTCTGCTCTCCTCAGACCCCACCTGGAGTCCTGTGTGCAGTTCTGGAGCCCTCA
This sequence comes from Eubucco bourcierii, assembly GCA_013396675.1. Lineage (NCBI taxonomy): Eukaryota > Metazoa > Chordata > Aves > Piciformes > Ramphastidae > Eubucco > Eubucco bourcierii. The sequence continues at coordinate 168,471 of VWZE01022132.1, forward strand.
GCACAGGAAGGACATGGAAGTGTTGGAGCGGGTCCAGAGGAGGCCACGAGGATGATCAGAGGGCTGGAGAAGCTCTGCTGTGAGGACAGGCTGAGAGAGTTGAGGCTCTGCAGCCTGGAGAAGAGAAGGCTTTGAGGGGACCTGATAGCAGCCTTCCAGTATCTGAAGGGGGCCTACAGGAAGGCTGGGGAGGGACTATTGACAAGGTCCTGCAATGACAGGACAAGGGGAATGGGTTTGAACTGGCAGAGGGGAGATTTAGACTGGATGTTAGGAGGAAGTTGTTTGCAGTGAGGGTGGTGAGACACTGGCACAGGTTGCCCAGGGAGGTTGTGGCTGCTCCCTCCCTGGAGGGGTTGAAGGCCAGGTTGGAGGAGGCCTTGAGTAACCTGTGCTAGTGGGAGGTGTCCCTGCCTATGGCAGGGGGTTGGAACTAGATGATCCTTGAGGTCCCTTCCAACCTTACCATTCTATGATTCTATGAATCACTCTCTCTTTCTTACTCTATATGGTGGTGACAGCCAGAAAAGTAATTCAGATGTGATTGGCCCAACCTTTGTGCTTAGTTGGTGAGTTACAGAGGAAATGTGCTGCATGCCAGTTCAAGAGAATAATTTTCTAATAATTAGGACTTCAGGTCCTGTTCTGAATCTAAAAGGCAATCTGAGCTACAGCTTCCTTTTTCACATACAGTAAAATGGTCCTGGACCAAAACACTTCTGAGCTTTGTTGATTAAGACTCTGAGCTGAATTTTGAATATTGCAGAATCTTCTTAGACGTTCAGTTATATTGTGCATGAGGAGCTGAGTCCCCTTGTTTTATAGAAGGCTGTGCATGGCTAAGGGAATTATACTTCATAACTGAGGAGGTATGGTGCTGCATTCAAAATAAATAAATCTGGAACTTAAAAATGTATGATTTTGTTAAGTAAAAACACACCATTATCTGGTTGTAACCTCAATTTAATGCAGTACTGACAGACTGGGGAATATTAGTGCCATCTGAAAGGCATTATGTGCTTAAAAGAGAGTGGAAGAACAGCCTGATTATTAGCTTCTGGTCTGTGGTGAAGCAGGAGTGGAGTAGTTACAACACAAGTGTTTGGAAAGCACCTGGGGTTCCTGTTAATGCCATGGAATAGGGGAAGAAGGCAATGCAAGACACGCTTACCAAAGAAATGTCCATTAATTATACTGCAATCTATGCAAACCTCCCCTTGCTGAAGAGTTAAAACTCAAACCATGGATTCTTAGATGGTGGAAATGAAGTCTGTTGAAGTCAAGGGATTTGCACTGGTTTAAACTTGAGGACAATCTGTCCAGTCAGGTTCTTGAAGGACAGTCAGAGTAATAATCAAAGTAGTCAGTACTTAAGTCTGTATGTATCACCACCAGTCACCATCCAAAGGTATTTTAGTTACAGTAGTTTTTAGTTTCAGCATAAACCCTAACTTAGTGTGACAGACCTTGCTAAATGATGTTTTAATTATAATAACTCAGCATATTTCTGTATCCAGAAACATTCTGCACTGAAAATCCTTACAGCTAGCTTGGAAGGAATAGGTGAAACTTGCTGAGATGACCAAGATGCTATGGGATCCAGTACAAAGGCAAAAAACCAATGCATAGTCCACGAGTATCTCTACTGACCTAACTTACCTGTGGGATATACTGCAATGAGTTTGCCTCCCAAAGAAGTGAAAAGCAACAACAACAGCAACAAAAACCTATCCAGATGAGAATTCATGCTTTGAAATGCCTCATATAAACATCACTTCATGGAGAGAAGTTCTGATATTTCAAGGCTTCTCTCTCACCCTCTACTGAGTTGTCACCCTAAACTGTTCCTAAAGCACAGGTTAAGTAGAGGAGAAAGAGCCCCAGCTATGGAGAGATGGGGAGGAGGGAGGGCAGCCATTGGAAACACTGTTTATTGACGAGGAGTGAAAGCATGCATGCAGCAGGATAATGAGCTTTTGAGCTCAACTGTGACCAAGAGGAACTGAGCTATCGCCTTCCCCGATCACTAATGAAACAAGTGTAATTTCCTCATCAACATTGGATTCTGTTTAACGACTCCCTGCCGCTGCCATCGCCAGCCCTCGGTGGGCTTTGCACTGCTCTGTGTAAACTGCCGTTCCCTGCAGTGGATGTTCACTTCCAAACAGCCTGCAGAAACTCGATGGCCTTTCTGCGAAAGAGGAGGAATGGAATCAGGGATCAAAGATACTCTGTTACCCATGCAGGAAACATCCCTCAGATGCATAGCTTCAGTGTAGCACAATACCTGATTCATCCTTCTGAGACCAGCTAAGCCCTGCTTTTTTAAGTGTATGCTCAGGGACTGCTGGGTTTCATCCACGTCTGCAGCCTGGAATCTGTAGTTATAGAGGAGTGCGAATGCAGGATATACACCTTACCTACCAGCATTAACCTCAGAGATATTTGCCTGCATGGCTGACCATGTTGCATGGATGTACTGCTACTGGAGACAGGATTTTCTCTATGCAAGTAGAAGTGTAGTGAAAGGCTGTCACAGATAGAACAGAGCAGCTTTGGTTAGCACTGGTCAAGCAATCTCCTCAGGAACAGTTTTCCGCTGGAAAATGCTGTCTCATTGAAGTGGAAATGTTTTGTTGGAGCTTGTCAGGTTCAATGGAGTTTTGGAAAGAAAAGTTCTGAAATGGTTGCAAATTGAAACAAAGTATTATGTTTCGACTTTCTTGTGTTGTTTCATTTTGCCTTTCTCATCTCATTTAATTTCCTTTCAATTCTTTTATTATTTTAATACGTCTTGACATCTAGAACATGTTGACGTTACTGAAATGTTTTATCCTGGTGTTTGCAAATTGAACTGTTTCAACATTTTGCCTCCTCACAGCAATGCAAGATGAAAACAAGCATCAAAATATCAGAGTTCTGTATGGACTGGAAATTCTGGTTTCTGAACAGTTCTATTTTTAGGTCTGCAAGTTTCTTTAGAGAAGGTAGAGCCTCTGTCACCTATGCACTCACATCTGGACAATAAGGTTTGCTTGCTTGTCAGTATGTTTCTTAAAGATACTCCCTGAGCTTCTTGTTTCCAGTGTAGTTAAAGCACTGACCCTTGATCTTTCTTGGCCTGGGGGCATGTAATGAACCATTGGCAGTATCATATTTGTTTTCTCTGTTCAACCTGGGACTTTTAACAGGGGTTGCAAGCAAGCACAGATGATCGATCTCATGAGGCCTGTATTCTGTGTAATCTGTGCTCTGGGAACCTTTACTAACAGTATTTCTTGGTATCTGTATTTAAATCTTGATATGTTTAGACTTCTAATACAGAAACCATGAGGCATGAAGTGAACCTAGCAGGTGGCAGGTTCACAACAAATAAGAGAGGTAGTTTGGTAGTTTTCACACAATATGTAGTTAAGCTACAAAACTTCCTGACATAGATTGCTACAAAAGTTTAAAGCTTATAAGGGTTCAAGAATGTTAAAGTTTGTGGATAGAAAACATGCCAATTGTATTTACTAGATACTAAGTGTGGTGTAGGAAGTCTTTGAGCTGTAGCTTGCTGGAAGCTGGGAGATTTTTTTGAGAGCATACCTGTACAAGCTTGTTCTATTCTTACAGCCTTCCCCAGGCATTAACTTTTGGGCCCCTCACAGACAGTAGTGGCTGCAGGGATCTGCAGTGTGACCCATTAAAGCAAATTCTTATGTTACTTCCCAGGAAGCCACTTCATCTCCAGCTTGTTGGCTTCAGTCACATTAAAAGACAGGAATAGAAGGGCTGTCAGGCTAGGTCTGACCAGTGGGGTATGACTGAAACAGTCAGAACTTGATGCTTTGTGGAAAGGTGTGATACCTACTGCAGGATGCTCTAATTGCATGTTGACATCAGATTTAATGTAAAGATATTAATTTAACTGGAATAACTGGGTTGGAGGGCAGAAGGGCTCTGCAGCGGGACCTCGACCGCCTGCACAGATGGGCAGAGTCCAAGGGGATGGAGCTCAACAAATCCAAGTGCCAGGTGCTGCACTTTGGCCACAACAACCCCATGCAGAGCTACAGGCTGGGGTGGGAGTGGCTGGAGAGCAGCCAAACAGAAAGGGATCTGGGGGTGCTGATTAACACCCGCCTGAACATGAGCCAGCAGTGTGCCCAGGTGGCCAAGAAGGCCAATGGCATCCTGGCCTGCATCAGCAAGAGTGTGGCCAGCAGGAGCAGGGAGCTCATTCTCCCCCTGCACTCTGCAATGCTGAGGTCACACCTTGAGTCCTGTGTCCAGTTCTGGGCCCCTCAATTGAAGAAGGACATTGAGGTGCTTGAGTGTGTCCAGAGAAGGGCAACGAGGCTGGGGAGAGGCCTGGAGCACAGCCCTATGGAGAGAGGCTGAGGGAGCTGGGATTGGTTAGCCTGGAGAAGAGGAGGCTCAGGGGGGACCTTCTTGCTGTCTCCAGCTACCTGAAGGGTGGTTGTATCCAGGGGGAGGTTACCTTCTTCTCTCAGGCAACCAGCAGCAGAACAAGAGGACACAGTCTGAAGCTGTGCCAGGGGAAGTTTAGGCTGGAGGTGAGGAGAAAGTTGTTGCCTGAGAGAGTCATTGACTGCTGGAATGGGCTGCCCAGGGAGGTGGTGGAGTCAGTGTCCCTGGAGGTGTTCAAGGCAGGTTTGGACATGGCACTTGGTGGCATGGTCTGGTCTTGAGGTCTGTGGTGATGGGTTGGACTTGATGAGCTTTGAGGTCTCTTCCAACCCTGGTGATACTGTGAGACTGCAATTATTTTTTTTTCCTTTGAAGTATCTTAATTTTTTTCTTCATCATCCTGCTTCTTTTCTTTTAGGGAATATTTCTGTGTTTTGGTGGACACCACTGTCTTGTAGATAAGAAACCTCCACATCGAGGAGCTGAAATATCCTATTCTTGGATAAACGATCCTCATGATTAGTGGTCTTAAATTTTTGGTCCCAGTTTAGGTGTCAGTATCATTCTAGTGACGAGGATGTTAAACTTAGACAGTAGTCTTTGATCAGTTTAGAGGCTGAGAAGAGTTAGAAGTTGAGAAAACTCTGATTTTCAGAAGTACTTATTCAAAGAGCCAGCTGTTTCGATGTTACTAGTAATTTCTGTATGCCATGGCTTCCTATAATTTCTGACATATAACTGACTTAAATGTTGACTGAGTCTACTTACTGTGTGTCAGCTTTTAATTAAATTATATTGTCTTAGTGCTTCTCTGATTCTGGAAACAAATCATCTCCGTAAAAAATTTACTGCAGAAGGAGACAACCTAAAATTTTCCAACTCTGCATCAGCAGAGAGGTTCAGCAAGCTGGCCAACTATACCAAGGGGCAAAAGTGAGGCTGAGATGGGGCCAATCCACTATCTTTTCCCAGTCTAGAGGACAATCACTTCATGTTCACAGCATAGACTGAGGTTTTGTAGTGCCTTAGGATCATGAGTGGTAGGTAGCTGGTTAGCTCTGGAAAGTGATCACAGGCATTAGCCAGCACTTCATGGCATATAAGCAGCCATTTGTAATTTAAAGATGTTAAATCCTTGACCTGCAAACATTTCCTATCAGTGGTTGTGCTGGTTTGAGGCTAATTAGAATATTTTAATAGAGAAAATCACACTCTAGGCTGTGCAAGGAAAACATCATGATGTCTACTGCACTCACAGGCTTGCTGGAGAATTGTTTGGGAACAATAACCAAAACGTTAGATAAGTCTCAGTCTCTGTCTGTGGCTTGCTGGAGCAGCAGCTGCTGGGGCGATCTAGCAGCTTCTGGGCTCCGACTCCTCTGCTGATTAATCCTCACTAACCACTTTTCTTCTAACCCCCCTGGCTGATCCTCCTGATTTACCTTGCACGTAAGGCAAACCTTGGGGTAAGGTACAGGGGTGGGGAGAAGGTGGAAGAGTGGTTGGGAGCCCCTCCTGGGGTCTCTGATTTCTGGGAGGGGAGTTGTGTTGCTGTATTCCCTTTAACTTGTCTATGTCTGTAACCATTCCTGTCTATAGTGTCTATCTCTGCTGTACATTGTGCTGAGCTGTAAATAGAGCTTCAGTCCTTAACTTCCAGCCGGCTGAGTTCTAGTCTGGGTCATTTTACAGAGTGTGGGGGGGTGGGTGACTCCCAAACCGTCACAGTGGTATTTTCACTCTCCTCACTACAGTGTATGTTCATTTAGCTGGCTGTTCTGAAATTTGGATGAGGGTTAAGTTAGGCTTTTCACTCATAAGCCCTGGCAAATTTTATTGTAGTTATCTAAGAGATTTCTGTCCTCAGGCTTCTTGCTGTTACAGTTCTGGAGTCATCTCTTCAGTAGCAGAGGTTGCCATCATGACTCACAACCCAGAGCAGTAACAAAAAACAGAAGTGGCAGATGAAGTTCTGAGCTAATATGGCTGAGAAATTAAAGTCCTGCCTCTTCATTTATTTTCAGGGGATGAATGTCATCAGAGGAGTGGGGAATAAAGCCTAGGGTAATAAACTCTTCAGTCACCCTAGGGTAAATTGTTCTCTATTCTCCCTAAATAGGGAAGGTATTTCTCCAGAAGGCATTGGGTAGCAAAGAAAGTTTGCCTTTGGATGTAGGATTAGGTGGGTGGTTTCTTGGATTGGAGGCACTATCTTAGAAACAGGAGAGATGGATAAGTAGTTGGTTGTTAAATGTAAATAGTTGATTTCTCCTGAAATGCTGCTAATCATTGCTGAGGCTTTAGCTAGGTTTTAGGCTATGGTCAGTAAGTCTCCAAAATCTGCAGGTATTACCATGGATGACTTTCAGTTTGATGCCCTGGCTTTAGATAGAAGTTGTTACTCTGCCTTAGTGGATAGCCGAATATCTTAGGCCACAAACCATACATAATAATCTGCATGGGTCATTGGGAAATAATTACATTAGTTAATGAATACTAAGGTTAATTAATTACCAATTAATTGCCACAGGTTACAGATAGCTAGTTGCTCATAGTAGCAGTGAATCAGTTACTAGATAAAAACAGGTAAGTTACAAAAAAGGGTTGTGGGCACCTTATTTTTTAACAGAATGGCCCTTAATATCAACAAATCAATAGCAAAGCCAACTGTGAAAGCTCTTGTGTGCTGGTTTGAGGCTCATTGGAGTATTTTAATAGAGAAAATTACACTACAGGCTGTGAAAGGAAAACATCATGATGTCTCCTGCACTCATAGGCTTGCTGGAGAATTGTTTGGGAACAATAACCAAAACGTTAGATAAGTCTCAGTCTCTGTCTGTCTCTTGCTGGGAGAGCAGCTCAGGAGGTCTAGCAGCTTCTGGCTCTGGCTCCTCTGCCGATTAATCCTCACTAACCACTTTTCTTCTAACCCCCCTGGCTGATCCTCCTAATTTACCTTGCGTGTAAGGCAAACCTTGGGGTAAGGTACAGGGGTGGGGAGAAGGTGGAAGGGTGGTTGGGAGCCCCTCCTGGGGTCTCTGATTTCTGGGAGGGGAGTTGTGTTGCTGTATTCCCTTTAACTTGTCTACGTCTGTAACTATTCCTGTCTATAGTGTCTATCTCTGCTTGTACATTGTGCTGAGCTGTAAATAGAGCTTCAGTCCTTAACTTCCAGCTGGCTGAGTTCTAGTCTGGGTCATTTTACAAAGTGTGGGGGGGCAGGGAACTCCCAAACCATCACATCTTGCAATGCTAGCATACCATTCAAATGCCTGCACCATTACTGAACTCTGGGGGCTGACTTACCAGGAACCATTCCTGCAAGAGTTGAGGTTGGGTAGCTGCCTTGTCCGGTTGGGGGGACATGGGGTGGGTAGCCAGGCAAGGTGGTGCTTGCCATATCACGACCTAGAAAGGGAAAGAATCAGGGCAGGAGATCAATAGGGATAAGATCTTTCAATATTGATTTGATACCAGTTTTTCTCCCACTGTCACAAGACCAGCAGCTTGATAGGCAAGTGCAATGCAGCTTTCTCTTAGGTAAGTGCTGCCCATCCAGTGAAAATTTTGAGTGAAGCTTGTGGCATTTTTTATGTTGCACTGTAAGAGTGGATGTTAAAACTTAGCTTTGTGAGGCTCAAAAGAATTTGTTTTGTTTCACTGCAGACTTTGTATCTATTTTAACTAAATCAAAATGGCCCCGAGCTGCACAGAGAATGCAGCATATTCACTGGCAGAGTGGCTGAAGGCCTATCTATATGCAGCTGATGCAGTTCCAAAACGGTGGTAATGTTGCTTTAGGGTATGATCAATGTACAAGGTACTGGAAAAAGATCCATGAATTTTCTGTGCCTGTCTCTCTTCCCACCTCAGCCATTAACCTGCTGATGATTTTAGGTAACTCACTTCACCTCTCTCTGTTTCTTTTTACACTGCAATCTCTTTGATGCAAGGGCACACTTTTAATACATTTGCACGATACTTAGCATGAGATGGACTCCTTCCAGGTGCTGGTGTAATACATAGAGTAACAGGATCATGCAGATTAGTTTGCCCCCCCACTTCATTTTTATCACAGGTAAAAGTTTTGTTTGTAATACTTAAAATTGTGTTATCTTTTCTCCACCAAAGAAGTAGAAAGGGGTGTGGGCTGGGTGGATGATGGCAGCTAATTTTTCATCTCTTAGGAAGTGCAGCTGGGGGCTTCTTGGTTGATGCCAGAGGCATTTCCTCATTTGGACTGGTTAGCCTGAAAATGGGCCAGCCAGAAGGGCATTTGCTGTTAGTGCTTATTGCATTTAAATGAACTAAAATCATCTCAGAAACTGCTGGGAGTTGCAAGCCAAAACCCAAAAATGAAAAAAAATAAAGGCTAAATAAATTAAGATAATCTTTCCCCCACAGCTGCTGGGAGATTTACAGCTCAACCTGCACTGCTGCCTACTGAGGTCTCAGCCTGTTCCAGACATCCAAAACCTTTCACATCCCCTAGGTGAACTACAGCTCACCAAGAAGTTTGTGCCTGTTGTTATTCCTTTGTGAAATTTTGTCTCTCTTGTCTGTTCTTACTGATTTACATTTAAAAATATCAGGTTAAGTATGGCAAATCAGCACTGCTGTGGTCACTAGAACTGGATTGGGATGTGCCAATGAAAGAAGAGTAAGTGTTGGTTTAGCTCTTCCAGTGGTGAACAGTAACTGATAAAGCAGCCCCTGGAACAAGCATGAACCTTGGCTGAGGAATCAGAAATAATTAACAGTTACACAGCAAACCAAAGACTAATCAAGATGGAGCAATAACCTGAAGGGAGGAAGTTTCTCTGGGATAAAGTAGGATAAACCAATGTCATTGCTTTCATAGGTCTTGACTAAAGATGCTGAGGTGATTTGCTCAAGGAAAAAGAAATGCAAGTGCACTCGTTCTCCCTGAAAAGGTTGCTAATCAGTGGCTGATGTTCCCAGCTCACCTTGTCTTAGATAGTGGCACAGAACTGCCAGACAAAGGCTGAGCCATTTTCTAGCCAAGCCCTAATATTGGTGAAAATAAATACAATGCCTCAAGGATTTATATTCTACACTCTTCTGCTCTTTTATTACCATCATTCTTCAGTGATTCATAGTTGTGTGTTCTTTTTTTACCCTCACATTCTCTTAAGGCAAGAAAGTTTTAGGCTTAAAATTCATGTTCTTTTGGTTTAGCTTATTGACTGGCCTGAGAAATAACAACAGGTGATGAGTGAGAAAACAGTGTCACCGAAAAGTTAGAGAGAACATTATGTAGCAGCAGGAGAAATTAATTCATTCTGACACTTCCATTCAGGTGGGAACACACACACACACTCACACTGCTACTCCATCTATGCACATATGCCCCTGTGTTTTTATTCAGACATGAGTGCACAGAGGACGATATTCAAAACTCAGCATGGAAAATTCATTGGGAAGTGATCATCTGTCAAAATCCCAGTCTTGAAAAAGACGACAGCAAACAGTATCAGCAACATCAATGAGAGTCCCACAGAGAGACTCTTAAAATGCTGTTACTTAGAAGCAGGCCCCTTCCATTACCTCTTCTTGTTACCAACAGGTAGACAGGATTATTAACTTCTTGCACTCCAGGGCTATGGCAAAGCTCGCACCTATCCTGCTCATGACATGCTTCTAGCTCCAGCAATTCTCCCTTCCCCAAGGAGCCTTCTGAATGAGGAGCAGCACCTTCATCACTGTGACACTTGAGTTTTTGAACACTAAGGCAGATGCCTCTCGTGAAACACGGTGCCTTCTAGGCTAGAAAGTGATCATATATGACCAGATCCCCAAAGAACTGTGTTGTTGGAGAGAGTCTGCCAGGAGACTTTGTCTTAGAAAGTGCTGCGAGCTCAGAAGCTGTTATTGGCTGCACTTATGTTTGACCAAGACAGTGCTAGGAACATGAAAGTCTTCTCAGCCTTAACTTGCTGCCTTCCTACAGGAATGACTACAAATGTGAATCTCACCTGGCAAGACAAAGGGAGGATGTTATGTCAAAAGAGAAAAATAATATAGGAACATGATGGAGGCAGAGGTAAGATGTGTTTCTGGAGCATTAGGAATTGTAGTCTGCACCAAGCTTTTGTTCTAAAAAAAACCCAACAAACTACATTCTTTGGCAGTGGGTTTACAACAGCCACTGGTCACCTAAAATGTTACCCACTATTTCATCCAAGCCACCCCTGAGCTTCTGCAGCAATGTTCCTTCAGTCAGTTTGCACAGGAGTTTTCCCAGGTATCTGCCTGAAACTTGTCCTTCTTCCCCATCCTCCCCTCCAGCATGTTACTCCCAAGTGCTGCCATCTTCTGCAACCTATTTCTTCACTTTTCTCCTTCCCTTAAAAGATACCTACCTCAGGTCTGCATTTCTTTGGCTGGAAGACATTATGGTCTCTCAGCCCACCATTCCTTGTGTTGACATTCAGATGTGGTTCCCTGATCCTTAACTATTTGGTCTGTACCAGCTCACACTGACACTCACAAACCGGGTGACTCAAATACTGCTCATAGCATAGCTTTAGCAGTGCTCACCAACCACTGACTTAGCAGTTTGTACCAAATGACCTTGTCAGTCCCAGATCTGGCTAGGTTATTGAATCTGCCATAATCTGCCCTTGCTAGCACACACTACCCTTGCTGGGCCTGCAATGCTCAGGAGCATTAAGGCTCCTGAGGCTACATAGGAGTCGAGGAGGCTACATAGGATTTTGCTGAACAAGTGTTTCTGTACTAAGTCCCAAACTCATCCAGCTGGGACACCCAGTCACTTCTAGGTAGTTACAGCTTATTTTCCCATTTTATTCTAAAAAAATGAAGGACAGGCATGAAATCTTGTGATTCTCCACGGAGCTGAGAACACACGTTGCATACACAGAACTGAACCACAGTTGCTCTCATTCCCACTTGCACTCAAAGAGCTTACAGCATTTACTGGTCTCCCCATCAGACGAAACTGAACCCCTTGCCTGCAGCATCCCCACTGAGTTTGTGGCCAAGGTCGGTTACCTGCTATCAGAGGCTGGCTGCTGGACTGCCCAAAGTGGGCACCATGGTGAAGGAAGGCACTGTAGCAAGGCGTGGACGCATCATCTGAAAGGGCCATGTGGAAGGGCTGAAGATCAGCCTGCCCAGAGCCGACCGGCGTGGTGGGGGTGAAAGGGGTGAGAGAGGCTCCATGAGGCTCTTGCTTTATACTGAGGGGAGAGGAGAGGTTTTCTGTGGTAGGGTAAGGGATGGACACAGACAGACAAAGGGAACAGGGGGAGGAAGAGGAGGGTAGGGAAGGGAGGAGAGGAAGAACAAAATGGGTAAATGAAAATGGAGTGGTTAAAATCTACAGGGAAATTAATTTAAAAACAAAAATAAAAATAAAAAGGTTAGGAGTAGATCAGAGGAGCCAATGCTGAGAAAACAGCTGTAAATGTACCTGGGGGCTAGGCTCTGACTGCAGGGATGCCTCTGCAGGGGCAGCAAGAGATGAGGAGAATGAAGTGCAGTGGCTGGTGGGAGGAATGGGGTGCTGGAAAAGGAGAGGTGAGGGAGGGAACATGCAGGAGAAGAGAGGACAGGGAGAAGCGAAGGGTTGGGAAGAAGAATGCTCTGAAGCTTCTGTGCTCCCTTTCCTGCTGCTTTCTCTTGCTGGTTGATGGTGTATGAAGATGCTACACTTACATGGTTTGGCCTAGGGAATTATACCACTTTGTCTTTTCAGACCCAAGGTAAACCTTCCCCGGGAGACCAGCATCATTATTAACATCTATTAAACAGGATGCTTAGTGTAATGGCCAAAGTTTCCTAAGCCAAGCTCCATAAAAGCTTTGACAAAAAAACTGGAATTTGAGATGGCTGAAACAAAAAAGAGACTCTGCAATGAACGGGTGGATAGACATATAGATCAGTCAGCTGATCTTGTTCACAGTGGCACACTTTGGAGCTTTAATCATAAACCAGGCAATACTGACAATAGTTGTTCTCAGAGTACAGTGTTGCCACACAGATACCTTGACAGAGAGATATAATGGAGGAGTGGAAGTATGAGTGACTTATAAAAGGTCTCATGTTCATTGTTGCTTGCTTTGGACCTTCATTTCTGTTGTGTAGATTTGCACAGGCACAAGAGATATGGCTTTGCAACAGTTCCTGACATGGCTGCCAATTGAGTTTTGGGAATGGGAGAACTCTGTGACCTGAAGCATCAGTACCTCAGAACACTCACTGTTGTTTGGGTCAGCAGTAATAGAGTCCTGTATTTAAACATCTGAAAGCAAAGTATGGATGATGTTATCAGATCTGATCCGTATCGTGTAGCAAAGCATCCACCTTCAGGTAAACAAAGACAATAAATTAAACCCATCTCTCTACTCTGATGGCAAGGGTTACCAATGGCCTATGAAATAAGTTAGTTCTGGTGTGTTTGATTTACACAGAGAAATAGAAATGCAACATATAATTAGTCCATAAATCTGACTTCATTAATGTAGAAATGGTTTAATTAACTCTAGCCACCTTATTGTGAGGCTGCAATGCTCACCTAGACAATAAAGGGCTGAGTAGTTTCTGTCTGTGAATGCTGTTTATCCCGAGGCATTTGTTTCCTAAAGGTTTCCTACCTGGCAAAAATTACACTCTGCCATCTGTGTTCTCCCCCAAATACCTAATTCCAATGGTCAGCAAAGTCCTCTGATCACTGAGACTTCTTTGCAGGAAAGACCTATGCTCATGGTCAAATCGACTGGGAAGAGCCGGTGCTGGCCAGAAGTTGTACAGTTCCTCCTTGTTTAGTTTACCTATGTGAAGTCTCTGGCATGCAAAGTGAGGATTGTATTTTTTTTTCCCCATTTTGCTATAGAGAGCTCTGTTTGGCAAAGATTTTGTGGAGGATACAGGGAATAGAAGCTGGAGTATGTGGTAATTTTTGCACAGTTAATTAAAGTCCACAGAGTACATAGTACATTAGTGCCCAGCTTCTGCTTTTTACAACTCTATACTGTCCTACAGTCCTGTCAGTGAGCTTTCACATGCCAGTACCAGTTTCTGCAAATGGGGAGCCACTAATGCTGTTTTTCCCCTGCATCCTCTGTCATTAGATGGCAAGGAGGCCACCGATTTACCTTCAGGCAGACAGCAGTTGCAGAGTGCTGAATCCTTTACCCGAATAATGTTGCTGCTAGATAATTTGGATGAGTAGATCTATGCACAGGCAGAGACCCTAAAGTCCTCTGGCTTTCAGGGCCTTCAAGCAAAGTGATATTTTTCAAGGAAGCCATTTGAGAGTCATACTTAAATAAATTAGGGACGATTTGATCCTGGTCATATCCCAGGCTCTTCTTCCAGCTCTCTGTATTGTGCAAGAGAGAGCAGGTATGGGGAGCCACTGAGGAGGAAAGGGCGGAGAAGAAAGTGGACACAGGAAGCGTGGGTGGGCAGAGGTTAATCCTGTTTGCACAGCCCCCAGGCACGTTGGGTTTTCTAGTCCCTCCCCTGCTTTATTTCTCTTTTAAAGCACGGAATTTTCAGCTATAATCCTTCCTAAACCACAGCATTTTTCAGGCTCTCTGTGTAAGTGAAACCATAATCTCTGGTAAAACAGACCGCTTAAGCTGCTGTAGCATTAGGCCAATCTGATCCAGCCCCTGGATTTCCGCTCTGCCCTGCCACCACAGAGAGGATTTCAGCCTGAAAGACTATCTAAAGCCCTTGCAATGGGAACAACACTGCTAGGCCTTGCCTTGCAAAGCTGAGAAGGGTTAAGGGACCAGGAGCTATTTGTCCCGGTGTTGTGAGGCTGTTAAAGCCCCTGTCAGACTCACAGCAGAGATGAGCCCAGCCCTCTCTTGAACACATCAGGCTTATGAAGAAAGATTCCTTGCACCTTCCAGAGGCAGCACCACTTACTCAGCACAAGGGGATAAAGAAGTCTACAGTAACACGGCAAAGAGACTGGGACACAATAATCCTAAACACTCTTCTCTCTTAGAGTAGTGGGCAGGAAGCAAGGGTAAATTTAGACGGCAGATGACTGCACAACCAAAACTCAGACTCTTACGTGTCTGTTTATCTACCTATCTGTCTGTCTTTCCCTCTACTCTCCGTAACCTCACAGGCATAACTTACATCCCATGTATCTTTCCTGGTGGATGGCATTTACCAGTTTTTACTTCTTTATTGCCCAACCTTCCCCTAAAGAAAAGCACCTGAGTTCTGTTTCAAATATAATGCCTGCCACTGCTATGCTGGAATAATTGCCCCAACAGTGAATCTCCCAAAGTATGTCAGAGCAGATGAGAGCAATTGTTTGATCTATGCACCTGTGAATGGCACAGTCCTATTTTTCATTGTAACCACCTCAAATGTCAGCTGCAGTTTTGTTTTTTGACTTCTGATTCAGCCATTTTTTTGATGGCTGACTTGCCTCTTCCTATCCCAAGTCCTGCTAGTGCCAGCAAGCTGTGAAACACTGCTGTACTGGCTTGTCTGGGTCTTGGTGGGTGTCCAGTAAGGCTGCATCAGGGAACCCCAAGGTATCTGTCTGTAGCTTACTTGGAAGGCTGTAATACTGACCTGTAGTCAAATGGGGGATGGAATGAGTTTGCAACATCTTCCCAAAGCAATAGAAATGGATTCCTGTCTCAGACTCCTTTCTTCTACTAAATGGCAAACAGTTTATAAGAGGAAAAATAAGTGCCATGCAATCATGGTAAGGGAAATCTGAAGGGCTCACCAGGGTGGGGACACAGAGAGAGGACTGCAAATTCTATGCATCTCCTACTCCCCTCTTTCTGACTGTACTTGATGAGTTATGGCTGGTTTTCTTCCTTTCTAACCCTCTCTTCTGTTATTCTGGTGGAGAACTAGAACTGGTGATCTCTGGCCTAAATTCCTTCTGCGAATGAAGGGATTTTGGCAAGACAGTGTGAGAGAAAGATTCACAGCTTTGGCTTCCTACAGAGGCTTGTCTTAGCTTTTGTTATGCTCTCTGCTGCTGAGAGGCTTGCAGAACTAGAGAAGCTGCTTGTTTTTCATTGCTGGCTTCCTGAAGGATAATCTACTTGCACCCAGTGCTCCTTTTCAGTAAATAAAAAATATCAACATAGCACATCACTACGTAAGAGATAGTTTGTACACACCCACTTAACAGTGCTGCTCGCCATCTTGACAATGGTTAGTGTTCATCATTTCCTGGGTCTCTGTCAAATATTTGTATGACCTCAGTGCCTTACTCTTTAGAACACATATCCTTACAGCATCCCTTAGGCATCACTGCTTTACCTGTGAGGAGCTAAGTCCAGAGAATACAAACCCAAGTTTATGTAGGGATCCTGTACCAAAGCTGAATCTTATCTCAAAGTGTTTTAAACCCGGTACTTGTACCCGTCATCGGAACATTTTTTCCCATATTTGTATTCTCCATTGTGCCAAACAGAATGGGACTGGATCCTCAGCATTCATAAGCTAGTAGAGTCACATCATTTCACCCCACGTGAGAACCTTGTCTGAAATTCTGAAAGTCATGTGAAGGACCAAATTGGACTGACACAGCAGATCTTTCACTGTCATCTCAGAAGAACCACTTTTTCTTTCATTTCTTACTTTTCTAGCTTTTCTTTTGCAAGAGCATTATGCAAGTTGCACTGAAGATAAGATCATTCTATTTTTTTCTCCCTGCTCTGTGATTGTAGCAGACCAATTAAAGTGTGCAAAGACTTATCTGCTAGAACAATTGAAAAGTGTACAAAGACTTATCTGCTTCTCATTGTACCTTTCTTGTCTTGTCTTTGTATTTCTGCTGACTGAAAAAATAAGACTTGCATGTTCACATTTCTTTTCCATCTCTGTCAGACCCATCCATGTTCTTAGCCCAATACTTTACATGTGGGTTGTTGAAACACATGTTTAAAGAAACAACCTTTGTGACATCACTGATACCAAGTTTTGAAATCTGTTTGTCCTATTTTTTATAAAACTGAGTGTTATAAATCCAGGCTTTGTATTTGATCTGATTAACTGCTGCTCTCCAAGTAGACTGGCCTGCTAACTCTGTATATTACTGTGGAGAAAGAAAGTTTTATAGTCTTTCTACAGAGTGAAACATGGAGTTTCCAGATCTGTGATCTGGACTTACTCTTTGAAGTACTATTAGTGTTAATCACTTGAGAACTGCACTGACATCAACTTCATGTGGCTGATGAAGGAGGATGTGCTTTAATGTCTTGGAGAGGAAAAAAAGATGTACAGCTTGTGTATTTGGCATACAGAGAAGTTCAGTGGAGTTCATATTGTTACTCTCTACAGTCCCAGGCCATGATGATGGGCAATTATTTCCTGCCTTAAAGAGTAGTATATATTTATTCCTTGGAGGGTTGGGATTTGAATGTTACCTCTTAAACAAGATGCTTTTGAAATATTTGCTGGGAAATGTAATTAGAACATGTTAGTTTTTCACACAGTCCTCATTATAGATATATCCAAGGTTTCATCATAGTGATATTCTACTGATCATAGGACGGATAGGTCTTCCTGAGTCACCCAAAGAAATCCTAAATCTACAAAGAGGGCCTAAAGATTGCCATAAGCTCTCCAGTTCTCTGAAGGACTGCAGTGGGCAATTTCCATTATACAAGCAGCTGGCCTGGTAAAAAGGCAGTACAGGTGATGGAGATCAGAAGTTGTTAGTGCCACTGACAGTATTGCTTACCTCACATACAAAGCACTGCCTTTGCTGTCAGTGGGCAAATATCTACATCACAAAAAAAAATTCACCACAGTGATACTGTGTGCAGTTCTGGAGCCCTCAGCACAGGAAGGACATGGAAGTGTTGGAGCGGGTCCAGAGGAGAGCCATGAGGATGATCAGAGGGCTGGAGCAGCTCTGCTATGAGGACAGGCTGAGAGAGTTGGGGCTCTGCAGCCTGGAGAAGAGAAGGCTTTGAGGGGACCTGATAGTAGCCTTCCAGTATCTGAAGGGGGCCTACAGGAAGGCTGGGGAAGGATTATTGACAAGGTCTTGCAATGCCAGGACAAGGGGCAATGGGTTTGAACTGTCAGAGGGGAGATTTAGACTGGATGTTAGGAGGAAGTTCTTTCCAGTGAGGGTGGTGAGGCACTGGCACAGGTTGCCCAGGGAGGTTGTGGCTGCTCCCTCCCTGGAGGTGTTGAAGGCCAGGTTGGAGGAGGCCTTGAGTGAGCTGTACTAGTGGGAGGTGCCCCTGCCTATGGCAGGGGGTTGGAACTAGATGATCCCTGAGGTCCCTTCCAACCTTACCATTCTATGATTCTATGATTCTATGATACATATTGGATCCTTCATTTAGCCTCAAGAGAAAAGGCAAAAACTGAACAGTTTGGAAGACAATATATTTATTTTCTCTAAAGAAGTCCCTTTTTGTCCAGCAACAAAGAGTGTGGTAGCCTGTAATGCTGTCCCTGTGCTGAGGGAAATCAGACTGGGAATGCCAATCCACTGCTATTGTCGTTACATGACATTGTAATTCACTGCTATTGTTCATTTAAATGCTAATTTAAGGAAGCCGGAGACATTACTTCTTTCCAGCCCATCCATTTCTGGGTTCCTCACTTCAATATGCCTTTCAGGTCTACAAGCCGACTTCTTCAGCATCATGAAGTTATTATCCGTGAAAATCCCATTGGGTGCATGGAAATAGTTTGTGATTCCCTTTTGCCTCACTACTCCTGCCTGTTCCAGGGATCATCCATCTGACTGTCTATCGCTCTCAGCCATTTGGTCCTGGAGAAAAGTTGTAACACCTTTTGCCTTTCCAAATTCCTTGGCTCTATAAGAAGATACTATCTCTGCTTAGGAATGTGAAACAGTTGATGAAATTTGGAGGTACTGTAGACTTCTACTTTTGCTCATTCCTTGTCTTAAATCAAGGAGAGCCTTGGCCACAGAAAATACCTACTTCATTTTGATGAGGCAGGATAGCAACAACCTTGTAGCAGCCATGTGAATGATGGTCATATTCCATTTTGTGTTGGAGTAGGTACAAAGGAGGGCCACGAAGATGCTCAGAGGGCTGCAGCAGCTCTGCTACAAGGACAGGCTGAGAGAGTTGGGGCTCTGCAGCCTGGAGAAGAGAAGGCTTCGAGGGGACCTGATAGTAGCCTTCCAGTATCTGAAGGGGGCCTACAGGAAGGCTGGGGAGGGACTGTTGACAAGGTCGTACGATGCCAGGACAAGGGACAATGGGTTTGAACTGGCAGAGGGGAGATTTAGACTGGATGTTAGGAGGAAGTTGTTTGCAGTGAGGGTGGTGAGGCACCGGCACAGGTTGCCCAGGGAGGTTGTGGCTACTCCCTCCCTGGAGGTGTTCAAGGCCAGGTTGGATGAGGCCTTGAGTGAGCTGTGCTAGTGGGAGGTGTCCCTGCCTATGGCAGGGGGTTGGAGCTGGATGATCCTTGAGGTCCCTTCCAACCTTACCATTCTATGATTCTATGATTTTCAGGGCATTGGGACAGAGATGTGCCCACCAGAGATGTGTTTGCCTGCTGGTGGCTACAGCCATGATGCTGTGTTGCAGCGCATGCATGGGCCTGCACCTGTACGATTTGCCATCACCAAAGCCAAATTTGGGCTGCTACCAGCTTCTTAAGTCAGCTCAGTCAAGTGCTGACCAGGGCCATTGCTCAAAGTAGATGGGAACAAGACAGGAAAATTTCACCAGTACAAATAAAAATGGAGAAAGGAAATGCTCCCCCTCCCAGCATAATGATCTAAGTACAACCAAAGGTAATGGTGAGTTCTGATCACGATTTAGAACAGCAAGCTTGTTTTACACTTGCACTATGAGACTGTTTTCTAAAAGGCTGAGTGTTATGGGTGGTAACAAGTATTCTGACAAATACAAAATGTACACTAAAGGTGGTTACCTCAGTTTTTGCTAAGTAGATGAACTGCATCTGTACACATTTATTTAAGCAATTATGTTGCTTAATATAATTTGTCTTTACATATTATTGTATGAGAAAATAGTGAGCGATGAGCCCATATTATTACTTTATTAGATTATTAACTTTTTACTTGTGATCTGTGTCAAGTTATATTTGGATGGAAATTAGAATTAAATTAAAAACAGTATTTGTAATTATTCATGCTAATTAAATAAAATGACCACAAGCTCCCTGACTTCCTAAATACACCAGAACAAAAAAAAAGCAAGCTTTTCTAAGCAGATTTTGCATTAAAAATGACTAGTCAGTGAGGGAAAGGATATGTGTGTATATATATATATATATATATATATACACAAGGAGGAGTTTGAACTGATTTCAGAACCAGATTTTAGAACTAATGGATCTCATACCTTCACACCAAGCTTAATTCACTCACTGACAGAGGAAAACAAATGTCCCTGCTTTCTCAAATCCTAGTTTGTTTCTTAGTTTGGAATGACTTGGTTATTGAACTGAGCAGAATTCTCTTCAGTTCACTCACTGAGCTGAAATGAAGGAAATAATATCTTTTCACCTTGCAGGAGGGCTGAAGTTTTCAAAAAGTTGTTTAGAATTTCAGAAAAACTTTGGTTCCAGATGCCTAGCCACTGGTTTCTCCATGCTTAGCATTACAATTTTCTTGAAAGCATTCACAGAAATCAGATGCTATTGAGATCTTTCAGGTACAGCCAAGTAGCCTTTCCCTCAGTTAATGTCTTGCATACATTAATGTATGCATTTAAAAAACAAAAACCCGAAACACTTAAACTGAAAGAAAAATCTGATTCTATGTCAGAAAGGGGAGGTGTGGAGGTAAGTGACAGCAATGGAGTTTGTGTGGGCTTGATGCCCTTGTTGGACATATGGTGAGATTGTCATCAGGTTTTCTCACCCTAGGTCATAGAATTGTTTTAGTTGGAGAAGAGCTTTAAGATCAAGTCCAACCAACTAACCAACTAACTTCTAAGTCTACTGCTAAACCTTGTCCCTTAACACCACATCTAAAGTGGTGATTCAACCACCTCCCTGAAGATCCTATTCCAGTGCTTGCTAACTCTTTTCAGTGAAGAAGTTTCTTCTAATATCCAATCTAACCTTCCCCAATGGGACTTGAAGCCATTTCCTTTTGTCCTGTTACCTGTTACTAAGGACAAGAGACTGGCTGCACCTCACTGCAACCTCCATTCAAGTAGTTGTAGAGAACAGCCACTCCTTTCAAGGCCTGTTCTCCAGACTCTTCACCAGCTTTGTTACTTGCTCCTTTAGGGGAAAATATATTTTTCAGAGAGAAGGAAACATTTCCTATACAGGACACGGCAGCTGCTTTGGTGGGTGGTGATGATTTTTAAAATCAGCTGTTTCTGTTAGTAGGTGCCAACTATAACACAGAAGCACTCAGAAGCATCCTTGCAGGAAGGGAAGGGGTCACACATACCCATTCCAGTCAACTGTAGAAGTCTCTGAAGAGCTTTTTTTATCCCTTTTTCCTTGAGCTTGACCTATATCTTTACATTTCTTTGTAGATCTCAATGTCTGTAGTGGGCTGGCAGGACTGAATTAAAGGAAGTTGTTCTTTACATTTGCTGTCATTTTATGATCCATCTAGTAGGTCAATCCTCCCCTTTAGTAGTCTGTTAACAAGCAAGTTTCAAGGCATACATATAAAGTCTATTGTGCTGCCTCTCTGTTGGGTAACTTCTGGATTAGATAACTGAGTTGGAAAGAACTCTGCTCTCAAGCTACTAATCTAACTCCCTAGAACTCAGAACCTGTTTTGGAGACACCTCACTTCTGTCATGCTTGCCTGCTCCAAAAACTGTGACTTCTGATAGTGCTTAAAAAAAGCTCTTAGCCTTTATTCTCAAGAGACTCAAGATCTCTGAATAACCTTGTGCTTTTAAAGCACTCCTGTTGCTAGTGCTGAAATCTTGAAGTTCTCTTCCACTCACCTCTGGGGTGTTAGCTATTGAATACCTTGTAAATTCAAAGATCTGGGGAACCTACTGAACAAAAAGCTGTTGAGGTTCTCTGTGTTCACTTAGACTTGCACAGATTTATACTCATCTGCCTGGGCTTTTTGCCTTCGACAGAAATTATTGAAGTAGAACATCTCTGAACAACAGAATTCTGGTCTTGGTGTTCAACTGCAGGTACTCACCTTACCTTAATATGTTCAAGGCCAAATCTTTGCTTCTAGGAAGTCTGATAGGTGTCCAAAAATACCATCCAAGAGACTGTCAGGGTTCTACACCAATCTAACTATGATGGCTATGCAACATCAAAGCAAGATGTAGCTGGCCTGCTGGCTTACAGGCCTGTGTGTGGTGGAAGAGGCAAGGTGGAGCTCTTAAAGGCTTTCTCTCTCTGATGCTTCATGCAGGAGTTGAAACTTTTTTCTTTGTCCATTCTGTATGAAGGACAGCAGGAGCATGTTTCCTACCCTGGTGCCCACCTAGCTCCTGAGTGTCAGCTTGCTCATGAAAATCCTTTGCAGAAACTTAATGAAGAAAACCAAGGATGACCTGTCTGCTCCATAGTTAAACGTTTGTGTTTACTTGCTTTAGGAGATGCTAGTAATAAATGGACCATCTAAGGTGTATTAAAAAATAAAATAATTGTCTCAAAAGGAGTTTTTGTTATTGCAGTGCACGGCAAGGCTGTGCTGCATGGAGCTGTGGTGCTAAGGTGTGTCTTTGAATAGATGCCCAGGACTTTGGGGGAGGCCTTCCTGCATGTTGGGGAGGTAGCTGCATGTTTTGCAGCATTTCTAGCCCTTTGATTCTAGGAAGCTCACAAACACAAAATGAGGCTTCAGCAGCATTTGTGCTTAGCTGTCTCACTACATTCCAAGTTTTTGGGTAGTTATGTATCGTTGAGGTTTTGATGGCTTCTGGAATGATGTATTAACAAAGCAGTGTGATCTGAAAGATCTTGCTGAGGAAAACTAGTCATGAGCCAAAAAAAGGAGGAGGGGTTCTGCTGAAGTCTTCAGAAAGGGTAAGAGTCTAGTGCCAGACAGCTTTGTTGTGAAAAGACTTAGTGATGTATTTTTCTGCCCAAAGAAGATAAATCTTACATCCTGCAGTGACTGCATCCAGAGTTTGTACTCTGCACGTGTGGGTTTGTTTCACATTTCTTTCAGCTATCACCAGAGTTCATAAACTACCCTGGGACAAGAGCAAAGAGGCTTTTCAAAGATGACTCTATAGCAACAAGAAAGTAGCCAGCAATCCAATACTCACTATTACTCCAATGTTCCTTCTTGGGAGAGGGATTAGGGTGATACCAAAGAAATCTGCTTGCTCCCAACCCCTTCCTTAATTTCATAGCCAGGATAGATCAGGAGGCAGTAGTGAGTTCCTCACCTCTCTAGTCCCTCCTGAAAGCATTGCCCAGCCACATAGCAAACATATAATGAATCATTCATCTTTAATAGATTATGCAAATTGAGGACATGAGATCAATGAAGATCAATAACTGCAACCATTTAATTGCCAGCAAAAACATTTTAAGAATGAGCATTATCTGAAGTCCTTTCTTGGGTAATGGCACCATTAATCCAAACATTGGATCCTGGCCTAAGTATAGAGGAAAAATTCTCCACCCCTTTTTCCCTGCTGCTTTTCAGGGTGTTGAGGGTTTTTTCCCCTTTTCATTTCCAGTTTCTGAGTTTCTCCATCATTACCACCAGTGAACAGCTCCCAACGCTAATGGTTCTGGTTTTGTTACTCTGCACTGATTGAAATGTCGCATACAGATTGAGATGTTAGTGCTAAGTTGCCACCTGGGAATGTCAAGCTGGGTCTGAAATGAACTTTTCTCACTCTTGGATCCAGATGGATCAGATGGGAATGTTCCTGAGTTGTGCTGGGAGTGTTGCAGAGAAGAGAGTGAGGATGGCACAGGGTGTAAGGCACATGAAGATTTTCTTCCTCAGCCAACAGCCTCTTCTGTATGGCCAAATCTGTCTCCTACTGTCTGCTTGTGAGAGTCATGTCCAAAGCTCATGCGGTGTTCCCAGACATAGGGAATTTTCCTGTCAAATTAGGCTGGAATTCACCATCTTCACTTAGGCAAAAAGACTAAGGAGAATTATTTTAATGACCCCTTTGAGTCTTAAACTCTGATTTTAGGAGCCTCACCTTTACATCCAGCTGTGGGGATCTGTCTTCCATGAAGGAAGGACAGTACTGCTCTCCTACTGGCTTTGATCCCCAAAGACAGGAAAGTATTTCCTGTAAGAGATGACAAAACCAGCTGAGTTTTGCCTTGAATACTCAAATATGAAGTAAGGTAGAACAATTTTGCCACACCTGCACCTTCTTTTTTTTTTTTTTTTTTTTNNNTTTCCCTGGCTGGCTCATGAATTGCATGGCTGTAAGGATCCTGGACCAAGTCTGGTGGCAGTAAAACACATGAAAAAAGTCTGGGGATGTCATGCTTTCTAGATGCTCCCTAGGTACACAGTTCACCTTTCAGTGGCTCTCCATGACATTTTGCACACCTCACACTAGATCTCCTGTCTGTTTGGGGTGACATTTACCAATCCTGTACAGTTCCAAAGTTCCTGGTAGCCCAAAGTTGCATGCAATGTATGCCTTTGCCCAGTGTTTGCTGAACAAGCAATGACTGCCTGCCTCAGCCATGAGCTGCTTTGGCCTCAGGGTCTACTAGCTGGTGCTTCTGCAAGAAAAATCTGAGATATGGATTCCAATACTCTTGATTTTGTGCCACCAAAGGACAGCTTTGTGGACAAGAGGCAACAGCTCCTTCCCTTGCTTAAGAGGACATACACCTCTTTGTCGGGAGTTCTTTTTCAGCCTGTACCTCAAGCTTTCAAAGAGGGCCACAGCAGTTGCAGGGAAAGAGGAATATATGAAACAGGGGAGAGTCACTTAGGCCTTGCCAGCTACTTTAGCTACCGAGGAGTGGATATGTAAGTCTGGTAGCTGTGAGCAGGGACCAATGGCAACTAAAGCCTGAGAAGAAGGGCTCTGGCACTGGAATATCTCTTTATGGCTTTAGACACAGGACAAACAGTCTAACACTAGCATGAGGACAGCATGTGCTGCAGTCTCAGGAAAGCACTGTGCTGCTCAGATCCTGCACAAGCAACCAGCAAAGAGGAAGCCTCTGTGGAGCAGCTGCTGCAGAAATTGCCTCCTATTTCTGTGCATCCCAATCCCACTGCTCTTGTGGGCTTGCTTTTATTTCCTACTCTCCCAAACACACCTGAGTTTAACGTGCCCACATGTGAAGGGAGGGGAGGGAAGGCTATGAACAAGTTTCTTTTGCCATCTGCTCTTCAAGACTTGTGGACCTAAGGAAGAGGGAGTACAACTGTTGTAGTTCAGCAGATCTCAGTATTTAGTTTGTAAATGCCCCTTCCAAATGCTGAGGCTGAATAATACTTAATTATTTCTCCTTAAGAAAACCAAGTGCAGATCATGGATAAGCCATGACCCTCTTGTTCTCAGGCACAAAGCAAATCCTCAGTGTGTGGACATATCTGGCCTCCACCAATATCCATCCCTGAGCCACATCAGGGGACACAACTTTCCGATTGACACCTGGGTTTGCCTGTCTTTGAATCACACCTGGGCACCTCTAGGAGTACCCAAAGCTGTCAATACTCTGGATTTCAAGCTTCAGTTGAGCCCTTATGTCCTCCACAGTCTTTCTATCTTTTTCCATGTTTGCTGCAGAGGGATATCTTGCATTAGCAGAAAAAGCAGAAGCTAATGGTGATGAGGGAAATAAATAAAAAGCTTGGTTCTGCTGTTTGGTCAAGCAGCTTACCGGTCACCACAGGGTACGTCTGGGGTCCTGACACATTTGTCCCCAGGTCTGGGTTAGCAGAGGTGGATAGACTTGATTTGACTTCATCGAGACCAGGGGTCAGAGCTGGGAGGGAGTACTCATTACCCTGGGGAAGAGAGGAGAAAGACAGCTAGCTATTGATGTGCTGGGAGAAAGAGAAGGGTGTACAGATGGGGGGGAGGAAGAGGAAAGATGCAAACCCCTGCACAGATGGAAGAGGAGGGGGAGGAGGAAACAGAGAAGATGAGAGCTCGGGGCGGGGTGTGGGGGGGTCCTAGGATGAACTATCCCACCCATGTGTGTGCCACTGTGAAGGGGAAATGGGATGAGGGATTTGGCCTGTTATCCATGGTGTGACTGATATTGAGTGAGGGTCAGTGCTATGGGGATGGTTGCCTATGGCAGCTCAGGGAGAAGAAAGGGCTGAACAGAGGTGGGAGGTGTTTGCCTTGGCGACATGACAGCCAGGGCAGAGGACTGCAATGACATGACTGAGACAGGCAGGCTGTAGGAATCAGACAGTGCTGGCCCTCTGTAGCCAGGCTTTCCGCTGAGTTCTCTGCTTCCCCTCTGCTGTTACCTCTGTCCTAGCTCTTTAAAAACAAACAAAGAAGCCTCATCCCTTGCCTCTGTCACTCTGTGCATTGGGGTATGAAATTGGGGAGGGGGGAGCCACATGGCTAACAGAAGGATGAGAGGGGGAGAGGCATTGAATTTGAAAGGGTGTCCTGTCCGAAAGGCTCTGGTAATTGCCTTTTTATTGTGGCAGCCTCCGGACCAGACGCGGGAGCTGGAGAAACTAGGAAGGTTACAAAACAGCAGGAAAAGTTGCTCTGATTAATATTACGTTAAATTAAAACTGATTTTCTGCTCTTTCTGCTCTGGTTTTTTTTTCCACACACTTCCCCAACCCCCTCCCCACATCTCCCCCTCCTCCAACGGGCTCCCTGCATGCTGCCCCCTCCCCGCCCCTGTCCCTGCTTGACTAGGACTGCCTAGTCATTTCCAATTCCTTCTCGTATTGATCTTCCTGTAGAAATCAGTTTTGTAATTAGCTGCAAATTAGGCCTTCTACTGGGGGTGAGCCTGCCCCCTGATTTATCACCAGAGTAATTCGCTGTGATCGGAGAGAAATTAAAATGAACTCAATTAGGCTTCGGATTTGCTTTATGGGCCCTGCTCAGAGTTTCAGGGGGAAAAATGACTGTGCTGGTGCTTAATAGTCTAATGAAAGTAAATAAAGGTTATTCATTGTAATAAACCCAGGGACTCTGGGATGAAGGGAGTCCACAGCCAGCCTCTCCTTCTCTTCCTTTGTTGCTTTATGGCTTGGGGCGGTTTAAAAAGACTTTTGATTTTCATTTTATTAAGACAAACAGCTTTTGGGATAAAAGGCCGGGGGAGTAAGGAAAAGGGGGGGCAGTGCTGCAGAAGTGCAGAAAAGTAAGTTGAAGATGGGAGTCAAGTCTCAGCTTTGGGCCACAAAGGAAAATGCTCCATTAAAGCTCCACTCTGTGACTCACTGGTCACTGGCATGATCTAAAAACATAGGAGTATCCATGCAGAGCTGTGTGCCAATGAACATGCACAGTAGTATTTGTGTGTTCCTGGCAAGAACATGCCCACATACCTGTAGATGTGCATGCAGAGGGAAAGGCAGACATGGGGCTCTGCTGAGAGCACAGTGTGCATGTGTATGGCGAGTTTATGAGAGGAGGCAGAGCTCAGGTATACACGGGCACAGTGATGTATTTACAGCTAGGAAGTGCTAGCAAATGTGAATGTGGTATATGTGCAATAACAAGTCAGTGTGAGAGCAAGGGGTAAAGAGGGGTAGAGTGATTTTGGTGAACCAATCTCCCTGCCATCATCCTACAGGTGCCTGTGGGTCCCCATTTTCAGGCCAGGCCCTCACCTGCTCAGATTTGATGTGCTCTGATGTTTGAAAGACGTCGGGGTAAGAAGGACGCTCAAAAACTCGATCTAAAGCTTCCAGCTGCTGCTGGGTGAAAGTGTCGCCACGAAGGTGCTTCCGCAAACTGTCCACGCTGTTCTGGGAATCTCCATTGGGAACTGAGCCCTCGGATACATCTGCAGGGCACAGACAGAGAAAAAAGGGAGTTAGCACCACCTTGGCTTGGATCAGTAAGGGATGCAGGACAAGGACAGAGTGGGAAACGGCGAGGTCCTCTGCCTCCGCTTAGGGAACTGTGCCACTCCTGTGGGAAGGGGGGTCTGTGAGGCCCCAAGAGGAGCCCCCATCCTGTCTGCTGGAGCAGCTGAGTTGCTGCTGCAGGCTCTGTGGGATTCTCCTGCTCAGGATGAGTGAGGTTGTGGAGAATGGTGCTCATCTCAGAGACGAGTTTCGGTTCCGCCGATTTTCAGTGTCAAAAATTGCCAAATCTCCATTGCCGAGCAGAAAATGGGAGCAAAGCACAGCAATTAGCATCGCTGGAAGGCTACAGCAGAGGCAGCTCACAGAGAAATCAGAGTACTGAGGATGGGCCTGTACTGGAAAGGGCTGAGGAAACCTGGAATGGAGAAAAGGCTCTCTTACAGCTTCAAAGGGAGTCAGTCTCTGTTGTAGCTCTCCAGGCCCAATAGAAATTGCATCTCTGTTATAACTTCCTTCTCATCTGATCTTGTCCTTTTGTACCCTAGACAAGTCTTTCACCCCCTCACATGAAAGGAATGATCCTGCTTCTGATTCACTGTTTCACCAGACGTGTGTCTTTCCCAGTGGAACATGTCTCCCAACCAACATACATTGATTTCTGTTATGATATCTGTCCCAGTCTCCTACAGGTAGCTCATGATTTATCACAACCCACATCTAGATTATAAAACTCTCTCCAAAATGGGGTGAATCTTTGTCTTCATTAGTTGCCCTTCCTATCCAAAATGAATCATTGTATTCAAAACCCAATCTTACTCAGCAAGAATTGGCTTTCCTGGTATTACTTTGTTCTAACCAGGAAGAAAAAAGAAAAGCCTTTTTCTGGTATGAATATCACCAGATCTCTGTTCTTGCAAAAGCCCTCTGACACAATCCAGCCTCACTGTGGTGCCTGCTGCCATGTCCCAGAGGTCTCTACCTCTGTTGTGTCATCCTAAGTGTCTTAAAGCCCGCTTATACCCCCTCTGAGGTGAGTCCATTATAAATGTCCTGCCCTGTCCAAAGTGAATCTTTCCCTGTAATAAGCCATCTTATCACCCATCTGGGCTTGTTTTGTTTTGTTTTTTCCCTGTTATGCCCCCACTCAAACGAGGTGCATTTATCTCGGTTATAGCCCCTTTTAATCTGAAGCCAGCAGGTCTCCTTCTATTAGCATCTGTCACATCCAAGGTGAGTCTGTCTGTTACAACCTCCTGTCCCAGCGAAGTGAATCTTCCTTTGTCATAATCTCTCATCTCACCTGAGGCATGTCTGCTCATTATAATCTTCTCCAACTGTGCTGAGTATCTTTCTGCTGTCACCTCTCAGCCTAATTTTGGTGAGACTGGTTATAATCCCCTGCCTCATCCATGCTGATATACCTCCATAACGGATCTCTACCTGCTGTGCTTCAGACATGAGTCTCACTCTCTTATCACTGTCTAACGTAAGAGCACGTTCTCTCTCTTGCTCTGCAATTGCCTTCCTGCTTTTCCACTACTGTTCCTCATACTCGAGCCTTTCTTGGTGTCTTCCAGCCTGTGATTCTCAGAAATTTCCTGTCTGTCAAGGAAGTGGTTGAGGGATCTGCATAGGCCTTTAACCACCCCCATATGATTATAAGATGCTCTTGGGCAGACAGTGCTCCCAGGAGCCTGAAGTAGCATTCACTGTGCAATGGCCAGAACCATGCCACTCTGCTGCTTCATCTTTTAGCTTGTGGATGGTGCCAAGATCTGGGTGTTTTCCTGGCACAATTAATACCCAGCTGGTGGCCCAGAGTCATAACTGAGCCTGCTGCCTTCTGGCTATGAGATATATACGTTTATAGGTGATTATACAATATGATATAATCAATAGCACATTATATACAGTAACGTAGTACAGTAGCACTCGCAAGACCATAGAAAATATTACATATTGATTTGTCCCAGGCAGCAGCCTTCCCTTGAGCAACCCCTTCTCTTTTCCACCTCTAGCCAGAGCAGGAATGTTTACTGGCACTGATCCCTGGCATTTTCTCCTCTCCTCAGGCTTATTTGCACGAGGGAAAATTCTCAAGTTTTTGAAAGCTGGAGTTCATGACAATTTGACTAAGAGAAAACAAAGCAAAGACCAGGACTGCACACCATGTATGTCAGTGCAGTTTTCATGTTATAGATGGACTGTGCTGTTACTACAGGGAGTGGCTTTTAGAAGCACTATAGTAGCTCAAGGCTTATGCTTCCAATGCCAGTAGGCACTTCTCTCTGGTTACCCCTGCAGAAAGCTGGCACAGAACTCCTGGGTCCAGGCTCAGGAAAAAAACCACGTCTGTATCAGTGCTTGTCTCAATGTGTCTGCAGCCTGTGAAGCTGTTTGCCTGTAAGGGTTTTTCCACACGTCAGTCAGTGTGCATGACCGTGCACACCATGATGCTAACTCACGTGGGTATTTTTGCAGCAGATCATTATTCTGGGTATTCTTTAGACTCTGTATCACTGCACATGCCTGAGAAGCTGTTTGTCTGCAGTGACTGGCTTAGGCTATATTTGATTTTCATGGATGGCAGCTCTACACCATATGCATGGTGTTCGGTGTGACTGAATGGTTGTCCTGGTTTTGGCTGGGACGGGGTTTATTTTCTTCCTAGTAGCTGGCACTTGGTTGCTGGTTGGGGTTAAACCACACCAAAGGTAAAACTTCCATTGATTGTCATTAAAGCAGAGGATTTTACCCTTAGTGAGCCACCCTGAGCAGTTGCACAGACTGCTGCACACACGCTCGTGTTTGCAGTCCCTGTCTGCCTGCACAGCCCTGCGTGCGTGTGTCTCCCATGTGTGCACAAACCATGCCTTTGTGTGGAGAAGGTGAAAGCACAGCTTTCCCAAGTCGCTGTAGGAGTCTCTTTTCCTCCATTTATTCAGGGGCCCTTCAGATCTTGACAAATCTGTCACTCTAAATTTGCGAGAGATTATGGTGCTCTCTCCCTAGCACGGAGAGAGGTGATATATGATATCTGCTGCCCCTATTGATTGCCTGATCTGGTGGCAGAGGGCTGGTGAAATGAACTTGAAATGAACATCATGCCTCAACTCATTGTGCGTATAATACACTGCTTAATCCCACATTTTTCAGCCGCTATGGAATTCAATTGATCAATCATGTCCCTCTGATAGTACTGTTTTAGGGGTTATTGCTGCTCTGCTCACTGACCTTTTTATTTATTTATTTATTTGTGTCAGCGTATGTGTGCATGTGCACGCACATAAGTGCTTATGTGTACTTGGTAAACTCAGGGCCAGCTGGTAAGAAAGGACGTGTATAGTCACTAGGAAATGAAAGAAAGGGATGAAGGGAGGAAAAAGGGAAGGAATAGGTTTAGATAAGAAAGCAGAATGATGAAATCAATAAGATAGGAAGAGGTGGAAAAGTAAGGAGAAAGGCAATGCTGTAGTTCAGGTGAAAGTTCTGGATGGGGGTGGGGGAGGCACTCTGCCATGGCCTAAGCTTTAAATATCACAAAAGAAAAGAAATTTTTAACAGAGGCCTGTAGGTTGCCTAAAGGCAGACCTTGTCTAAACAGCTTGCAATAGTTCTGGACTTAATAACGGTAGGGCACACAAATCCCAAACTTCACAGAACAATAACATGAACTGTGCATATGCATTTTACTTATGAAGAAAGTTTCACAGATATAATCCTGAAAGACAGATTTATATGTCTTGTGTTGCTAACACTGAGACATTCACGGTCATGGTTGATTATATCTTCTTTAAAACCAAAGGACTGTAAATACGCTTTGTTTTCTGGTGTCAAAACCTACCTGTCTCATCTAAGCCTATGACTTTGTGAGCTGGACTATGAGGAGAAGCCTCATATCATAATATACAAAGCATGGGAGCTGCCAACTGCGTGGATATGAGCAAAAGTAGCAGTAAGGTGCAGAGAGGACTTTGGGCAAGAAAGGGGGTCCATCAAAGGCCTGTAGGTCAAAACTAGGAGAGGGTTCATGGGGAAGATTTGGGTTGGGACATCCCACCAGGAATGGCACTGTGATGGGCATCAGTCATTTCCACTGATGAAGAAAAGATTAAGGGATGGGGCTTTGCCAGGAAATCAAGTCTTACAAGGAGTGCTGTGGTGAAGCAAGACTTCAGCTGCAGGATGAATCTGGGGATGCCACCTAGGTAGCTGCACGAGCTGTACTATTAGGAAGCATCATCAACATTCCTAGTTCCATTTTCACTGGTGAGGACACTCCGTGGTACCATAACACTGGGATGTATCTCTCTTAAATCAGAAGGACCTTAACAAATAGCTTGAGAGGTGAACCATGGCCTGGGTCACTGTGTCCCTCAAAAGGGCACACAGTTGCTGTCACTGTGATCAGAACTGGCCTTGCACATGTGACAGGAAACATCTCTTCTCCCAAAAGGCTGCTGAGGGAGCACACACAGCCCATGCTCAGTGTAAACCTTTGACACAAGACACAGAAATGTTCCACGGATGTCACAGAAGTATCCTGACAGATAACAAGGAAATACTATGCCAATGGACACAAGAACAACATTAACTACATCTGACGCTGGGAACATGCCCAATAAATAGCTCCAAAACAAAGACATGTTCCCAGGTCCCAGAGCCACAAACATACCATCATGTGCAAGTAGCACAAAGCAACATGATACAGTTACTTCCCTGGCCACAAGTGACAGCACCCTTGCTCAGGTTGGGATGGAACCATCTCAACAAATAGTTCAGCATTACCGACATAAGAAGATCTTTGTGGCACAGAAACAACAAGGAGGGTCATGAGAAGCTGTGCAACTGGCACACAAAGATGGAATCACTTCTTTTGGGGCAGGGGCTATTACTGCCCCTGTGACGTGTCTGCCTGCTGCCTTGCAGGGCTAATGTCTCAGCTGGGGCCTACAATCACCACCAATAAAAATCACAGTCATACTAAAAGTGAATGTGACTGTCATGAGAACTGCCAGCCAGGTGACACAGCAGAACCCATCTAATTGTCAAAACCTCCAAGGGAAATGCATCTGTCTAACACTGCGGTGCTGAGCCAGCTGCTGAAATACCATCCCTCTGCTGCAGCGAGGAGACCCTGTCCTTCCCTGCAGCCTGCTTTTGTGACTGTCTCCTCTGGGGTGCTTAACTCAGAGCAGCTCTGTCCCACTCTGAGCATTCACGGTTACATGTGCCACTCTTTCCCAAGTCACCCTTTGTGTTGAGACTGCTCCTTCCCTTTATCTGATTTCCCTTCTCTCCCCCTACCCGATGTGTTCCTGTATCCCTGCGCAGCCTGGGTCTGTCAGACAGCTTTCCTGGGTGTCCCAAGGGGCCTTTCCCCACACTGCCAGTTGTTGCAGTTTCAAACTCAATTGTTCTCCTCGGTACTGAGGCAAATGGAGTCATTAATTACCTTCTATCGGCTGGGCCGAGTTCAGAACGCGATCGATAGCCAGTGCTTGTCATTCACAGCAGCCAGCCCTGCACAGACCCTCACTCTGCATTCGGCACGGGTCCAAGAAGGAGCCCAGTGCTATCAGACCTGGGCTTCAAACTCTGGCATCAAGCTCCTGTTGGGAATAGCAGACCTCCTGCACCTGTGTCTGAGCTGACCCTTAACCAAGGGAGAGATCAAGGACAAAGATCTTGGCTGAGGGAATGGATTGCACATTTTCACACGGTCAGAAGTGTCTGATATTCGCTTCCTGGTCTGCAAAACCTGATCACAATGTTTCTAAAGACTCTGTTAGCATCCTCATTGATTATTAAACTAATACAATACTCCCCATGGCAGAGCCAAGAGCAAGGATTAGCAGCCCTAAAGTAATTTTCTTGCCCTATTCAGTAGAGTTTGGAAAAGAAAAGCTGTAGATTTTGGGTTAAATTTCCATCCAAAATAATGTTTGCAGCCTTTCGGACAGCATCAAAGAAGGTGTCTTCTCTAGATAGGTCAGTTCTGCATTTCAGCACATAGCAGTGCTGCAGGAATTGTCAAGGCTTTAACTGTCATAACTGATGGTGGAGAGACCAGATTCAGATGAAAAGGATCCTAAATGAGTACAGGATAGAGATGACATAACACGGAAGGTTCAGCAGCGCACAGAGAAGTAATGTTAGGGGTCTACACTGTGATGGTGAAAGAAGCTGTGGTGCAAGTTCAGGTTATGTACAATATCCTGCAGAAATAAGGATAGTGCTGGAGGAATACCACCCCAGGGAAGTGTTAACTCAACCTTTGTGAACTCTGCAGTTATTCAAGTTCCTGTGTGTCCATTTGCCTGCAGAGAACAAAACCTGTGTTTTCCACAATCCTGAATCTGAGTATGCAAATTGTCCCTGTAATTTAAGCGTGCCGGTGACACATAAACTGCGTGTATTTGTTACTTACATGCTCAGGCTCAGAGCAGAAGGGCTCAGAAACAAAGAGATTCTGTTTTGAAAAGAGAGTGTATCTTAGATGAGGAATCAGTGAGCAAGGAAGGCTGCTCATGCAGGGAAGTGAGAATGCCTGGCCGAGGAAGAGTGAGATGTGTGCTGGTTCCTGACAGGTGGGGAGCTGCAGCGCTTTTATCACAGGGGTTGTGTATGACAGAGTACCTCAGATGGAGCAGGGATAGGCAGTGCAGCTTTAATGCAGGGCTTACACGAACAAAATGGCAATGCTCAATGAGAAGGTAAATTAAATGAATTGTGTGTGCAAATGTGTAATGAAGTGTACTCATATCTGTCTTGGATTATCACGGGAGCATGCAAATGTGCATTTAAAGAAGTGTGTGTATATGCATATGAAAATCATATGTATTTACTCCAGCATCTGAGTGTATGATTGCAGATTTGGCCCAGAGCATCTGGGAAACTAAGTCCACACAGACTTGGATTTGTGTGTTAGATGATAATCAGCACATCCAACTTTGCTGTATATACCAGTAAAGGCCTTTCCAGATGTTAGGCTGCAAGTAGCTGCCTCAAATGTCTATACAACATGTATGGGTGTGCAGATGAGACATGTTAGCCTGGGTAATCAAAGCTTCTGGCTTTTGTGCAAGCAATCACTTGCAGCTTTGTGACCTTTGGGTATGCTGGAGGTGAGTGGACATAGACTGCTCTCAGTCAGGTTGTTGCAAATCCACAGCAATTCCCTTACCTCAGAAGAGTCAGTGGGTATTTATACCATTGTAATGAGGGACAAAGCATGAGTCCAGTATCTCTTACTAGCATTATTAGGTTTGACTGCTAGCCAGATAGAAATGCAGCTGCCTCCAGGATCAGCACACTAGGTTTGTTTATGTTGGCAGAGTAGCAGGCAGCACCATCACACAGCAGGCCAGATCCTCTAGTCAGTGCAAATCCATAAATCTTGTATTCAGTTGTTGTACTGATTTACACATCCCAAAAGTTATCGGAAGGGTTATCCTGATTTATGCTGTTGTGGTGTCCATCACATTGCCTTTAGCACAGAGCCTTCAGGGAGAACTGCTGCTGCAGAAAAGTGGGGCACAGACAACCATGCTGTAGCCTCTGCCAGGGCAGAAGATGTTCTTAACCCTACTGGCATGACCTTAGCTCCCTCCTTTCATCTCCCTAAGCCCATTTGTTGGGGAGCTGCTTCTTTGTGGGATGCCCCTCGGTGAGCACATAAAAAAGGGTGGCTTTTGTTAGCTCCAAAGGACAGAAGCAATGCAAAAAAATTACATCGCATGCAGCCTTAACTATGCTTGTTTAGAGAAACTGCTTGCATTTATGAAGTCTTTGGTGCGGAAAGCAGGGTTGCAAATGACTGCATCAGAGCGACAGTAAAGGCCATTAATTTCCTGTTATGTTTTCCTGTGTTGGGGGCTTTATTAATTTAATTTTACACTGTCGAACAACAGCGAGCACTGACACTGCCACACTCAGAGGGTTTTTTTTTCTCAAGCAGTGCTTTGCCTGCCATGCAAATCAACACTGCTATCAGGACTGCTAGAGACAAGGAAAAGAGCACAGAGATAGGCTGTCTGCGTCCATTCTGGGACATCCCTGAGGTTCCAGTGAACAGATTCCAGTGTCCAAGAGGCCACCAGTGCTAGAACTCAGCAAATCAGAATCAGGCTGTGGACACCTCTAATGTGCAGTTTAGAAAACAGGCATTACTCTGTAGCCTATTGGTTTCCATTGGCTTGATCCCTCGCTAACATGCTTCTTAATACCTCTTTTTCACCCGTTTCCCTTGATCTAGACTTTCCCTTTCTTTCATTCCACCTTATTTTCCCCTCATACATACTTCTACCATAACCTCACAAGTCCAAGAAGGTTGTACCTGCCCCTGAGCCAGATACTAGTGAATTGTGTTATTGGAAGCTCTTCTGAGTCAGCACTAAACCAGTGCTCAAGCAGACTGTTTTCAGAGCTGCCATTTTTGACATGCCATAAAACAAAGGCTCAGATCACTCAGAGTCATTAAAATTCCCATGGCATTTTTTTGCAAGAGTGCAGACATTAACCTGACTGTCCTGAGCAAAATTCAGCCTGAGTGATTACCCACAGCATATCTTAATCTCCGGTGGTTTCATTTGGACATGGCACAGCAAAATTTCACTGTTGATGGTCTGTATTGTTCAACATCTGCCATGGTCCACCTGAGAGTCAACCACAGTTCAGTGATAGATGAGATCTTAGCAATGGGCAAGAGAGCTACAGGATTGTGATATGCAGCAATCTTGAACTATTAACATGCAAACTCTATTTTTATTTTTTTTCTGGAATGTTCATTCCTGTAATAACTGTACATCATTAGTAATTTGGAATCTTTCTTCATAAGCTCACGTAAAGGCCTTTACTGGTAAATGAAGGAACCTATACTGATATGACCTCTGTAATAGGTATGTCAGAGATTTGCTCCAAACTGTAAGAGGCAGTCCCCAAACAAGAGGGTGCCCAGTCATGGGTAGCAGTCAGTTTCAGAAATAAGAGAGGGCTGTACAGAGAAGAGCCATAATTATCTCTAAGGATTAGCTAGTGAGGTATTTTTTTAATTTAATATAATTGTCCCAAACTCTAGGATAGTTCCAATCTGCTTGCAAGGTCAGTTCTTCTGGTCAAGACCTATCTCTTTACACAGTAGATGCCAAACACCAAAGGAAAAAAAAAAGAACCAACAGCTCCTGTGATTAAACCAAGCATGGAAATGTGCCCGTCCTTTGTAACAGCCTTTTATAAAACATCTAAGAAAGGAGCAGAAAGCACTGCATGGACATTTCATACACAATAACCACCTCATTAAGGTTTTATCGGTTGCCTACAAACCTGTTCTGATACATATCCCCTAGCTTAAAAGCAGGATAACACCTCTGAGCTTCCAAAAAAGGCACAGCCAAAGACAGAAAGTAATCCTGACCTACTCCACATCCGAATGGAAACTGTGATACCCATGGCCTAGCTTGTGTTCTGGCGCTGTGCGCCTCTCTCTTTTCCCATAGCTGTTCCTCTCTGTGGCAAGAGGACTTTGTACCTTGAATCTAACAAGATGCAAACAGTACAATGGTTGGATGGATGAAGGAAAAGAAAAGGAGAAATGTGGACTTAAGTGTTATTTTAAGGCCTCTTTTCAAAGCTCTGACATTTTAAAGGGCCTTAAAATGGGCATGAAGTGCATTTGACACTCCTTTAAAGTGACTTTTGTTTTATCTGATTGATGTGCACTGTACTGTGTGCAGTTCTGGAGCCCTCAGCACAGGAAGGACATGGAAGTGTTGGAGTGGGTCCAGAGGGCCATGAAGATGCTCAGAGGGCTGCAGTAGCTCTGCTATGAGGACAGGTTGAGAGAGTTGGGGCTCTGCAGCCTGGAGAAGAGAAGGCTTCGAGGGGACCTGATAGTAGCCTTCCAGTACCTGAAGGGGGCCTACAGAAAGGCTGGGGAGGGACTGTTGACAAGGGTTTGCAATGACAGGACAAGGGGCAATGGGTTTGAACTGTCAGAGGGGAGATTTAGACTGGATGTTAGGAGGAAGTTCTTTCCAGTGAGGGTGGTGAGACACTGGCACAGGTTGCCCAGGGAGGTTGTGGATGCTCCCTCCGAGGAGGTGTTCAAGACCAGGTTGGATGAGGCCTTGAGTGACCTGTACTAGTGGGAGGTGTCCCTGCCTATGGCAGGGGGTTGGAACTGGATGATCCTTGAAGTCCCTTCCAACCTTACCATTCTATGATTCTATGATTCTGTTATGTATGGAAAAAACACCTTCAAAGAATTATGGATGGAAACAGAGGACAGACAGATATGTCTATTATGTCTCAACAGATACATATTGCAACTGCTTCTTTTAGGCTGTCTGCTGTTAACAGATAGGACCACCATGTGCAACATCTTAGATCTTAGCCTAGCCTCTGCAGGCCAAAGCAAAATGCTGTTTGTTTCAAGCCTTGCTTGGTAGTCACAGAGGTAGCTGGAAGAAAACCTGTACTCATTGAAAGGATCTTAAAACGTGCACAAACTACTTTTTTTTTCTTTAAGGCAAATTCTTGTGACAAAAGTAAGCATCAGCTGTCCTTCTCTCTTCCTTCCACTTCAGTCACCTCCCTACCCCTCAACTATTGAGCCAGGATTCTCATGGCCTAATCACTTGGTGAGATCTTGTTGCTCCCCCCAGGGATCCAGCGAAACACATCTGGAGGAAGCGATGCTATCACTTAGGGAAGCAAAGGGCTCCTGCTTTCCTTCCAATCAGCAGCAACCCCCATTTGAGGAGGAGTAGGGGTTTCTCTTTGGCCCTAACTGAGAGCAAGGTGCTTAGTGTTTCCGTTTAGCACAAGACACCCCTCTATAGGAATGATTTACATCTATGAAAGGCAAGCAAAGCTTAACGTTACATTAATGTAGACTTAGGAGTGCAGAGATAGCCAGATTAGGAGCTAATTGGTGCACTGGGGATTGTCTGTTGGGCCCCGTAGCTGCTGGGATGTGATTGGAAAGAGATAGAGAGAAAGAAAGGCAGAGAGCAAAAGCTGTCCTCTGCTGACGCCTTTCTAAAGGTTGGGATTCCTGAGGCTGCTGCTGTCTAGTGCTGTCAAGGTCAGCAGGTTCGGGTTCACTGAACGGTCAGGATGGTTTGAATTACTGGCACTGCCTGCCGATTCCTCCGCTGATCGTGATCTGTCTTCCAGCACCAGCTGCGGGATGTTGCTCCTCAGTCATGTGCTGTGCATAGTGTGGGGTGCAGGGAATGTCAGAGAGGTGGATGGGCTTGTTAAGAGGATAAGATTTTAGGAAGATTTGAGGAGCCAAGGCAATGCCACAACAAGGCACATAGTCCATGCACTGAGCGCATGGAGATCAGGCTTCCAGAAAGAGTAGTTCTGATCTGCTTTCCTTCTACCTGGAGAACTGCCTCCTGCAAGCTTCTGCCTTTCATGACAGTTAGCAGAATGGCTTTAACAGGGCCTGTCAAACCCATATAGGCTGAAAAACCTGTTGATGAGGATTTCTGTCCAGTTCTATATAGGTAGAGTGCTTTGTGAGCAAAGACTGATGTGCAAGTGCTTATGTAACCCGCACTGCTAGGGCATTTTCTCCCCAAGCACAGATAGCTGTGTCAGCAGGCTAAAGGGCAGAAATAGCCAGGTGCCCTCCTACAAGGTAGTCTGCCAAGAGCAGCAGAAGATGCTCAGAAAGCTGCCTGCCAGTTTGCATCCCAGCAGGCAGACTTGGAGCCACGGAGAGGGGCCTCACCAGAGCAGGTGGGGAGAGGCTGTGTCTGCAGGGGCACGAGTATGCACAGGCAGGCTGCTGGTGTCACGGACGTGTGCTTGGGATGGCATCAGCATGCAGATGAGTGCCTATGTCTATTTGCATATGCTGTACATATGTGCTGTCCAAGCCTCCATAGCAGCAATGATAGCAGAACTAAGCATGTGAGAAAGAGCATGGAAGGAGAGAGCAACAAAAAAAGCAATCAGAAGGGGACTGGGGGCCGTGTGGTAGTAGTGTCCAGTGTTTGACAAGAATATAGGCATCACTGACTGGCTTTCACTGGAGTTGCACTACAAAAAAAAATCTGGCCCTCTAAGGCCATGAGCTAAAGTGCTTATTTTTGTTTCTTGTTCTGAGGTCTGTCATGAAGCTATGTTAGTTATCCCTGAGTGCAGTCAGCTACATCTGCCTGTAGATATGTACATGCAGCTTTTGTACTCACACCTCTGAATCTGCTTACCACACACATTTCTACACCTGGAGGAAATGCAGGGTAATGCTGAGAATGAGGCTGCAAGGGGCTGCCCATAACTGGTGCCCATAGATGAGGCCTGTTGAGCAGCACTCTCAGTGCTTACCAAGACAAGGAAGATATCAGAGTTAACATAATGCAATCTCCTCTGTAACAGGGAAGTCCTTGTCCCTGCTAAGCTCAGCACAGATATTCTAAGCGAGTTCTCTGTGTGGCCTGGTCTCTATGCATTATGAAGCATGTTGTGCCTACCACCATCTCTGCTCTTGACTCCTCTCCCAGTTCCCTCTTCCATTGCAAGGCAATGGGCTCTGGCAAGAAGGGTCAGGGACAGTGCCCAGTGTCATGCTGGTTTACATTAATGAGATACACACAGTGTAATCCAGCAATGGAGTCAGCTCTACAAAAGGAGGTAATAGCAGGTTGCCGTGAACAGAGCAGCTCAGGTAATTGGTTTATCTATCTAGAAAGCAGTAGTAGCAATCTCTGCACAGACAGAGTAGCAGTAAAGTCTCTTCCTTAAGGCTATTTCCTTTGTCTTTTCAATTGCTTGCACATCCATGTGAGAGAGAGAGAGGAAGAGAGAGAGAGAGCTAGAGAGAGAGGGAGAAATGTTAATTTGTGAATTAATGGCTTTTCTCAGCGGAATTGTAAATTCAAATGTCACCTCACAGGGTGACACTACGCTGGGCTGCTGAAGAAGCAATGATAAGATCCCCCCCATCCCCATGCCGACATATATGCATGCCCCTCCCCTGCCTGAAAGATAGCTACGGAGTGGAGCATGCTACTTTTAATTTGCAATAACACCACAGCAGAGGGATGCAAGAATGACTGCTTTCTGACCCTCCCTTCCACAACAAGCCGGGCCACATCTTTCTCTTTCCACCTTTATCTCCTTCCACCTCCTCTTCAACCCCTCCCATTTTAAACCGAGTCCAAGACAACACATTATCTCAACTCCCCCCACCCCAAACTAATCAAAGGATGAGCTAAGGGAGGGCTCTTTAGAACGGATGCCTCTGCAACCCTCTCCTCTCCTGCAATAATCAGGTGAATTAATGACCCTGAAGTTAAAGTGAGCGCTGATACTCAGGCGTTGTGCAGTGTAGGGGAGAAAGCCTTCATTGTTTTCGAGCAGGAGGCGGGCAGCAGCAAGGGAGATTCATGGATGGAGATTGAATATGCAATTTTCTTTCACCTTGCCAAGAGCTGCCCCTGGGCTGTGCCTGGCCTAAATTTTTTTTTCCTCTTGCCATCTCTGCCTTATCCGGCCCTCCCACCTCCCTTCCATTCTTTCCAGAAAATTACCTTCAAAATTGATTTCCACTTTTACAAACAAATATAATGGGAACATGAGGGGGAAAAAAAAATCTTGGGCTGTGATGAATTAGGGCTGTCAGGTGCTTCCAAGTCTCCTTTGTTTTTGTTTTACTGCCCGTTAGGTTCTTTGTTTTTCCAGCAACTGGGAATAGTGCCCCTGCCCACATGGTCTCTATAGTCCATGGCTACCATCACAGGTTATGTCCTTCACTTGATGTCATCACTGTGTTATCCCTGCTCTCCATCACTGTGATGCAAACAACCACTGCTCACAGACTGCCCAAGCCATTCACACCATCACACAACCGATCTCCTTGTGGAGATACTGCATGTCCCACACTGCTGGTGAACTGGCTGCTACAGCTGGGTCCTACAGTACAGGTCCATTGGTTCGCTTCCAATCTTTCACATCCTGCTCCTCCTGTCCTCCTTTGCTTTATTCTGTTGATTCTTGATGGAGGTTTCCCAGCCCTCCCTGTTCTGATAGATCAGCTTGAGTCATTGGCATGTTACCTTGATCTCTGGTGTGCCTCACTGCTCTCCCAACCTTGATTCTGTAGTAGTTTTACA
Source organism: Eubucco bourcierii (assembly GCA_013396675.1). NCBI lineage: Eukaryota > Metazoa > Chordata > Aves > Piciformes > Ramphastidae > Eubucco > Eubucco bourcierii. Next base: position 209,931 of record VWZE01022132.1, read on the forward strand.
CTTCTCTCATTGTTGTGAACTTGACTCTAATACAGTGTCATCATTATCTCCCACTGTCATGGTACCTCCACATATCAATCACCAACAACCCTCTACAATACCATTTGCCTGCAATTTTTCAGCTATTCCTGATCCCTTTTGCATTTTATTTTGCCATCCACTGTGCTTTAATGCATGATCCTCATGGATCTAAACGCCATGGTCTCTCTGACTCCCATACTCTTTACAATCATTAAAAAGTTGAGTTAATCCCCCTGGATGTGGGCAGACCCATATAGAACACACAAGAAGAACCAGAGAGACAGACACCAGTAAAGCTAGGGAGCAGCCTCTGCACAAGTGGGCACGTGGAGCAGTCAGAGATACTGGGAGGAGTCATAACTGCCTGACTCCTGCTAACACGTTCACGCTAACAACCCTTCCCAGCAATGAGTCCAGAAGTGGAAGAAAAAGATCTAACCACAAACTAAATACCCATAAACAGTCAGACATGCACACTTCCATGGCACTCACACACACAAACTTGGGAAAAAAGCTCTGGGCATAAGTATGACTCACAAAACATAGCCAATAACATTTAAAGACACAAGAATGCAAACTGAGACACAAGAAGGTACTAATACATGTGCATATCAAATGTAATTTCTGAATAAATATGTAATTTACAACAATATACAGATACTAACTAAACCTGGAACTCTACAAAGTGATTTGCCTATGTCCACATATACAAAATTAAATCATGTAAGCAGATACAAATTATTTACCCAAAGAAACAACCTTCACACAGACAAGAACGACATGCATATATATATGTGTGTGTGTGTGTGTGTGTGTGTGTGTGTGTGTGTGTGTATATATATATATAAAACATCAATGCAATTACACATCTGTACAAATTAAATACAGAAGTGCACAGCACTAACAGGCTACATGTTCATATCCAGCAACCATGAAGATACAGTGATAACTCCAAGTAGGTAACAACACATACACATACACACAGAATATGCATACAAATATACAACATTCACATATATGCTCAAAATGTGAATACAAATGCCTGACATTCACAGAAATACATAGCACTAACACTGAGCCATACATGCCCAGACATCCGTATCATCTGCAATAAGCATTCTCCTGCTAGGCAATGTTATAGACAGCTTAACATACACATTTTTCCAGGTCTCCATAGGCATGCACAAAAATACGGGTCCACCCTGCCACTCACCCCAGTACATAAGCACAGATAAGCAGACACCAGTGATCCTAACACAGAAACACAAAACCCAAACAGGAGTGCATTCCTAGAGATACAAATGCACAAGCAGAGATGCACACAAACACAGACGAAGGCAGACCAGCTTGTCTTCAGATTGTGCCAAACCCTGCCAAAGTAAGCAGCACTATAAGCTTTAGAAGCAGAGCATTCTGTCCAAACTGCTTTCTGTGATGTAAGCTGTTAACTCTCCCTTACCTGGAGTCCTCCTGAGCAAAATGTACCCCCAAAACTCCTAGAGTGTGTGCAGACACACACATAACATTATTTCTCTTGCTTACAGACTGACCTCCAAATTCACAGTGCACCAGTCTGCATTTCTGACGCTGCTGTGCTGCTTATTCGTTGTCCTCTCCTTTATCCACTTTCCCCCTCCTCTCTTTTTCCACATATACTCTGCCTCCTCTGACCATCCTCCTCAATTTATTTAGAGAGGTGCAGGATGAGTAGCAGATGCCTTTCTTATGTCCTCCTAGGAATCTCACCAGCAAAAGGTGCTCAGGATGAAGAAGCGGGTGGCTGCTGAGAATAAAATCCCTCTTCAATTTACATTTTCATCTCAAATGGAAGAGCCTGTTATCTACACTTATATGTAGAGACACAGTGAGGCTGGACAGCCCCTGTGGCCACTGCTGTTTGCAGTGACACAGCATTGCTGCAAGCTGACTGCCGTTGGAAACTCGACCACGCTTTATGAAATTACACAGTCCCAGGAAATGCAGGAGGAAGGCACCGTGACAGTGTGAAACAATTTAGAAACTGCTCCCTCCATGTGCACAGCTATAAACTGCCAGGTGCGCACCTCACAACTGTGTGTGATGTTGGAACATGAGGTTGCCACCCGAGGCAATGTAACTGCATCTACCTCTGGTGTCATTTAGACTAATGCTGACCTGCAATAAAGTAATGATGTAGAATAATGCAGACACGTCAGCTGTGGTGACAAGAAATCACAGCATGAAACAATGCAGCCACTCCACAGACAGAGGTGCTGTTGTGTCACCTGCAGGGGTCCAAACACACCTTGTTGTCTTCAACAACACAGCCGTTCTGTGAGAACAGAAGTGTTCCTGGTATGCCCAGGGATTAACATACATCGGGTGCCGTGATACAGCCATGATAAAGTCTCTCTCACTGTTTGCAAACATATGCAGGCAGCACAGGAAAGTGAAGGTTATTTCCCTGCAGGACAGATGAGAGCTAGATTTCTCTGCAGTAGTACAACTACAGGACTGCTAAAGCATCATCATACTACAGATGACAGCGTAAGTATGCTCTATGTCCTAAAACAACCCCAGTATGCTCTGGAACAGTATGGTCATGCTTAATGAAAGCACACAAATCTCAATGCAGTGCTGCAGTGACATAGCCCTATTAACTTCACTCTCATGGCCCGGAGATGGTCTGTTGTCAGTCAGCACATCACATCAGCTGCAGTAACAACTATATGAGTTGCAGTGACAGCACAGTACTGCCTGCACCAGTTGGTACAGATTGAAACAACCTCAGTGCATGCAGTGATGCAGGCATACCATCAGGAACAATTCACAGCCCCTCTGTGAAGAGTGTAATAGCCTTGTGTGTAATGGTGCAGCATGGCAAGCAGTGACACAGTTAATCTCATCATTAGTGTCACAAACCCACAGCTGATACAGTTACAACACGATATCCATGGACACGTTGCCTACGAGCACATACTGATGCCACTGACAACGACACAAAGTCACCTGAAATGTCACAGCTACGTCTCCCAAATTATATTCTCATTGCCATTCTGCACGACACAAATGGGATCATACTTGCTGTGGCATCATTCAGATGCTGTGTGTCTGCTCAAAAACTCAGACTTTCTTAAACATATTACGTATCTCTCTGTGCTACTCTCCCCTTCAACAGTTTGGTTTAAGATGTTCTTTAAGACAATCTGTATCTTGGGAGATACTTTCAGGACTGGGACTGTTGCATATCTCTTTGCCTCACATTCTACCTGAAGGAAGCATTTCTACTTTCACAGTAGGGAAATGAGATTATGAACAGGTAGGGAAATCCACAATCTGAACACTGTCAAAACTCTGCCCTGCAATCAGAGGCTGAAAGAGAAAATGCTTCTCAGCAGAGGTTGTCATTGTAATAACAGTCAGAAAAGTATGTGTGCAGCACCAAAACGAAGTGTGGTGACACTGCCCACCCTGCAGCAGAAAGGCTAACAGTGCAAATGTGCCTGCTGCTAGCAGGCAGCTCACTGTTCTGCACAGCTCAACTCTGTTTTGAAGAGTGCAGTGAACCACCTGCACTGATATAGTTAATGCTTTTCAGAAGACACCACCAGACCTGCCAAAATGTTGGTGACCTTTTACTGTCCCCCTGCACTGACACCTGCCTGCATCAATTACTTCAATGTAAATCATTCAAATCATCAAAATCACAGACGAAGAAAAGAAAAGAGAAACTTCTGCCTTCTTGGGTTTGCTCCTTCATCTCCATCAGGGATTCCTTTACTGCAAGCAGCCCAAATATTATTGCAGTAGCAATCAGTCTGTCCCCTCCTCTCCCACAAACCTACTGCTGATATTAGCACGGATCATACTAACAAGGCTGTGAGTTTTATTACTACTGATACTAATAATACCGGACACATTATGTCTGCTCCCACCAATAACAGGCTGCAGATATGATCCCTGCTAATGCCAATAATACTGGGGGATATTACCTCTGCCATTGTCAGCACTGCAGACATTATTGCCAGTAATGCTATCAAATGCTGTCAAATATTGTCAAGGACCAAGCTTAATAATTCTGAGAATGTTACCAGCCTCACTGGAAGACAAACCCCAAATGAGAAACCGGGTCTATAAGAGGAAGTCTGCTTGTGGCCTGCTGTTAGAGCTACCTCTAATAAGAGTGGGTTTGTAAAGATCCCAAAAGTTTCACCCAGCTGGAGCTGCTATGGTGAACAGGGAATGGTTTGGAATACTGTATTCATATTATCTAATAATCCATTTATCTATCCATATATCCATCCATCCATCCTTCCTTCCCTTTCTCCTCATCTCTCCCTTTTTCTCCTTATACAGTGCTTAAGACTACAGTATAAGTGATAATAATTTTTACTGATGCCTCTGAGACATCCCAATTCACACCCTTTCAGCTAGCAATCAGGGGGGTTATGGAACAACAGAAAAATTTACCTACATTTTCCCCTTTTATCCTTACTGTTTCTCCTTAGTCTGACAATTACCCTGCTGAGCTTGGCCTGCCATCACAGCACAGCACAGCGCTAGGATTGTGAAGAGCCAGAAATTTCTGGTTTCAGCTGCAGTTTGATACTGCAAGACCCTTCAGTGGTCCTAGGAAAGTCATTAGATGCTGCAGAGCCACTTCTGCCTTTGGAAGGTAGTGTGTGTAAGAGATGGAGAAGGTCAGAAAGAAATTTCAGCACATTGGTAGAGCCTGCAGACTCTAAGAAATGTCACACACTGTGCTACACAAGTGTTGGTGAACTTTTTTAGCCAAATTATTCTGAAAGTCCTAGAAGACAAAATCTCTGTCTAATCTGTCATTACTGTCAGAAGGTTTACAATCAGTGGTCTAAAACTGACAAAAGGAATATGTGGTCTTAACAGAACAAATCCTGTCTGTCTTTCCTGGGCGCTCATCTGAAGAAGACAAACTCAGTTTTAAGGACGGACTCGTGATCTGAGAGCTCCTTGCTGTGGCTGGTAGATACTCAGAGCTACTTCCCTGCTAGCTCTTTCTTGTCTTCCCAAGCCACCCTTGCAGTTCATAGGTTGGGGTTTCCTCTCTTCCCTCTAACTCCCTGTGAGGGACACACCTGGTTGTCAGCATCCATCGCTGAGCCCACCTTGTACATCCGTCTAGCTCCTTCTGTCCAGCTTGGGAGTTCTGCTACATCATCTTGACACATAATTATCTCTCCTCTTCTTAATCATCTGTGCTACTGTCTAATGTAGGCACCAGCTGCAGCCAGGAGGACCTGGGGGAGGGTATGTGTGCAGAGAGAGGCTCCTCTGTCTTTCTCCCACTGTGTTCCCCCCCAGTCATCACAGAGGTTGCTAACAAGGTTTTCATAACTTGAGATTCAGAAGCAGTTTGGTACTTCCTCTTTTCTACTGAGCTGCATTCCTCACAAAGGAATCCTTGCAGCAGAGATGGTCCAACAGAGCAGAAAGAAAGAGAGAGCAGTGCTGTTTCTTCTGCCTCCTTTAGGGAAGAGCCACTCCCAAAAATGCTGGGAAAGTAGATGTGCACTGGGAGCCCATGAGGGCTTTTCAACGCAAGAATAAACCCTGCAATTAAGAGGCTGCAACAAAACTGTGCTCAGAAGCTCTGGGAAATACTGACTGAGAGGGTGTATGCATCCAGCATGAGCATGAAAGAAATACCCACACTGAATTTCTTGCCAGGCTTTCCTAATCCCTATCTCAGCTAGGAACAATGAAAGCTCTCAGAGCTACAGGAAAGGTAGTCCAGGAATCAGGGCAGGTCACCGGCAGTGCAAAACCTCCCCTTGGACTCTTCTAGCCTTAGGCCCCAGCCCTGCAAAGTGACTATACCTGTCAGCATTTCTTAAGGCCAGTGTGAGCCCAGATAACTCTTGGCTATGGGTATTCACCAGCTGGCAGGAAGGGCCATGGAAGTTTTTTCTGGGACAAGAGCACGGTGTCTCCCTGCAGCGGATATCTGGGATGGTAGGATTAAGGTTGTTCTCCAAGGCAGTTGCAGTTGTGCCACATAACTGCCACCTAAAACTCTGAGAGCTAAAACCAAGCAACTTCTTCAGGACTGTCTGGTGCCTTTTGCATTCCTAGTGGTGTCTGTGGGCTCTTGGCCAACAGCAGGGATCTTCAAAGTGTTGCTTGCTGTTCATAAATAAAATCCGGGATGAATTAAGGATGGACATAGAGAGTTGTTCTTAATACATCATTGTGAAGTATCACAATCTTAGATGGCTGCTTGTTTGTTTCTGTGTTTAATTATGCTGCTTTTAAAAAGCTCAGTTTTTGAGGCTAGAAGTGTCTGGGTGGCTGCATCTGAAGCGGGATGATCTTTTCAAGTATCTGAAAGAATAGCTGCTTAAGCCAGACTGAGCCATGTCATTTTAAAATGAGTCATGGAGGCACCATGTTGAGAGCTGTCAACCACCATGCTGGACTGAATGAGGACAGGGGTTCAGAAAACCCCCAAATAATTTCCAAGAACATTAGAGAAACCATCATAACCATTAGAGAAATGTACCACTTGGTTTGAAATGTCACTGTTTCCAGGATATGTTATGATGGTAAATGCTGGAGAAGTTTGCAATGTTTGCAGTCTCTTATTCCTGACGTTTTTTGACTTTGAGGTATTGGCTCAGCCCTTCCATTGCTACACTTTTCTCTTAGCTAGGCCCTACTGCCATCTAGCTGGGAAATGGATCTTCCTCTGGGGGTCTGATCCAATTTCCAGTGACATCAGTTAGGAGCTGGGTTGGGTCCTTGCCTCTAGTTCTATTTTTCTATTAGGGAGAAAGGGATCATAATGACTGCCTTTTCTTTTTTTTTTTCTTTCTTTTTTTTTTTCCCTTGGGATTATTGTGTTTATTTGAATGCACAACTTTCTGATGTGTACCTTGCCAGAACCAATACTGAGAAAACTACTACCAACCCCCCAAAAAAGCAGCATCTCTCTCAGGACAACTTTCTCTTCTCACTATATATATCACAGAGAGACCTCGTATTCTCTTGCACCGCACAGCCTTGGAGTTACAGTACACACAGCACACTGAGTCACCTATACTGCTAAGAGATCCCCCCATGCAACAGGCAACAGTGGAAAACAACATACTGAAGGCAGGACTGTACCAAACAAACTGGTCAGGCACTACTCTTAAAATAAAACTTCACCTCCTGGCTCTCAGTTTTTGAATGCATCACATTTAAAAAGCAAGATTTAAGGAAAAAAGTTTTGAAATCCACTATAAGAGCACCAAGACTTTACCTACTCCTCTTGACTTGTTCTGTCTAGACCTGAGACTCCAGATTTTGGCTCATTTCAAGATTCACTTTGCCCTGGAACCTTCCCATCAGGTAGGAAGGAAAAGGTGACAGCTTAATCCTAATCACTTTGAACCCAAGCTAAAGGCTTAGAAAACAACCGTAGGGCTACAGTACTCAGAAGACCTCCTTTTCTGCTTTCAGACTGTTGTAAGTGTGACATTTCTGCTGTAGAATGCTACTCATTGAAAAGTAGGCACTTATGATCACCAACTAATGTAGCTCACAGCACATCACAGAGCAGGAACTTGTTTGCAAGGGGAATGAAAGGTAAGTCCTACATTGCTGGTGCTTCTCTGAGATGCCATCTTGTTTGAAAATGAGGGAGCTGGGAAAACCACGTTTACCCGCAGTTCAAAGTCTAGGCACCTGCTGGCACCTGGGGAGTTTAGTTCCAGCCATTTCCAGCAGTGAATGAACTTGGGATCAGCTCCAGCAATGGAGACGGCTCTGTGCCTGCTGAGCAGATGTCTGGAGATGCAGCCTGTCATGAAAGGGCCTCGGAAGAAGAGCATTCCAAGCCAGCAGGGCAGTGGCGGGGAACTGGTCTCTCTTGCTAAAACTGATCTAGCCCCTGGAGCAGCTGCAAACCTTGGCCTGAAATTGGAGCCTGTACATGGGGACAAAGAATATAAAAGGGAGGATGAGCTTCTCCCCTCCCCCTACCTTCATCACGTTTCCTCTTCTCGCCATTCGACCGAGGAATCCCCAGGATCCCGTTAATGGAGTAAGAGCCCACCGGATCATTGGAGGCACTGGAGACGGGAGGGGATGCTGTGCTGGGCACTGGACAAAAGGAAAAGGGAAAAAGGGCCATGAGGAGAGCAGCATGGCACTCAGGGTGCCCCCAGCTGAAAGCTACGTATGCCACTTTTCTCACAGGAAAGCCTGGGCACTAAGCAGACTCCCAGTCCCTCACGCTGAAGGACTTCTATGTGCTCTACTGTTAAAATTGCTGCATCCCAGCTTTGCCAGCCTACTCCTGTCGTAGCTCCATAGTCTTCTGGTACAGGGCCATCGACAACAAGCAAGCGTATTCTGTCAGTAAGCTAAGCCCTATTGTTATATCCTAGATCCAAGCAGGCTTCCTAATGCATGTTGTGGTAACTGAGTGCAGCCCTGCACAGGTCATGTTCTCTAGTGACTTCCCAGTCCATCCATATCTTGCCAGATTATTCCCTGTCACCATTTTTAGCCCAGGGTTGCACATGTTCTGTCTTACCCAGACCAGCCTCTTACATGCACACGCAAAACACTCATTGAAAAACTGCATTCTTAGCGTAGGTTACAAGCACTTCAGCACTGGGCCAATACATTCAGATACCTAGTGAAGAAATAGTGAGTTGGGGGTATCCTCCAACCCAGATTAATACGAATCTACTGTCTTCCTTTTGCCCTGACCTATGTCAACAGGCAGACACCTCCTGCATCTGTATGAGTTCCTGCTATGTCATCCAAATTAAAAATGGTCATGTCAGGGTAATCAGGGTTTTATGGTACAGAGCAAGTAGAACTATGCATCTAGCAGGCATGCCCATTACATCCCTGTGTGTCCCAATCATGGAGAGAATATCCCAATTCTTATAGGCCACTACCTGTCATTCAACTCATGAAGCACGGAACAGAATCAATCATTATCTCCAATATGAGCCTTCCAGGATGGAGTAGAACCTGTCAACACCGTCCAGTGTAGATCCACACTTTCCTCCAGTACATGCCAGAGCAATGAGAGACTCCAGTAGCAGCACTCACAATCACAGTCCCAATTCAGATAATGCACTCCCTAGATTTCGCACTACTTTTCCATGAAGGAATAATATCTGCCGACTCCCATCAGTTGTGGTCGGCGATTCCCAGTTCAGTGAGAAAGTTCAGATTAAAAAAGCATCCAGAAATGCTTTTCCATACTGACCCATTAATTCCATTGTTCTCCTGAACACAATTCATGTGCAGGACTATATCTGCCATGCTGTCCCATGTAGACCAGCACTTTCCAGTAAAATCTTTGTATAGCAGTTGGTTCTCAGTAACCAACAGTGTCTAAGATGGTGTCTTAGGCCACAAATATATTTCACAGTATCCCAGAATACTGCATGTTTTCCCCTGTTCTTAATTTTTACTGGATAAAGCTATGCTAGCAACAGCAGACATATGCACCACAGAGCCCACAGAGTGAAAAGTATCTCATCCCACATCTGGCATAGTACCCTTAGACACAGCAGACTAGGAGACATTTGGTCACTTTATTACAGACTCCGTCTTCTGCTCACCTTGATGAACCCATCTTCCCTAGCAGAAAATGTTTTTTTCTCACTGAAATATACCCATAAGATACCTGGTTGCAGAGCCAGGATAATGAAGAACTCAATTGTGAAGCATCAGGAATATCTTACCCACGTCTGTGTATTACTAACTCTAAGAAATGGACCAGTTCCAGCAAAGGGAGAGAGAAGAAAGTGGGAGAGAGAGAGAAAAGAGAGTCAAAGTAAGAAGGAGACAAAAGGTGAAGATGGTGCTTAGACACGATAGTGGTAAATACTTCTCTCTTGGGAGGTGAAGGAGAGAGGATGGATATGAAATGGATGTTAAGACAGAATTACTTTGGGTGAGCCCCTACCTTAGGCTGGTTTCTATGCCACAATTCCCTTCTCTTTAGTACAGAACAGAAACCACTGAGGTTTCTTTTCCCCGATTTCCTCCTCCCTTTTGCTCTGTTTGGCATCTACTTCTCAGACTTTGTTCCTTCAACTAGGCTTCATTTTCATTCATTTCCACTTTTTGTGTCACCACCCCTCATGCCAGTCTTCTTACCAATAGTATGTCCTGGTGCAGTCACACCTGTCCCACTCCCATCTGGTGTTGGGTGAAAAGGTTGCTGAACTTTGGTTCTGATGATCCTGGAAGAGAGCAAAACATGTTCAGAACTTAGTGCAACTTCTCTGTGCATTTACATACCCACAATCCTAGCTATCAGATCCAGCAGGACGGATCCGAGCTCTGGATGGAGCTGAGTGGCTTCATTTGCCTTCCTGTGGTCCTAATTCTGCTGGGTTAATAATCTGGTTCCCAGAAAACTGTCCTTGCTCTGCTCTGACATCTTTTCCCCAAATGTGGGTATCCCCTGTGTAACTGTGGTGCTCAGTGAACAAGCTAGGATCTCCTGTCTGTTAGCAACTGCATTAGCATTTATGATCTGCTCTGCCAGCACCAGCACGAGGCAGTCTTTGCAGCTAACAGAGCCTTTGCTGGGTGTACAAATGGCGTAGATTTAATTTTGTTGTGTACCTAAAAAATACCTTTCTGGCATACAACTTAATGCTTTGAATTGATGGAAGTTTTCCCAGAGTTCTTGCTTTTCATAAATGAAAAGATGGGAGCAGAAATCCAGCTGAGGTCAGTGGTGATAGAAAATCACTAGCACCCAGCAGTAGTTGACTGGCAAGGTCCCTTGCCAGTACTGGCAAATGCCAGGTGACTGTGACTTGGGTACAACTGTCTCACCAAAGAAATCAGAGGAACTGTGGGAGGGCAAATTCCTTTCTGAGGCTAAAACAAGCCTCTCTAAATAGGAAGAAGGCTGCAGATGCTCTTCGGCCTGAGTTTCTGGAACTCTCAGCCCTGCATTATATTAGCTTTAACTTCTCCCCAAAATTCTCTCCAGAAAGTGAAAACAAAGAACACATTTTCCCTGCCCACCCAAGAGCGTCCCTTAAAGATCTGTTCCAAAAAAAAAAAAAAAAAGCTGGCAAAACTTCAAAGAGCAAATGTGTGGCCAGTGGGTGGTATGGCATGGATAGAGATAGGCAGAGATACCAAGAGGACATTTTTGAAAAAGCACAACTCCTGAGAGTGAAAGCTTCTTAGGGAAAGAAAGGTATTTCAGACCATATTGCTTCAGCATGTTGGGAAGCTTTTATACACACATTATGAAGCCTGGACTGCAACCGGAGTAGCAGGGAGGTTGACTGGGATGTAGCTGGAGACAGGGACTAAGGTTCTCTCTGGCAATAGAGATCCAGATCCTCACCCCACATAGGTCAGTGGTACTGGGGCCCCAAATCTGTATCACCTGAGGACCTGTTCCAGTGTTTGAAGACCTCAGGGCCAGATTCTGAGGTCATGCTAATTTGCAATAGTTGAAGAACTGATCTGAGAAGTCTGTGGTAGGGCAAATAATACAACTTTTCTTTTTTTTTTTTTTTTTTTTTTTTTTTTTTTTTCTTTTCTCTTCTCTCACATTCCCCCTAAAACCCCCTGAAGTGCCACTCTGGTTGTGTGAGTTTATTGATTTCCCCCAACCTAGAGAAACAGAAAGAGGGGATGGGGTGCAGGCAAAGGGATGGAAATAGAAAGCTATAAATTATTTGTGACAGGAAAGCAATAGTGCCAGAGTGCTGAGCACAAGTCCCGTGTCACTATTAGATTCCTTTTAGCCTGATGACACTGTAAAAGAGGTTAAGTGTCTGATGGAATCGTACACCTTGGGGGCAGGGGCAGTCCAGGAGCAGAACAAGCCGCAGAGAGCAGGTATATCAATTCTCCAGGCCAATAATATTCCCCTCATTGATCGCAACACGAAGTTCAAAAATCTCATTATAGCCAGGCAGACCTGGAACTTTTTAAAAATCAATAGAATGATATAATGTATGTATACTTTGTATAAATGTATCTATCCATCCATTCATCTGTCTATCCAAAATCAGCCTGAAGGTGTCTAAGTTAACTTACACATTATACTGTGTTATATTCTATTGTAGTGTAGCTTAGCGAACGGATTAGATTTCCCCTGCAGCCTTAGATGACATATTATGAAATATCCTGTTAGCATTGAGATGACATCAGACAGTTCCATTCATACTGAGATATGACATCAGATTTGACATTCATACTGGGAGGTGGCATCAGACAGCTCAGTTTCTACCGAGGGGAACCATAAGACGATCTTAATTACATTGGTATGGCTGATCAGGCTGTGCTGAATCATGCTGCATGAAAATTGCAAAGTTTCAAAAAGCCATTTAGAGTAAAATCAGCCTGGAAATGATGGCAGTATGAAATGTCTGTCCATAACACTTCAAAAACTCAGGCAGGGGATGAAGAGGAAGGTTCAATTTCCTTCACCATTCAGTTCATGGTCTCTGGGCCAAGAATGCCAGTTAGTGCCAGTTGGGACTATGTTTCCTGAGATGTGTCCATTAGGAACTGGAATGAGACTTGCCAGCTCATTTCAGCAAGTAGCTGTCAGCTGATAATGATTTTCGGTCACTACCAACCAGGGCCAGATTTCATCTCGTAACCCTGAGGTGAAAGGCTCTGTTCAAAACCATTCCCCTCTTAAGAATGGAACTGGTTTTATGACAAGAGACAATTCCTGAAAACAGCAAGTAACGCGGAGCAGTTTCAGTTGTGCAACCTCCCAATGCTTGGCTCAAATAATTCTCAGCATCTATTGCATAGCAAATCTGGTAGTTATTTTCAATGGCTAAAAGAAGTGATAAGTCATGAAGAGGTTTTCCTCAGCTGTGCTCTTTTGCCCTACAGTCACAGTTGAATTCTAGTGTTGTAAGGGAAGGGAGAAACTTCAGGACCCTAACACAGTACAGAATACGGTAGTGCATCTCCCTGGGTCGATGATAAACAACAGGATAGCTGGGCATCACTGCTGCTGCTGTCAAAGGCTTTGAGTGAGTCTGTCCTACATGAGACCACTTAATGAAACAGCAGATAAAAGATGAACAGAGCTGACCTGGTCCTGTAGCAACAGATGCAGAACGATAATACTGTCTTTAAACTTTGAGACTGATGAAAGCTCCTCACTCTTACCAGAGACTAAAATACGCACTAAGCCAGCTCTGCTGCCTCAAACCTAGGATTTCTGGATTACTGCCTTGTGAGAGAGAACAAGGACTTGATCACCTCTTGCTGCCTTTGATGGCTTGTTCTTGCCTCTAGACACTGGAGAAAACCAAGCCTTTTTGCAGAACAATTCCTGAGCCCTTCTCAAATGCAGAAGGGACACAGATCTTGGCACACCAGTCAAGCAGTGCTGATTTCTTGAAATGAATGCTGGTATTTTCAAATATCTTTCTTTCCTCCAAAAGAAATTGTCACTTTGGACTAAACTCATCCCTGCTCTAATTTCATCATAGTCACTGATTCCAGTAAGAGCATTTGTGTTTAATTAGGGGCATAAACTGGTACTTACTCTAAATTCCCAATTTTCCAGTGTGAGGGTTTTTTTGTACAAGTTGTCTACTTTGAGTTCTGGAGAATATGCAGATTCAATACATAACCTTCTGAAGTTTCAGCAACAGGACATTTATAGATCTTTGATTCCAGTAAAGCAAATGAACCTCATTTCACAATCTGAATTTAATATGGGATATTATCTTAAGTGATGGGATATAGTGTCATTGCAGTACAGAGTAACACACTGTGAATTATACATCCATTCCTGGAATTCATGAGTTGCCATAGTTGGCTTGTAGTAACTCTTTCTAGAGTTAATACTGCATGCAGCTCCAGCTGAAACCAACTGCCTGTTTCCAAACGCCTTTGATTTTCTTAAATGTTCAGCATTAGATCACGAATTCCCAGTGTTTGAGTTCTGGTTTGTTATTTTCAGCAGTTTTAATGCAATTCCATTTGGTGATTCTGAATACAGATGGGCAGACAAAAATCATCTCTCCTAGTTTACAGTTGTAATAAGCTCTAATCAAATTTGGCTAAGATCGTAGAAAGAAATATTAGGAGTTAAACTTAGCTGAGCCATAGTTCTTTTTGAGAAGAAGAACTTGCTTTCACTCCTTGTAAATAAACAAGTAAAAAAAAAAATCACTTACAAACTTGTCCAGAAATTATTTGCTGAAAGAGTGACAGACCACAGGAAACATCCTTCAACCCTCTGACATTTCTATTCAAACTCTCTTATAGCCTAACATGTTCTGTGGTTTCTCCTCTCTTACTGTGGCTGGCAAAGTCTTTAGACAGTATCTCAAATTAAAGAAATTATACTAGAACTGATCAGAGGAAGATGAGGAAGATCTGAATCATCTGGAGTCCCAGCCTAGAAATTTGTTTAATTCTGGAAGAGCAGAGTGAAGTTGCACTAAGGGGAAGGGTGATGTGTCCTGCTGCCCCAAAGACACCCTGGCAGGTTTCAGAAAGCTCTGATATAGAATCATAGAATCATAGAATGGTAAGGTTGGAAGGGACCTCAAGCATCATCCAGTTCCAACCCCCTGCCATAGGCAGGGACACCTCCCACTAGTACAGGTCACTCAAGGCCTCCTCCAACCTGGGCTTGAACACCTCCAGGAAGGGAGCAGCCACAACCTCCCTGGGCAACCTGTGCTAGTGCCTCACCACCCTCACTGCAAAGAACTTCCTCCTGACATCCAGTCTAAATCTTCCCTCTGCCAGTTTAAAGCCATATCTTCACTTTGATAATATTCCTTTGTCATGGATTATTTTCCAGAGTGGAAGGATACACTCAGCAGAGCACCAAAGTCCTTGTAATTGTTTTGGAGTATTCCTATTTTAAATGCTCCATATTAGAAGCACATTACAAGACCCCAGGGTGTGCATTACTGGGCAATTAAAGCGGTTCTTGGAAGGCTAACATTGTGAAGCTTCAGCCTTTTCTCTGCAGTGTGTCCAAGGGAGGCTGTGATGGCCAAGGAACACACACCCTGCTGTGCCGCGCTGCTTAATTAGTGCTGGGCTGCAGTGCTGAGCCACAGGCTGTGCCGGCGGTATGGACAAGCCAACCTGCAGGGGACTTGGTGCAGAGCTGAGCGAGACAGTGATGCCTTCTCTGCATCAGACTGCTTCCCACAAACGGGCTTGTGACCATCCCAGCAACACTGGTATCAAAGAGTGCCAGGGGAAAAGAGGAAGAACGTGCAGTGGGCAGAGGTTCCTTAGCAATAGCCCCCATGGAGCCAACAATATTCCTATCTGCAGACTGGTGCTGCACAGGCATAGTGAGCTCTGAACATGGTTTTGGTTCAAACAGGAGAAAATCTTGGATTTCTGTGCATGGGTCAAGATACAGTTCAATTCACAGGTAAACAAAAGCAAAACTGAAAAAAAAAAAAAACAAGTCTTGTTTGCACAAAGTTCAAAATGGAAAGCCTGTTTCATAGCATGGTAAGGAAGAATAACCAAGGGATCTGAGGGCTGAAGGTGAGGAAATAGAAACTCTGATACTTAGAGCCTAATCCGACTTAGGGAAAGGGCTTCGGTTCCTTACTCTGTCATGGACCTCTCATCAAGACTTTGGACAAATGGCACTTCTCTCTGTGCTCTGTTTCCTGCCTGAAGTGTGAAGATAGGAGCATTGCTGTGCCACCTGGGGCACAGTGAGGACAGCTGAAAGGAGGAGTGAAGGGCTCAGACTCTCTAATAACAGGGGCCAAGTAAGTGCTTCAGCGAGCTGTAGCACAGTATTGGCTTCGTTCCCCTGCTTGAAGCAGAAGTGACATGTACCCTGCTGACAGTGGCTGTATGTGAAGAGAAGGAAGGTGGGGAAAGGCAACAGGAGATGTATTTCAGCAGTACTGGCTTTGGTGAATGGGTTTGAATTTGAAGCAGATTCAGTTGGGAAGATCAGAGCTGCAGTTGCACATCCCCCCAAAAAAACCCCTAAAACTAAAACTAAAACAAAAGAACAACAAGATAATTTCCATTGGGATGAGGGAGGAGGCAGCAGATTCTCTTACTGCTCTCAATCTACTTCGGCACTTACAACCCCCAGAACAACAGCTGACATTGGCAGGAGCAGCACACTCAGCTTCCGTGCTAGCTGGCCTGAGGCTCTGGCACTCACTGCCAAGACAGCAGAATGCCTTCAAACTCTGCCATATTCAGGGGCCACAAGCAATATTCACACATTCAAACCCTCTCTTGCCACAAAAATTGCATTTCCTTCTCCTTAACTTTGGGAAAGGGAGAGAGAAGGATGACCATAATGCAAATATCACAGATTAATTAGACTGATTAGATCAATTGCTAGTTGTATAAGGTGAGTGAAGAGTGATAGATTAGTTATTTTCTAGAAGCTTCCAAATAGATGAGAGGTCAAAATGGAGAACTCTCATGCATCTCAAAACACAATCCAAACCCTCCCTGAGAAGATTTGACTCCTTATCTGCTGTTAATCTGTGTAGGTCCATTGACTTCACTGAAGCTACACTGACATCATGCCTGAAGAGGTAGGGAGAAAAGTTCACTATGTTCCAGGTTAGCCTGCTCACACAAGAGAAAGTCCAGTCCTGCTCTATTCTCACACTGCATTTCTTGGCTGCACTCTGAGGAGAAGCAAAATTCACAGCAGCAGTTTTACTATCTGAAGGGCTTAGAGAGGAGCTAGGATTTTTTTGTTGTTTTAAATCAGTGACCCATGATGACACCATATGGTTTTATTTCATTTAATTTGAGCAGAGCATTAGCGTTCAGCTTCTAGCAGATCTGTACCCATTCCAGTTCTGCTGTGCTACACATTACAAGTCCAGGCATAAGGAAGAGGAGTGGAAGGAAAAAAAAAAAAAAGATGAGGCTGCCTTTTGGAGAGGGGGAGATTTGCCATGCATGGGACTGGCCTGGCAGCTCATTCTGCTGAGCAGTTACACATGACTTCATGTCACTGGTACTGATGGGGCTGACAGTGTTCAGCCCCATGCGTATAGTCTGCGTAGTCTGGCCTTCCAGAACGATTTGCTGCGTCAGGCTTTAAGATACATTTTCCCATTAATGCAAGTGGATTCGTGTCAGGATGCAAAATCCACCTGGAAAACAGTAGATGTGCTTCAAGAGTTGCTGTGTTGTGCAAAGCTGTGGCTAGTAGAGCCGTCAGGACCTGGGCCTGCTGGCTTACAGCTGGCTTAGCTATATCTACATGAGCCACAGTCAAGCAGTCACTGCAGTGTAGAAATGTCCTCAGGCAGGTGTTTCTACTTTTATTATACTCAGTTCTCATTTGGAAGGCTTTCTTCACAGTCAGGAAAGCCAGAAATTCATTAAAATCCAAACATCTAGAAGATCTCACACAGTTGACAAAATATGGGAAGCAAACTTGATCCTGGGCATAGATGTTTGACAGCCTAGGTTTAAAGTGAATCTGAGAAATCTTAACAGAGTTCTGCTGATCTCGGACAAACACAGACCTGCAAGGAACCACTTGCATCATGCATCATCATCATGAATGGACATTTGCAAGTCCAAACTCAGCACCCATGAAAGCATCCATCCCACATCCACAGACCCATCATCCACTCTCAACAAACTCCTAATCTGCCACAAAAGACCAAAAAGTTCAAAACTGACAAGCCACAGGAAGACAGCAGCAGAGAAGCGTTGCTGGTAGCTAGGTCCCCTTCACTAGCACAAGATTTCTGCCATGAAAATGCTTGGAGGAATGAATCATTTTCTAAGAGTCTAGCTACACTGCAGTAACTGCAGTTCAAAGCACCATCCTCTGTTATCTACAGACTGGTAGGCTTGGGTCCTGCTAGCAGCACTGCTGCAGCAGCATGGAGCTGGAGCAGGGCACAGCTCCATGAGCTGCCAACTCACTGCTGACTGCCACACAGCACGGGCCGAAACTGACAGAACAACGGCTGTGCCAGCAGGTGAGTTAAGAAGACCTACAGAAACACATGGGCTTACCAAGGTTAAATATCTTAATCTGAGGCATGGGAACTTTTAATTGAAAGCTTTGCTTTGAGCCCGTTTCCAGTTATTAAAATTCAAGAGTCTGTGCTGAATTCCTTGTGGACATTCATTTTGATTAAGTGAAGACATGTGCGTACAGGGAAAGGAGTCTTGAACTGGGAGGAATTGGATAAATGTAGATAACATTCTCAACTCTCTTGCAAGCTATGCCATATCTGGTATTTTGTGTAAAACCTCAGATCTTGAAGATAAGCAATTATTTCAGCTTTCATTTAATACCAAGGTATTTCTGGCTTTCATGGCTGCAAAGACCAGGTGGAAGTCAGACCTGGCTGCCTCCCAAGGGGCCAGAATTGGAGGCAAAGGGAAAGAAAACCAATACATTCTTATTTGCAGCCTGGTGAATTTTCTACCAGTCTTTTTGTTTTGGAGGGTATTGCCTCAAGGCTTTTTAACTTCTGGGCTTGCCATCTCTGTGTATTAGCTGTGCGTTATCGTTATATTCTGTAGAGTGCTCCATGGCAGTGCGTGTTTGCATGTGCTGAGTGGATGAGTGTCACTGTGTGTGTCCTCCCCTTATGTTTGTTGGAACTAGTGAAAATTTCATGGTGGACCCTTTACTAGTGGAAGGTGCTTGCCCCGAATCAAAATCAAAACCAAAATAGTGCTGGAAATATGTCAGTTTAGATCTAATGTTAGTAGATCTAAACTGACATAATTATCTATTAATGTTATTAATGTTATACCTTGAGTTTTGAATAAGTAAATGAAACTGTGAGAAAAAATTAAACCTTATCAGAATGGGGGAAAAAATAAAAACCATCCAACTTTAAAATTATTTTTTTAGGGTGAATGAGAGCCTATGCATTAAAAAAAAAAATACAGAATAATATATTATCAAAACAGCAGATTCAAACTACTGATACTTAGCTGCAGAACCTTATTGAAGTTCTGGCTCAAAACCACATTTGAAAAGTTGAAAATTTCCACAGAGAACCAGAATCTTTTCCTTCCTGTTCTACTCCTCACCTTTCACAGTATTATTTATTCCTTGCTTTGTCATGGCACCCAAAGCAGTCAGGCACAGGTGAGCACTTCAGGATGCAGGTGCTAGATAAGTAAAGTTGGTGTCCATCTCCATAGAAGATGGTCTGGTTTTTACATTTATAGAATGAAGCCCTCTTTTCGTAATTAACCAGACAAATGTGTAGCTGGTCTGCTTGTCTTGTGTAAGTCACTATCAACACAAGTGTTTACACAATAGGAGCTGCATGTTTAAGTATCTGTATTGTGTTCTCAGATGCAGGAGTATTTGCCTCTTGTATATTTTGATTTACCACACAACGGGCATACTTCTTTATGTTTGCCTGTAGGCCTGCATTTGTAACTGTAGCTATGCAGAGTTAGACATATTCTATATTCAGACCCCACGAAATAATTAATAAACATTTATTCAGCCATTACAGTTTTTAACAGAGTTTAATGGGCAACTAGGCTGTTCAGATCTGTGGCTTGTAACCAACACCAGTTAGCTAAATGGGTGTTTCTGTGCAGTACCACACACAGTTACTACAACTAGTAAGTCACTAACCACCTATAACTCATCTGTAACGAGGGTATAATACCCACGATGTAATATCTAACATGTCTGAATACTGATGCATAATTAATGTGGAACCTTGCTGTATTATTACAAGGCCCATACCTATGTGTACATTTGCGTAGTTGTGCAAGTTTGTGAGTGCAGAACTGCTCTGTTTCTAAACTGCACATCTGGTATCCACCCAATTAACTCCAGAGCTATGGCTTGCTGTGAGCCTTCAGCTACCTATTAATTCTAACCTTTTCTGTGAAATGATGATGGCTGATAGAGTACACTGGACTTTTGCCTCCCTTTTCCTGGCCTCTGTATGAACACAGTCTCTGTCCATAGGCGTTTGTAGTCTTTGAGTTTCACCTACTATGGCTGTGCAAGATAACTAATTTAAATTAACTGAACGTGTGAAATTGAAGTCGTCTAGTTAAACTACATTACACCTCTGACTCCCTTGTTTAGAATTATAGCACCTTTAATTTAGTTTAGTTTAATTCACTTTGGAAATGGAGTAAACTGAATTCAATTTAGGACACTCAGATTTTGAATGAGCATCTGAACAGTATTTTAATGCTTTTAACAATGCACATGAAAGTTAATTCAGATTTATTTTATCACTTTTCCCTGTGTAAACAAGCCTGTTGCCTAACCCCTGCCAATGAAACCATCTCAGCTGAAACTCCTTCAGCAACTCCAAACTGACAAACAGCCTCCCAAGAGCAGCAGTTTACACGATCCTCCCACATGCACAAGTGTTTCCTCATCCCTACATGCCCATGCTGGCAACTTTTCTTCCTGTGAGCTTTAGTAACCTGTAAGACTGATTTGTCCAGATCTTGACACATGGAGGCAGGCATTGACAGGGGTAAACATGGAAGCACAACGTTTGTTTAATGCTATCCTGAAGACCTGAGTTACAAAAATTTAATTATTCAAATTTTACAGTTTGAGCTTCTGCAGTAGAATACTCTATTGCAAATGACAAGATATTCTTCCTGAAAATCACTATGTTCTAGAGATCTTTAGTGATTTTATCTGGTTCCATTATTCCAAAACGGTCCCCTTAAGTGCCTGTTCACCTAATGCATCAGAATACCTCCAGCTGTAAATTAGCATCTATTTAATTTTTTGATCTAACTTTAACAGCACAAGATCAGATGCTATCAGGATTCGTAGGTAGAGGAGTACAGAGGAACAGAGGGGGTGGTATTTGCAGAACTATACTACCCTTACATTTTTTTCCTTCAGTATATTGTAGTGTAAGATGACAGGAGGTAGCATAAGATGGCCCAAAGATCCTCTCTTGCCAGATTTATAGGGCAGGTGCAAAACCAATCAAGAACAAAACACTCCCAGATATTACACAGAAATGTGTTTTAAATGCAAAAAAATATTAATATTTTATAAGCATCACCATGGAAATTTTAAATTTTTCATTACCTTGCTTAATTTTAAAATGACACTGTATATTTGGTCAAAAGACTTCCTGGGAAGAAAATGTTGTCAGACATTTTATCACAATGTAAAAACACCCTTGAAAATGTGCATTTTGGAACATCTCAACTCAGAGAAAGTACCTGCCCTAAGTCTTTCCTAAGAAGATGAATAAACAAACTAACAAAGAAATTTGGGCTGCCCAGCAAGATGGTGGAGTTGCCATCCCTGGAGATGTTCGAGAAAACACTGGATGGGGCACTTAGTTCCATAGTCTAGTTGATTGCATAGGACTGGATGATCTTGGAGGTCTCTTCTGACCTGGTTGATTCTATGATTCTACAAAAAGGCAAATAATGCCTCCTTAAGTATCCCAAACCATAAAGTACTGTCTGATTGGATGGTAAGGCTATAATATTTTGAAGATAGTGCTGATGAATAGATGTTATCTGATGACTACTGCAGTCTCAGATCTTGGGTAGAAAACTGGTATAGTTTCACCAAAACAGTTAAGAGTGCAATATAATAAGGAGATGGTCCTGTATATTAATATGCTTGTTCAGAGTGCATCTGAGTGTGTGTGGGCATCCATTTATGTGCAGCTAGCTAAAAAGGTATCGCTGTGAGTAAAATCTACATTGCAGCAACACATCAGTTTGCTTAAGTTTTTTGTGTGGATATACAGCAGTACAAGACTACACAGATCTATCAGTGTGTGCTGGTGTATTAGCATGGTCATTGCATGTGTGTCAGTCTGCAGGTATGTTTTGGCTTCTGGGTGTAATCTGGCAGTGGCGCTTTCTGAATAGCAATGAGCTCAGTAAAACCATGTATGTATTTGTATCTGTGTGTGCACCTATCTGCATCTGGATGGGCTTGGTGTCTGTGGAAGCATTTCTCCTTGTATGGTTTGTTCATCTCTCCTGTGAGATGGATGCCTTCTCACAGTCTGATCTTTGTCACAGGGTAGGCTATCACTACCCTGTAAAACTACATCTTTCAGCTCTGAAAACACAAACTGGGCAAAGGAGGCCTGGATCTTGATCCACCCACTCTGCTGATAGGCTCTGCATCTGATCAGACTATTTTTTTCACATATTTTTGGGGCTTCTTTTGGGCTTTTTTTGGTTGTTTTGTTGGTTGGTTGGTTTGTTTGGTTGTTGGTTTGGTTTTGGTGTGTTTTTTTTCCCCAAAAAAGACTGTGGACATAGGCTATCTATTACTACATGGGCATATGTAATGCTGTACGTGATGGACTCTGTCTTGCTCAGTCAAGACCTCGAGTCCTAACGGTATCTTCTGATGCTGTGACACTGCCTTACAGTAACATTTGCCTATGCACCCTGCCTGTCTTCATGGATTGGTGTTTAGGTGCTCATCTGTGTACTTTGTGGCTTTCTATTTGTAGTTTTGTTGAAGAGTTTATCTCCCTTATGCACATACAAAGCAGAGGGAGGAGAAAAAGAAGGAGTTATTAAATGCCAAGTAGATATGCAATAAATCCCATTGATTTTACAAATTCCAACTTGTCTTCAATCTCTTTCCATTCTCTGTCCTGGGGGCACTGCAACAAAACCATATTTTAAATACCTTTTCTTTCCCTTCCCCCTCCCCCCACTCCCCAAAAAAGTGTCAATATTTTATTTGGATTTTTAACTTCGCTCCATAACAGTTGTTTGACCTCCTGACTCATGTGAGTCACATAAATTCTGGGACTTTATTCAGGAGCTGTGTTCCTGCTATTGAATAAGCAATTTGGGAGGGTGAATTAATGACTTGTGCTGTTGCAGGAAAGTCCCTGAAGAAATATTAAAATTGCTTGCAGACTGAATCAATACTCACTGAACACCCAGCATGAGGACCTGGGCATTTTAATGGCTACAAAGAACAGCACTTGGTAGAGGAAGGGGAATTCCTGCACACAAAATGTGCACAGGCACACAGAGCCGACAGTAGTGTTCCCCCAGCCTTGCTGGGTTTCCCAATAATGGCACATTCTTGTGTGTGCAACCTGGTA
Organism: Eubucco bourcierii; assembly: GCA_013396675.1. NCBI lineage: Eukaryota > Metazoa > Chordata > Aves > Piciformes > Ramphastidae > Eubucco > Eubucco bourcierii. The sequence continues at coordinate 232,985 of VWZE01022132.1, forward strand.
TGAGTTGATGCCTGCACTGCCAAGGAAAGGACTTAGAGACCAGTTCCCCTGTCTCACTCCCAAGAAGATCATGCAGGACTTGCAAAAGCCACTCAGGCTGTGTGTCAAGCGCTCGGGTTGGCGTGCTCTGGCACAGTCTGCAAGGCACAAGGAAAGTCCATTATTGGTGGCATTATGAGCATGTTTTATGTGGGCACTTTGCTTTTCTCCTCTCTGAAGGGGAAGGAGACTAGTGCCATGATAGATTCAGATGTGCTGCTGTCGTTTGGGAAAAGGCTGTTTTATAGAAGCATGTCTGTGAGATGATTTTGTGGTTTTGTGGAACAGCATTTTCATCTGTCCATATAGTGTGGGTGTGTTGTGCTTCTGGTATTCAGCAGGTTTTCCTTTCTTGTGTTGGCTTGTATTACAGTGAATCTTGAAAGGCATGCCGTCATACTTGTCTTAATATTTTTGGTCATTAAGCAATGATGCTACTCCAACGGACTAGTCAATTTCAATGGTTGTGCCTACAACCCTGCATGGCCCTGCCTGCCCTGTGGGGTTACCTGCCTCACTAGGACACCAACGTGCTCAGAGTGCTGCTTGCTGAGGCTTTTACTATTTGTTACTCACTAGGCTGACAACAGACAGATTTTGCCCATGCACTCAGTTTTCCTTCAAGCCCCTTCTGGCAAGGGTGGGTTTTGTCACCAGAGTTTTCAAGTCTCCTTTGAGAATGCGGCCCCGTGTTTTGCCATTGTGGTGGTGAATGGCTGTTTTGTATTCGCTTGTTGGGCAGCTGTTATTGTGTATTAACACCAGGGTGGGTGCGCTTTGTATGACCGCATGTCTGTCTCATTGATTCCATCAGTATTATTTTGTAATCGTGTGTCTCTGTGATTGAGTTAGTGTGCATTTCAGGGCTCCTGTGTATTGAATAATGATGTCAGGGATTGGGTTGTTTGACTGGGTAATGGCCTCTTTTCAGTGTTGTAAGTGAATGTGTCCTTCTCTTGTTTCCCTGTCTCGGCTGGGGCAGGATCGTTTACACTAGGTGATTCCTTAAGATGCTCACATGTGCTAAAAGAATATCCCTTCAGCTCCCAAGCAATCCTTGCCAGCAGGGTGTGCCGAGGTTGCACTGCTCACCTGTGTGTGACACACAGGGTGGTACATCTGGCTGGCTCTCAGCTGCGTGCTTCAAGGTCTGTGACCACTTACTTGTGAACAACTCTGGTGTGTGTGTTTCAGCATATTTCTAGGGCTATGTTAATATGTTTACCTGTCTATTCACCTTCTGGTGCACACAAGGGTTTTGCTAAGACTTTTCAGTTACGGTTTTGGACAAGTCTCCGTATCATAAATGTCTTCATAAATATATGCAAGACTATATTGTGCAGTTTCAAATAGGTTTGGCTGCGTCTGTGAAGGCATCTATAAATGCCTACATACATCTACACTTGCCTTTGCAAGGGTCTTCAGGTGTGACTTTCTATATTAATGCATAGAAGGGCATCCATGTCAGATAGCAGATGCATCTGATCTGTGCTTGACTGCCTGGCAATGTTCTCACGTCTGACCTGGCCTGGGTGTCTCATATATGTCAGAAAGAATGGAATTCTATGTCAGCAGCATTTAGCAGTAAATATATGTGTTGAGAAATTTTTAAAGTACGGTGAATTCTTGGGTTTGTGCAACATCTTCCAGCTTATGTGGATATTGTGCGCTGATGCCCTAAGAAAGTGTAGCCACATTTGGTCCCTTGGAAATGAATGAGAGAATTCAATTATTTTTCGGCTGATGATTACGTGTTGTTGCTGTGTAGATTTATTTGCTCTGTACAGGCAACATGCCTGGCATTGGGGCTGTTCTGTGCATCCTTAGCCATCAGGATTTGGGCCAGCAGCAGCCACATCCAGAGTCTACAAAAAAGGCTGTGAAAGATCTAGAAAACTTGCAGGGAGAGCTCTCAGCTGTGCCCTCTCGCCAACATACCCCATTAGGGAAAGATCCTTGACCCCTCCCAGTCTGGCCACCTATGTGTCTGGGATTTAGCAAGCCAGTGAGTTTAGCTTATATTTTTCAGTGAAGTTGCAAGCAGGTAACTCCTTACTCCGTCTTGCGTTAGCTCAAGCCTTGTTGCTTCCCCTACCTCCTGGTTTGTGCTCTCCCACTCTTTCCCCCCCTTTCTTCTCTATATTCTTGCCTGCACTTGACCTTGAACAGACCATATCATCCTTAGCCCACCCACTGCTTTACCAGCTCCCACCCCTCACACTGGGGTGGTAGCATCAGGGTAATAGGGGGAGGGGAAAAAATAAGGGAGAGCGGGAGGAGAGAGGGAGAGAGAGACCTGTTTGAAAATAATTGGAGGCTGTTAAACAGAGGAGCCCAGCATATCACTCTAGTAATGGAAATAAATTCCATTGTATTTGCATTTTAATTTTCCACATAAACAAAGGCCTGGAGTGTGCTGGCTTCGCCAGAATCACCGGCCAGAATTTAATTAGAAATGAAAAGTTTATAGGGTCCTCTTTAATGCGATTAATGCACAGTTAACATTTATCACATACATATGCTGGAATCGCCTTTTTTAAGCAACCACCGGCCATGAAATGAATTTCTTTTCAACTTTTTTAACGTGCATGAGGAAGGCTGTCTCTGGTGAGGCGGTCCAGTGAGCACACTCCTGACAGCTTGGTAAACTGCAGCCCACAGAGGCTTAGTAGCCCCCATCCTCTCTGAGGAAAGTTCAAGGTGGCTTAGAGGGAAGCATGGTCTAGTGGTTAAAGCCTGAGGTTGGGAGTCGGGGGATCTGGGTTGTATTCCCAACTCTGCCACATGCTCACTGCATGACTGACTTGCTCTCAGCATCTGTTTCTCTGGGTGTTAAAAATAAAAGAGAAATCAGCTGGAAGAAGATATCTCAGCCCCAGACCCCTCTGTGTCTCAGGCTCTCCAGAAAATTGCCCAGCCCTGTTCTATGAGGATTTCTAGATTGGAACCTGCACTGTGGTGACCTCTCGGCTTGTCTTCCCATGCCCAAGTATCCTTACGCTAGCCACAGGGACAGGGGAGCACCCACAATGCTTGGCTGATGTGAGAGGCTGGGCCTCCTGGAGGGACTTCTTTTGCACTGCCCCAGCTGCCTGTGCACGCCAGGCATTGCAGGGATTTGCGTAGATCTCAGTGTGCTTGTGCGAGAGACACATCTGCCTGCCAAAGAGCATGAGCCGGGCTTGGAACAAGCTCCACCTGTGCAGCATGGGAGCCCTGGCATCCCTGCTGTGAAGAGACCTGTATTCACTGCTGAGTTAGCTCCATGTTTCTTAAGGGGATCCTCTGGTGCTGTTTTGGTCCAAAAATCTGCTAAAAATAACTTGTGAGATACTGGGACCATTTACCCTGAACCTCAGATCCTAACACAAACCTAATCAGAAGCAGCTGCCAGCTCTCCCTCACCCTGAGGGGCCCTGAGAAGTTGCCCTGTAAGAGCTTATAAAAATCTTTGCACTTGTCTGCAGGAGGACACCAGGAAAAGCGAGTCTAAATCCAGACAAAGTATCAATATCCTTCCCTTGCAAAGCACAACACCAAGATAAAAGGTCAAAGGTGAACACCCCCCGTGTGAGGCTGAGCCCCTGCCAGAGTCAGGAGGGCATTAGGCTTGTCACCTCCCTGCCTCCTCCTGGCTCCCAGAGGGGACTGTATCATCTGCAGTGTCCCTATTGTCCCTTCCTTACACCCCCTCCTCTGCTCTTGCTGTGTGACAGATTGAGCCTACAGCACCCTCCCCACCCCCACTACTTCCACCCTTCCTTTCCAGGCTTGCAGACAAGCAGAGCAAATAAACCAGGCCCATGGACACAGAGTGTTAGCGTGTTAGGGACACAGCAGGGGAAGGAGGAACATGAAACCTCTATTGATCCCTCGAGGAATGATGTCCCTTCCTTATCTTATCAGATTCTCTTCACTCTTCAATTATAGTCTGTTGAAATTGGCCTCTTAACCCAAACAAGATAACCTGGGTAATGAGGAGAAGAGTGTGAGGGGAGGGTAGAGAAAAGAAGAGGAGGGGAGAGTCTAGTGCATTAAATTATGGCTATCATTAGATATACCTCCTTTAGCGTAACCCCTTCTGCCACCACTATTCCCAGGTATCCCCTTCTTGCATCCTGTATTAGATAAACTATCACACATCCACTGTCTGACAAATATATCATGCCATATATACCCCTCAGATGCATTAGGTACTCCCATCAGGCAGTGTCCTCCTCGTACACAGCATCTCTGCACATACACGTGCCTGCCCTGCCGTACACCTTCTGTGCTCACACATCTCAGCAGATGCCACTCTGCTGTACATGCACTCGCACATTTGTGCTACTGATGCTGCCAATCTCACCAGCTGCATTCTCTTCAGCACTTTGATGGTATGGCTGCCATAGCACCTTATTCCCAGGTCTACCCAAATGAGCTGCTGACAAAGATACGAGCACTGCTGGGATCCCCGCCACGCAACTGTTCAGAGTTCATACAGACACAGTTCACAGCTGCCTTGCCATTGGGAAGCAGTCACACAGAATCCTGTGGAGAGCCCCACAAAACTAGAGAGGCTCCCCAAGATGTGTATCGCTGGGCCTTTGCTCACTCCTGTGACTCACCGCGGGTAACTACGGAGTTACGACATTGTTTCCATGGATAAGACTATTAGTTTTTACACAGGCCAGTAATACCTATTGGCTATAAGGCTATACTCCCTGCTGGACATGTTACCCTAGTGATATGCCCAGACTCTTCCTTGTACACATGTCATAGGGTATAGGGCATGTCTCACCCAAATATCCATTACAGAGAAGATTGTCTGGCAGCACAATAGAAACTCGGCGGGCTATCTGCACAAATGCACCCGGGTTTCCATGCTCAAATTACTTCACTGTGCATGGTATGATCCAGGACCACATTCAAACATTGCAGAAGGTGCTTTCATTTTGAAAAGGTGGTGCTCTATGCAATACAAAGGCTTCGTTTACAGGGCTGGCACCCTCCTCTTGCACTCTCCTAAAGACTGTTCCCCAGGATCACTTTATCCTGTGCCTTTCACTGTGCAAAGGCCATTTCCTTGTACGTACATCCACCTGAAATGGGCCACACTTCCTTCCATTTCATCTCTCCCTGACCACCAATTTTGTCTGCTGGACAACGAAAGTCGTGAGGGGGCCACCCACAGGCATGTGTTTTTCTTTAAATATTGGCAGGCAACAAGCAGTCGTGTAACCCACAAAAATGGAGTCATGATAGTCATCTTTTCACAAATTTACACATGCTCTCCCTGCCCTTCTGCTTGTGCACCTCACAGGAATCTGCACACTGTCAGGTACGCTTACTTCATCCGTATCCTGACTGCCTCCGTATGCACAAACCCACACAAACAGACTGAAATAGTTAAAGCCACATAAGAGAGTTGGATGTCAGTCCTAGGTGACCCTCTGTATCGTGTTTGGCACAGTAGCCAAGACTGCCTTCTGTAAGATCACAACAGATCTGGTTTTGACACTATCTGCCTTAGCCTTTCACTCCATCCTTAACTTTAGCCTCTTCCTCCCTCAAGTCCACTCAGCTGCGCTCTCCACCCACTCTGGAAGCATCACATCGTGGCCGGCTGTCTGCCGGAGGCAGCACCACAACATTGTGTCTTTAAAACAATTTTTAAAAAATATCAATTTTCTTTTAATTTTGTTCCACAGGGAGAGGGATGTGACACCGCATGTTTTCCACTCTGCCTCTGCGTGCCCAGTCTTGGACCATTTGAACACAGCACATCCCAGAAATACACTTCCCTTATGCACTCACTCATGCAAACATGATCTCACTTTCTTCAGAAATATTTTTTTTTTCTCTTCTACATCTCCTCTCCTCCAGATTTATTTTATCAATATGCATATATTTATTGTGCATATGCAATTCAGAAATTAACCTGTAAATTTTCCAGTTAAGAATTCTGCATTTAAACAACTAAGAAAGGGCACTACATTTAGGCAAATAATAATTGCAGGCACTACTACATAGCTACATTGTGCTGTGGTCTTTCTTTTCGAAGGCAGATGACCAAAAATTTTTTGTGAAAGACTTTTTAGAGAAACATGAGAGTGTTGGAAGGAAATAGTCCTTTTTAAAGAAGTCCCCAAATGTTAGTGACCAAAGACTTCATCATAATTTTAAAGTGAGAGCTTGAAAATTGGCAGTGCGGTAAAGAGGTTGCCCTCATATTTCAGCTCAGCCTGAAGAAAATAAAGTCTAGTTCCAGGAATCAAAGGGCTGTGATACTAAGCTTCCCTGACCAAAGAAATGGGTGCTGTTATTGTTGCCAGAACCATCCAAACTACCCTGAAACTAGAGGCGGTACAGGGCATCCTGTCTGACAGATATGTGCAGGCTTCTTTCATTGCTTTTGTCACCTGGCTGCAGTCTCTGCTTTTCCTTTTAAAAATTAGCTAATAGATATCAATCTGCCTTACAAAACATGGATACCACTCCTCTCAGCTGAAATATAGTGATGGGCAGTTTGAACAGAGCTGATGACTATTCTTGATGCAACCTGCTTCCCAACCAGGCATAGATGTTCAGCCCTGTGCCCTGGACCCTGCAGAGAGGGGAGGGTGCTCACTTTGGAAGTAGGAGGACCTGTCCAAAATTAAGACAAAGGAATAAAAACTGAATTTGCCTACAGGAAGGGACAAATAATAGTGGAAAACTCCAGCGTATCTGTGTGCGTGTGCATGTGTGTGTGTAAATTGGGGCAGTCACTAGAAGCCTAGGGAGCAGCATGGTGGGCAGAGTCTAGAAATGCTACAGGAACTGCAGAGGTAAGAGATGATAGCAGTAAGAAATGTCCTATTTCTATTTTTCATAAAGGCAGAGACAAGCCATCAGAATCTCCCTTCCAGATTTAATAGTGGGGTTTGGGTAAATGTTCCATACACAGTGTTTTCTGGAAAGCCTGTCTGTGAACTCTTGGTCCTTTAGCTTAGCCTTTCAGCACATCACTCTTCCTTCTCTCTGTCAGAACTGGTACACACATAAATCCCAAGCCAGACAGAGGACACAGGAATTTCATTCCTCAACCGCATCAGGCTCCTGAATATGCTTTCTTTAGCCTGTGACACCAGTATTTTGTGTCACTGTCTATGCGCCTGCCCAGAAGTACGTTCCCTGCCCTAAACCATACAGCCGTATGTAGCATCCAACCAACAGGTGCGTTTCCCCAAAGGTACCTGTCACACTGCACTCACAGTCCCTGCATAGATGTCCTAGGTAAAAAAACAGTGTAACCCTGCTTTTTCCTTCCTCATACACATCAAACTTTCAAATTTGCTTATGATGTATATAAAAGTACCTTCTATGCTCCTTCTGTCTCATCACTTTTCATATCTATATACACAAATGTATTCTGTCCATATGTCACAAACCACTTTGTGCATACGTCCTGTCATTCTTCACACCCCAACCACAGCTATTCCGCTCCTGTGGCTCCAGGATTGAACTGTTGTGCTGTCCGTTTCCCAGCGACAAAGAGTCTAGTTACAAGGTTATTGATTGGTTTTCATGCAGACATATGGATCTGCCTTTGGTCTCCCTACCGAAATCCACCTCTGTATGGGCTGATTGTCACTGCTTCGGGGATAGGATTTCACCAGGAGACCACCCTCCATGCAAACATTCTTCACCCAGGCCATGGATGGTAATAAATGGAGTCAGGCTGAGCCATAATAAAAGCAATTGAGTGGGTTACCTGTGCAGACATGAGATTTATACCTCCTCATATTTGATGTGATTGTTTTATTGAGTTCTCAGTGCAGTTAGGATGCCATTTATTTATTTATTTATATGCCTACTTATCGTGGAAGGAGGGGGAGGCTGTCACAGTCTTTGGCCTCTGTCTTGTCAGAGGTGGACCTGAAGAAGAGGGCTCCCCAGTTTTGCTCTGCCTTTTACGTACACTTGGGCTTGGTGGATGAGCCCTGCCCAAGTATCTCATTTCCAATAACAAAGATGTTTGTTTCAGACTCCCTGAAACCTTGAGGACTGTCTGAATTATGATCCTAGCAAAAGTTAAGGGAATAGTGTGAAGAAAGATGTGTATATACTGATTTTCAAAAAGAACCTCTCGAAAGATATTCCTGTTTATGCTGCGCCCGTTTCGGACAACGGACTGCGATCTATGCACAGAGCCTCTTTATGCTACTGAAATAGAAATTGTAAGCACCGGCATTGCTTCTGACTCTGTCATCACTTGTGAGCACTGAGAAATATTAGCAGGTGCAATTTGATTGAAAATGAATATTTGTAAGTGCACTCTGAGGAGTTTGGAAACCAAGTGATTAGATTTGTGATTTTCAGCTGGGTAGATAGCCATATAAGTACTACAGAATCAGCTCTCGCTTACTGGCACTAGAGAAAATTGGAGGCTAGTGCTGAATATCATACTGTCTAGTATTTCATCAGAAACCTAACGGTGTTTGTCGTGGGTGTTCCAGCTCCTCTAGTCAAGTGATATCATGAGAATTTCAGTTCTCATTTAATAAAGCACATTTCCCATGCTTGTGGGAGCTTGGAAAAGGAGCCTTCGGCGCTCTGAAGACTCAAAAGACTGTATTGTTAACGTGTTTTTTAAAGTTGCTTAATGGGAGTTGGATATCAAAATCCCTTTAAAAATTCAGGGTAGAAAAGAGAAAACAAGTGAAAACAACCCCATGTCATATTACAAATACTCGTGATTTTTATGCCAATTGCATGATTTAGGCTCTACCTTGGCATTGTTAAACAGTTGGGGCTGGTAAATAAGGCCATGGATGTATAGGCTCCAATAGATTAACTGAGACTGCAGGGGGAAATCCTCGTTCACATTAGCTTTCTGTGTAAAGAATTACTATTTTGGAGAAAAACTCAAACGTTTCTGATGCTTTCATGAGTAGTGAGCCATCTACACACAGATGGGATTTCCTAGAGCCATAGTTAGCTGCATGGGTGTCAGACCAATAACAAACGATTTTGGAAGTCTCTACTATTACAAACACTCTCCTCAAAAGTAGGTTCCCTAAGTGTTTTTCTGATTATAAGTACAGAACCCAGACTCCCTTTGAATTTCAACATGCCTTAATTAAAAGTCATGGAATCTATGTGGAGCTCAGCTTTGTTCAACTGTTTTGAAGTCATATCTTTTTATTCAAGTAATGTGGAAATCTTGTGTTAGAAAGAGTTTAGAGTCAGAGACAGATTTTTTTTTTTTTATATTTGATATACAGCTGAAAACATGACTTTGTTTTGTATGCACCACATCATCATATCATAAAGGGTCCAGCTGCCCTGCTAGAACATTATCTATCTCTTTAACCAACTCAAGATTATTATTGTGCTTGTTATTAATGCCATCTAGTTATGTATATTACAAGAAATCAGGAATTCCTGTGGGATGCAGTTCCACCACTTAATGGACCTCCCTATCAGGAGATACCTTCTGCTACCATTTAAATGTTTCTTTTCTTATTTATCTCCCTTCGTTCCTGGCTATATTGCTTTGTTTAAACATGAATAATTCCTTTCCAGTTGGAAGGACTGTGCCCTTCAGATCACTATATTGTTCTCACCACTTTGTCATTGCTTGGCCAAGACACTTATATTTTGTCCTCTTTTCTCCCACAGTCAAATGAGTTTTTTCACATAATAGTGATTCTGGTAAATGGAGTTTAGCTCTGTAAGACTCACTCACCCAGCACTGAAATGCAGCTACCTCTATGGCAGAATGTAGCAATCATTCCCTAGATGCAAAGGCTTGAAAATGTTTCACTTCCAACAAAAATCAAGATTTCTGTACATCTATGCAACAGGAGAGGGATGGGGGTTTTAGATAATAAAGAGATCAGTGTGGTTCTGTACATGGGAATTTCACAAAATGGGGATCTCAAAACTTCCCAGGCACAACCAGTTTCACTTCATCAACTGCCTCTGTTGAGCTAATATCTTTGCAATATGAAAAGTAAAAAAAATGCAGCTAGCTTATTGTAGTTCTCACCATACACCCTTCCAGTGGCCAGATATGAGAAATAAGACAAAGAAATGCTATGAGCATTCATTTACTCTTTTGGATGCAGTAACGCTGTCTGTAACCTCTGCTTTATGAGCCTGTCCTTTATTTGCAATGATAAAAAGAAGATAATACCAGGTTTGTGTCTGATGGAAAAGAATCTGAAATTAAAGGAGCATATCCCCAGTAATGAAACCCTGTGTGACCTGGCCACTTTCTTTGCTCAGCTGAAAGCAACTGGCAGCAGAAGTCATCTACCTTTAGAGCATAGCCTGATGTGGGAAAATGCATGGGAACAGTAGACTCCGTATCAACCTAGGAAGAGGATCCCTGCTGGGATACAGAGTTTCTTCACTGAGCACTAAGTGACAGGTTTTGAGACCTGGTAAACTCCATTGGATGCTGTTGGACAAAACTTGTCCCACACTGGCACTTCACTCCTGCATTGCACCAACAAGGGAGGTGTTGTAATGCTTGGACTCAATGATCTTAAGGTCTTTTCCTGCCAGGTGATTCTATGATTCTGTGAACACGTTGTCAGTCAGAGGCTAATCCAGCCTACTCAGCCAGTCTGACTTCGGACAGGGTGTCCTGTGGGGAAATTCTCTAGAAGGGCCAGTGAGAGTGACTCAGAAAGCTCTGTTTGCATAACACTGATTTCTTCCGCATATGGCACAGCCCCTGCCCTAGTACACCTGCCCTTTGTCATTCTCAATTATCCGTCTTGAGACATCGCGTTTACCTTGGTCGAGATTCTGTTCCGTTCTATCTCTCCTGCATGGACTAAAGCCTTAGTTGATGTAAAACAGCCTAACTCTAATTTTGAACAACCTTTTCTTACGTGTTGTACTCCATGGCCATTTTTAGTGAAAGGTCACACTGAGTTTTAGGAAGGTAGCTAAATTCTGCTATTCTCATTTAACAGAGAGCAAAGCACCCTCATAAGGAGTCCATGTAACTTGCCCAAGATCAGCTAGAAAGTTAATGGCAGAACTCAAAAGTATGATCTTCTAACATGCCACTCTCTGCTCTAACCTACAGGCCTGTCCATGTGCACTGAAATTAACATACTCAATAGTATTTCAGCGTAGGAGATATTTTGCCGGTCATTTTAGCATGAATCAATGTCTGTGTCTTTCGATATGCATTTTTAAAAAGCACATCATTATTGCATGCTTCAACTAGGAATCATTATCCAATATAATGAATCGGGAAACCAAGTGCTTAACGCTAGAAATTAACATTAAGAGAAGAATAAAAAAACATCTAACATCTCGACTGAGGTAATGTATCTGAACTCTGTTCCTTGCCGTGGAGTATCGGCTAGATCCACTCTCGGGAACTCAGGGTCCAAAGTGTATCTGGAAGGCTGACTGAACTTTGTAACACCTTGGCTTCAGCCCTCCTTGGGTAAAGACTAACTGGGAGTCCCTAGTGCTGAACACAGCCAGAGGAGAGCTGGGATAGACAGGCAGATCTGGAGGGTAGGGTGTGTTTTGCCATTCTGGACCTGTAAGGGATTGATTAATCGAAAAGAAGCAGGAAATAATGCTTAAACTGCAATGTCCGTTGCATCACTTGCTGCATAATCATAAACACATTTCCGTGTTGTGAACCATCCTGTTCCTACCAAGGTACACTAATTCAAAAGACTTTTCTGGAGCGATTATTAACTCATGAAACTTGTATTCTTAGGCTAACTGTATGTGCCACAAAGCAATGAAAAAATTCTCAGCAGTGTCTGCCTCCAAGCTCATACAGTTGAAATACTTTGACCTGAAGTGACCAAAGATAACTCATTTATAGGCATCCAACAGATAGAAAAGTTTGGGCCTGACAGGGCACTCAAGAAACAAAGTGCTTGAGCGATTTAAAGTAAGAATTAATTGTGTTTACCAGAGAACTAAGAGCTTCCATCACTTGTGCTGTGTATCTGTGTGTGTTTACATATATACATGTGTGTATATACATATGTGTATATATTTTGCACATGTACCTATACATACACAATAGGTTCATACTGCATAGTGCCTTATGTAGGAAGAGGGAATAGGAAAGCTCCTGCTGCAGATAACTGATCTGCTTGATCCTGTCACTTTTGTTGCACTTTGCTTATTAACTAGTATACTCTCTAGGCTTTTTGCTATAATGAAAGGAAAACTACCACAGAGCAGAAGATTTTTTTGTTTTTTAAATCTTGAACGAGGAGCTAAATCACCTTNTTTGGTACGAACAAGTTTCTGATAAATCTCAATACTAAACTGCATCCCAATATAATACCAAACACATCCTGATGTCACTACTCTCTGAAACACTGACAGATCAGTGCAATGCAGGCACACAGAATTTACGTATCTCAAAAAAACAACTAATGGGAAATAGATTTTTAAAATATTTTAGGAAGACTTTGAAAATGGAATTGAAACCGAGTTGTTTTATGTGGGGTTTTTTCGGGTGAGTCTCTCACCCAAAAAAATCTTCATTAATGTTAGTCTAATCCCCAGAAAGAAAATAAAATGTAGTTAACAAAATTTCAGAAAATCTTATAATAGTCAACAGGAGGCTTCTTACTATACATAAGGAGATTTCCATTTTGAAGTACAGTATTCACAACCTATTTAGGGACATAAGTAAGTGCTGTTTCTGTAAATGTGTTGCTAATAGTCTCAAAATCTTAAACCAGTCATAGATGTAGCTCTAGCAGCTCTGGACACTGGGCCAGTACAGATTTTGCTTTGGAAAGTTCGTATTTTGTGAAACTAAGAGGACAGATATTTCTAGAAGGTTTGATTGTTTGTTTGTTTTTTAATTTCCAGCTATCTGAAGCTGCTCAGAAACTCGGAGTGTTATATTAACTCCAATTGGCGGTCATACCACGGGGAAGGGATGCGCTTTTACAAAGGATTGACCAAATTCTATATGTGTATTTTGACAATGAGAGAAACAAAAATGTATATTTTTATTGTGAACTTAGTGCCTTGTTTTGGTGAGTTTTGTGAACTAGAGTCACAAAAGTCCTGGAGGCACGAAGCTCACGCTCTCTCCGTGGAACCAGGATTGGGCCCTTATATACTTCATATATCGAAGCAATTTTTTCCCAGTTTGCTGTGCTGTTCTTGCCTAGCACAGACTTGCACATTTTATGACCTATGCTGTGACAGGCACATTTCCTCACAGATTTGAATCTTGGGGAGTCTCATACAAAGGTGAACAGTGGGAAGTTTGGGCTGAATTTTTAGAAGGATTAGGGAAAAAACTTAATCATATGGAGTCAAAATGCTCTTGTGCCTTGGTGACTACACACTCAAATGCCATCGGAGTACGAGTCAAACATAATGGGTCACAGCTGAGCCCCTTTGATATAATAGCACATTGCAGCTACCAAGTACTTGTCCTTCTCAAAGCATTTTTACAAGCCCAGTCTAACTGACATCTGTTTCCACTTCCTTGTGAGATGGATCAGTTTTAATTTCCAAGGTAGGGAAACTGAGGTACGAAACCCTCAAATCCCTCCCACAAACTAGTAGCAAAAGTGGGAGCACAATCTGGCTCTCAGAAATTCCACCTGGGACATTGCAACCCAGGGATGAGGCACTGAGTCCTGCAGGCACAAGGATGAGACTTCAGCGACATTTGGAAAATAAGGTCCCTTGTGCAGGCTGTAGTATACATATGTGTGTCGGGTCCATACATGCTATTCCTCTGAAGAGCCCAGAGCCATTCCTCTGGACTTCTGTACCACCAGCTTAATTCCTCCCAGGAATAGCTGGCTGTCCTTCCACAGCTGCCTTTGTAAGGTGTCTGAATGTCAAACTGTTATTATTTCAATACCTGACTGAGAGAGTAACAGAGACCTGGAGGTTTTTTAGGAGGGTGTATAATTAGCCGATCAGTATTATGTTACCCTGTTCATAACTTAATAACCATTTTAATACAGATGGCACACACAGGGATAATTTCCTAGGGTAGCCTAGCAGTATATTACAGAGACAGTGTGTCTGAGGGAATCTTTCTTAGCCAAGGTACATTCCACTAGCTAATTCTACCTGCTGTTTTCAAGATGATTTGGGATAATTCCATATCATTTGCAAAATATTAAAACCCATTTATACAGGATGCCAGATTTAGAAATACACTGTCTGAGTTATTAGACATATTTTGATAAATCTGCCATGAAAAGCGCAAGACAAAAAAACACCACCATGTTTTCCCTGATATTTATTTTTTGCTTCCCTTGCTATAAATACACTGGGCTGGAAAAAAAAAATCAGAATGAACTTGTAATACATCTAAAGGGCAAATACACTGACTTGTGGGTTTGTTACCTATGCAGACGCTATGAAAGCCTGCATGCATATTTACATGTACCCTATATACATTTAGTTGAGTGAGGAGCACCGTATGTTTGGGATTGTGTGGGAAATGTACCATATTCTTAATCCATCAGTGAGGTATTTCATGCCTATGTATGTACCTGTTACTGTTTCTGGGGGTTGCGTTTCTGTGGGCATTGTCATGGTATCTCTACATACATTACACCGCATAATTACTTTCACTGTGCGCTAAGAGTGTTGTGTACTGCCGAAGTGTGAAGCCCTGATGTACGTTGCCTTTGAACATGCAGGCGTGGGATCAGGCTGAATGCTCTGCAGTGTTACTACTTGATTACATCTACCGCTGGCTTTTTTCTCCTGCATCGATTTTTTTTTTTTTCCCCGCCGTACGATTATTTTTGTCACCTCAAACCTGAAACCAAATCTGAGTCCCTCCACCAATAAAAGTCGCACCCTTAGCAGCCGGAGGCGGAAATGGGGGACATTCGTTCGCTGGCGTGAACCGGTCCCGGTGCTCCGCAGCCAGAGCAGGATCAGCGCAGGGCCCGCAGTGAGCAGCGCTCGCTGCCCAACCAGGAAAGGCACCGCCTTATAAGTTCAGCCGTTCCCTCGGGCTAGCGATGAGGAGTGAACCGGGGGAGTGGGTGCAAGGGAAGCTCTTCTCCAGCGCACAGTTGCTGGAGGCTGTGAGCCCGGCTTGGCAAAGGTAGCAGCAGCTTTTCGGCTCAGAGCCCTCATAGCCTGGCAAGGCTGGCGGTCATTTACACCCCGGGAGAGGTGTTGGAAGGACAGGGGAAAACCTGACTTCGCCGCCTGTAATCACACCGGCCCGAACAGCCACTAAACCTTGCCGCTCATCTGACCCTGCAGCAGCGCTGCTCGCCCCAAGCCAAGTGGCCGGCACACGCTGCAGCCCCGCATCGTACGGCAGCGACCCCCGGCGCAGATCTACTCCTCGGCCCGGGGTGGGTGGTCAGCCGGCTCCGGCCGCACTGCCAGAGACTGGGCTCGGAGGTCATGGCGGGTGCAGGGACCGCCGGCTGAGCTGGGACCGAGGGCTAGCGATCCATGCGCAGGGGTCTGGCTGCGGGTGGATGGCTGGAGCTGGCTGGATCTAACCTGACAGAGGAAGGATCGGGACGTCCGCGCTGTTGAGAGGGTATTAAGGGGCCGTAAAGAGTCGACTGGGCCGCGAGTAGTGCTGCGGTGGTGCTCTTACCTGTTTATGGAGGAGACGCTGGGGACTGTGTCGTTGTCGCAGATGCCCTCGGCCAGTAGCCGGTCGCGGATCTCCCAGGCGAACATTGTCGGGTTTTGTCTTTTGTACTCGGCGATTTTATCCACTACTTTGGGGGTTGCCACTTTGGGTTTGGAGCCGCCGATAACGCCCGGTTTGATGCTCCCAGTCTCGTAATACCTGCACAAAGGACGGTCAGTGACCTGCCGCGCCCAGAGCAGCCCCACTATACCCGACCTCCCAGTGCCCGGCTGCCTCTCGGAATGCCTCTCGGCCCCTGGCCCCGCGCCCCACCTCCGCTGAGGCCTGCCGGTGTGCGGGCTCGGGCCGCGGCAGCTCGGGCCCTGCATGGTGCAGGTTCGCAGGGCGCCGGCCCGGCTGTGGCTGAGGCAGCCCCTTCGCTCCAGGGCTCGGTCCCGTGCTCCTTCCCCACCCCACTTCTTTTTTT
>VWZE01022132.1:275164-286791 GCA_013396675.1 Eubucco bourcierii
ACCCCCCCCCCCCCCCCCCCCCCCCAAAAAAGTGCTTCCGTTCCTGACTTTCTCAAATGTACTCTTCCCTGCGGCCTCCATCACAAACTTTGGAGGAAGGAAAAATGGGAAGGGAAGGAAAGATAAGAAGAGAAGAGGGGTAATAAAATCTAAGCTTTCCAGTCCGCTGGAAGAAGAAATGTGTATTTCTTTTCACTAAACACTCCTAATTTTTCAATTCAATTGAAAATAATAAAATGTATAAAGAAAGCAGGGATGCAGTTTTCCAGAGCTCAGCTGCTGAATAACTCATCAGCTGCACTGATTTCTTTGATTAATCCCGAAGTCTGAAGTAGAAGCATTTCCAGTGCGATACCTTACACGCCAAGCTGCTTCTGATTCCCTACTTTGTCTGACTCATTCATGGGCATTTAATTTTTTATTTCCGCGCCCCCCCCAAGCGTACTTGCTTTCTGATTGCCCCGAGTAAATGCCTTTTCCCCATCTTCAGCATCCCAAACCCCTCAGCACCCTGGTAGGAAGGGAGTCGCAGGCACTAGGCAGGCAGACTGGACCACTTGAGCTCCTGGCAATTTTATTTTGCTCCGTAGTCAGGAACTTGCAATTCTGATTCCATGTGCGAAACAGCGCGGATCCGCATTCACTCTCTTCATGGGACTTAATGTAACCGCACACGATCCTTTATGCAACCATATATCTGACGAGTTCTCTTATTGCCAGACGGATTGCCAATCCTCACATTCTCTGCGTAGCTCTACCAATATATGTTATATTCACGATTATGCTCATATACCCAAAATATGTTCATCTGTGGAGAGGGATGTGTGCCAATAAATGTCTTTGGAGAGGGATGTGTGCCAATAAATAGGAAACGTATAATATAAACCGGAATATCTATATCAAAATGAAGAGACTTTAATTTATATATATTTTATTACATTTAACCCTTCTTTGGGAGACAGCTAGGGAGCATTTAACCTGTGGGGAGAGGCACTTGTGCAGGGATGTGACAGAGGCCGCTCCTCTCTGTTGGCACAGCCGGTGTTCACGCACATATATCACACCTATTTCTCTCTCCTCTTGTGCACGTATGAAGTATCAACGTGATGCTTTAGAAAAGCTGTGAGAGCCGCGCAGTTCTTTACCCTTTTGCCAGATGATGCTGTTGTTTATAGAATCCCGCTTCTCTGCGAGGCGCTTTGCACCCTCCGCACTCATTTACACTAGCGAGTCATTTATCCAGCTTGCTTTCCTCCGTGCATTACCCGGCTCGGAGTCAACCAGAAGCACCAAATTCCTGCCTTTCTGATGAATGGGCAATATTGTCTGCTCCTTACAGGGCGAGAGAAAAATGACTCGGGCAAACGAGACCGAAGCCTGGGGTTGCTCAGCGGCTGCCCCGACGGGAGCGAAGCGAGGCCGGCCTCTACTTCATCGAGCGCGGGGGCAGTGGCCGGGCCGTGTCGGGTCGGGCCGAACCGAGCCGAGGCGCCCCCCGTGCTTTTCCTCGCCGCGAGTGGGAGGATGGGACAGTCGCGGGAAATCTGTGGCTGGAGCCAAGCTCTCCGGCGAGGGGATCGGCTCAACCTGCCGGGGTGCTCCTGGACCCCGCTCGCATCCCCGTGTGCCTGCGCTGGGTTGTGATTTCCCTGGGCTGGCCCTGGGCTGCTTCGCGGGAGGTGCTAATTAGAGTGTAGCTGCCAGGTCACTGATTTCGTGTTACCAGAGATGCCGCGGGTTTTGTTTTTGTTTTTTTAATGAAATATCATCCCCGATCAGAGGCAGTAGGAGCTGGGTCGGGGGTAGTTTCCTGTGAGATCCCTCAAACCCACAAATCCCAATCAATCTAATACACACACACACTGCTGGCTTGGGAGTTTCAACCTCCGGACCCGAGGATGTGTCTGGTTTCTCTTTGTTGCTTTGTTGTAAGTCTCCTCCTGAAGCCGAGATCTGAATGCAGGGAGCATTATCAATGACTTTTAAATAATAACAAAGGGGGAAAATAAAAATAATTAGCCCCGCCTCTTCTAGTTTCAATTACTCTAATTAAAAACCTGAAAGGCAATTCCTAGGCAATATCTAATAATAGAATTAGCAATCGGATCCATCATTTCACACGGGGATTTACTTGCAGGGGTACTGTGCGAGCTCTATTAATAATAATAAAAAATCCTGCTAACCCTCTTTTTAAAATTAATAACTCTGTAATTATAATAATTTTATGTGCCTTTTTATAAGAAGAGGTTAATGTTGCCACAGTCTGGGGATGGGAAGGATGAAGTGAAGCGAAATACTGCTGCTTAAACTGACACCTTCCTATTTTATTAGAAGACATTATTATTATCAGACATCTGCAGGTAGAGAATTAAAATTAAAATCGCTTTCAACAATTCAATACACTTTTTATCAGCCATCTATCTGAAAATCATGAACATTCATCATCGGAGGCATTCTCCCTGAAAACAAGAACCCATTCAAATTTTATACAAATTATCATATTTATCATAGTCTGAAACTCTGGAGTAACATCTCCACAAACTGTCTGCTAACTCCCCAGGGAACTGAATTCCACTCCACAGTCGCTCAGAGCAATTCTCGCTCCCTCTCCCTCTCTCTCGGCCCTTTCACACTGCCTGCTTCCCGCGACTCCGCAGCCCCAGAACGGAGAGAGCGAGGGCGCGGAGAGAGCGGGGCAGAAAGATGTGGCGAGAAATCACATTAAAATAAGGCACAACAAGGCGAAATGCCATCCTCGTCTCTGCGAGGGAAGGAAGTTTCGCCTGCTGCAACGGGGCTTTGGAACCAGGCGCTCCCCCTGCCCATTTTGGATGGGTGGCGTCGGCTTGTCCGTGAGAGTCTTGTTCTCTCTTTGCCTGAGAACATTATTGTGAGGAGCAGCGATAATAGCAATACTAACAACAGTATCAACAGCAGTAATATTCGATTCCCCTCCACTTTTTTTGTTTGTTTGGTTGGTTTTTATTGATTTGAAAACGCTGCCAGTGTTTTGGCGTGCAGAATCAAAGCGGCGCAAGGAAATACATTGGCTGTTATTTAGATGGGCATTTGGTGCTGGTGACAAATGACACGAATCGCTGCTTCCTGTTTGCGGGTCTGGATGAGACAAATCACTTCCCACGCGTTGCTAATGACAAAAAGTTCATCAGCGCTGAATCAGGGGCTGGAGTCTCACCGGTTCTACTCCTGTATTGATCCCCCTGAAGATCGTGTTTCTCGCTGGCAGGGGCCACAGACGCAGAGGGGCTCTGCTCCCCTCGCCCTGGGGCGGCCCCGGTTCCCGGCTCTGCCGCCCCTCGGCCCCGCGCCCCCCAGCACCATGGAAAAAAAGTAGTTCCAATGCAGTGTTTGTTAACTAGGTTATCTAGGCTGTAGAAGATTTTAATGTTGAATTTTATAGCTTTACCACGCTCTACCGTCCTTGTGAATATTGTAATATTGCATTTTTTACAAGTTACTCTTCTGTTAATGTTCCAGCTAGTAACTTTTATAATCCTCCTCAATGAAATTTTTTTGTATTCTTCCGCACCGTTAACCTCAATGGCGGCACCTCAGCCCCTGGCAGGAGGCAAAGATGAAATGAATTCCTCTTTAATCAGAAATAATAATAATAAACACACACACAAGACTCCCTCTGCCTTCTATTTCAGCTTCCCTTTTCGGGGAGGGGATGTCACCTCAGGAGTCTCCATGCCCCTGCTCCATCCATACCTCTGGCATGCATCTCTGGCAGAGATGGAGATGGGCCAGAAATGGTTCTTGTCCAGTCCTGGTCACTCCATTGGGGATGGGTGGTTCATAACCTTCCCAGGTCTGGTCTGTCTACTCTCCCAGACGTTGCTGTTGGTTTCTGCTGACGATCTGGAAGCTGGTCGTGCTGCAGACATAAGCTGTCAGCTTTCACAGAGCTGCCTACCAGAAGAGAAAGTTGGGCAGTTGTTTTCCTTCTTATGTAGTTCTGTCTGTGGTTTGACTGAAGTGCCTCACAGAGCAGCATCCTTAGAGCAAGTCCCACCAGCATCAATCAGTCGAGCTCAGCTCGCTAGTTTCTGTTGACCTTAGCTGGGCTGGAGGTGCCCAAGCCCTGGCTATTTGTTTTGCTGAGTGGTCAGAGATGGATGTCAAAGAGGCACACATGCAGGAGATGCACTCAGATGGACTTTTAATAAAATACAACTCTTCAGATGTAAATAAGGCTGGAAATCATGTTCCCCCTCCCTTTCAAACTCCCCAACCCCCAGATGCCTTTACAATTGAATTAGACTTGCAAGTGCAAATGATCAACACCCAGCAGCAGGAGGAATCATACGGCAGTAATGAACTGCGTGCCCTTTAGCCCAGAGAGTGTATTTTGAACAAGGATTGGATGTTGTTATTTCCCTTGGTCACTGTTAGTATTTAAGAACTTTGTTCTCAGACTCAGCCTGAGTCTTGTGTGAATGAAATGTTGGAGAGGTTTTTGTGTGCATGCATTGGCGTGGGTGAGGGCTGACTCTGTACCTTGTCTACCAGCTAACTTTCAGAAACTGCATGAACAGCTCATGGGATATTGTCCCCAGGGTTATCCCAATAGCAGATTTTCTCAGTCCTAGCTCCTGGAGTCAAACAATTATATGCAAGTCTCAGCTTTCATGTGTTTTTAGGCTAATATGGTCACAAGGCAAGACTTAAGTTCAAACCTTCGCAAGCAAATAGGAAGGATGTAAAGTTTATTGTTCATTTGCTTGTATCTCAGACTTTAACTGATTCATGATTGATACAATGTTTGGAGATGACAATGGGACACTCCTATAATTTAGCAATCAGAACAGCTTACTGATTTAGAAACATACAACAAGCTTTCTGGTCATTCCACAATATAAAGACAATTTTGCTCTCATAGCAGTCTACAACTGAGCAATCACAATAGTTCATATGGTCCAGGGGTAAATAATAGCTTGAAACTAAACCACACATACTCAAAGCAACTAATCTTTTCATTTTTTCAGTTGAACCATTTAAACAAGTATCATAACTTCTTTTTTTTTTGGTTACTTTTTTTTTTTTTTAAGGTGAACAGGTGCAAGTTTCTCTAAAAGAAGCAAAACAGTGTGGGAAGGTTGGATTATTTTCACATAATTGTTGCTATTTAACTGGTTAATACTCTGGTGTCACCTCATAAGGCAAAAACATAATACAAACTAGTCTTTGGTCTAAAATCTTGATTTAGGAAAGAATTATTGTTCTTCAAATTGCTTATCTAGAACCTCATGGGATGCTTTTCAGAGTTAGTGCTGAGCAGGTAAATAGGCAGGCAGTATCTCTGTGCTACTGGTAAAGAGAAAAGGCAAACTAGGTGGAAAACACAAAGGAAAACAGAAACAAAGCTGGGAACCAGGTCATTGCTAATTTAGTGAAGGACTGTTAAACAAAATGACTAAGCTGTCTCCTCAGGCCTGAACAAAAATCAACGGTTAAGTTTGATCTTCTTGTTCAGAGACCAGCAGGGCACACCAGGCTTCCTGCATCCTACCCAGACTCTTCTGGAGCTCCTTTTTGTAGACATGCTCCAGTGGCCTCAGGTTACCCTTTCTCAGGATGTCGCTGGAATGGCATGGGATACACAACACTCTGTTATGAGCACTGCTTGGATGTTGTGCTAATCACATAGTATTTGGACAGAACTACCTCTTCCCCAGGAAAGGGCCCCAAAGGACCCATCAGGCTTTAATGACCTTAACCTGGAGTCTACACATGCCCCACACCCTCTAGCCCATGGGCTGGCGCCTGGGAGCTCAGTTTGAGCTCTGACTTGAGCTTTGCTTCATCAACATTGTAGGTGTACCATCTTCCTCTGGACTTTGGACTTGCATTGTAGGTAGCTAGTCTTCTGGATGCCCCCTCTTATATGTATGTTGCAGTTTGTCTCCAGTCATGTCTTTTAGCCATGACTTTCGCATTGCCTCTGAATCCATTCTGCAGCATTTTCTCCAGTCCTGTCTGACCTTGTCTCATCTTGCTCCCCAGCTGGCCTCCTCTGGGTGTGCCTAAGAGGTGGCTCATTGCTTACTTTGCTTGGGTCTGATGATGGAGCCTGTTGCTGGTTTCTGGCTCTGCTTGCTGTACTCAGGCACTATGCAACCCTGCCCCACTGTCATGTGCCTGCCTTGGGGCTGCTTTTGGCTTCTGGCTTATCTGTGCTGAGAGAAGAGCTGGCCCTTGTTCCTCCCTCCTCTGCTTGTTCCACAGAGCTGCTGCAGCTCTTCGTGCTTCCACTTGTTCTTGAGAGTTGCAAACAGAGGCCAGGAGGCTCTGCTGTGTTAAGGAATTATCTGGGGTTCTTGCTGCTGTTTATTCACACTCTGGCTGCAAGCACAAAATCAAAAGGCTGGCTGAAAGACCATAGTCTCTAGTGTTTTTCACTGTCAGAGCTCAATGAACACTTGCAAGACAAGGGTTTACTGTTTTGTGAGTTGGTGGTAGAGGGGCATCTGTCTCTCTTAACTTCAGCTGTCCGTGAAACCAGTATTTCAAACTAATTTTCTAGACTCAGTGCAGACTTTTAGGTCAGGTAAAATCTGATGAAAAGATTAAGAATAGTCCCTTTTCCCTTCTCTTTCCCTCTTCAGCTTGTATGCTTTTTTGGGGGTCAAACCCTTGGCAGTCTCTGTTTATTCCTTATAGGGACCCTAAATCTTTTTACTCTCCTCTATCCTGTTTAACATATATGTTGGGATAGTACCATTTATTCATGAAGCCTGGGAGAAAACTCTCAGAATGCATGGCTAGATGCTTTTATCAACCTTTATACCCAAAACCTGGTGTGAAAATTTGCATGCCTTGACTCTAAATTTAGTGTTCTCATAGCCTGGGACACTGCTGCTGTGTATTTGCTATTGGTGTGCAATACAAAGTTAATTTCTTAGTTTTAATAGCTAAATTATAGCAGGGATTTTTTTTTTCCTCAGAATTCCACCCCCTCTCCCCACCAAGCCCACTGCTTCTGTTCTGAAAAAAATTATACTCAGTTTGAAGTTAGTCCATGACTGCTGCAGTGATTTGGAGGCAGATCTGCTGAAGTGTGTTCTGTGTCAGTGGCAGCAGTAGTGTCTCTCATACTTCAGAGGCAGGTTTAGGGAAAAGAGAAGAAAAGATGCAATTCTGAAACAAGTAAGTTAACACGAATAGTTTTTTTCAATGGGCATCAGATCACTGATTTCTGATGAAAACTTATTAAAAAAACCACCAAACACACCCACACCCCCCCCCCCAAAAAAAAAAAAAAAAAAAAAAGAAAGAAAGAAAGAAAGAAAGAAAGAAAAATTCCCATTAGAATGATCAGAACTGATGAACTACTGGCTTTGCAGAGAGGAAAATAATATTCTAAGCAGGTCAAAATTCAAATGAATGTCAGTGATTGTGTTGATGATGTAAATGTGTGTCAAAGACCATTATGTCATATGGACATGCCTGGTCTGGCTTTAAACTTGCTAATTTGAGTATTGTTCATAGGCCATAATTAGTTCAAGCTGGACTCCGTGCTTAATACCTGCCTCAGTTCTCAGGAGGGTTTCACAGCGCACGCTGAGCTTCACATTCTCATGGCTGTGCTGCTGCCTGTTTCAGAGCTTGCACAGATCTGTTCACTGCACTGTCCCTCTCTGCAGAGGCTGGTGGGAACTGGATGCCTGTTGGTGAGTCCAAAGAGGAAAGCTGGGTGTGCTTGCCAGGAAGCTGGCAGTATCGAGGTATGTGGTGGGAAAGCGGAGAGAGCGCAAAGAGGTACTGCACATCCAGACCCTGCCACTGTGGTCAGCTGTCACGCTGCATGGGATACAGAGAACTTCAGATGTTGGTTGTAAACTCTTCTAAGTCAGGATCACTCTGTACAGCTACTAGCACTGTGGGCTCCTGATCCCTCATCTGAGACCTGGTAGTGCTGCAGTATATGTAGCAATGGTGGCAGTGGGGCTGAATGTATGCCAGGCACAGGGAATACGGCAGAAATTTTTGCTTTCTTAAACTGGTTTGTGAGGAATCTTTAACGTTAACTACAGTAACTACTACCTGTGGTTTAAAACCACTCCATGTTTCTGACACAATAATGAACTGTAAATAGGTGAAGAATTCGATCTTTAATCATAGAATCATAGAATGGTAAGGTTGGAAGGGACCTCAAGGATCATCTAGTTCCAACCCCCTGCCATAGGCAGGGACACCTCCCACTAGTACAGGTTACTCAAGGCCTCGTCCAACCTGGCCTTGAACACCTCCAGGGAGGGAGCATCCACGACCTCCCTGGGCAACCTGTGCCAGTGTCTCACCACCCTCACTGCAAACAACTTCCTCCTAACATCCAGTCTAAATCTCCCCTCTGCCAGTTTAAGCCCATTGCCCCTTGTCCTGTCATTGCAGGACCTTGTCAATAATCCTTCCCCAGCCTTCCTGTAGGCCCCCTTCAGATACTGGAAGGCTACTATCAGGTCCCCTCGAAGCCTTCTCTTCTCCAGGCTGCAGAGCCCCAACTCTCTCAGCCTGTCCTCACAGCAGAGCTGCTCCAGCCCTCTGATCATCTTTGTGGCCNGATGCAAGAGTAAAGGGCAACTCTTCCCCTTACAGAACTGTAAGCAATTCTCTTCTCAGCGAGGTGGTCTGACACACACATACATGAATGTAGCTTAAGAGAATTCCTTTCTGTAGGTTTGCAATATGTTTATGCTCCTTTGCAGGCATGTTCAAATATGCATGTTGCATGCATATGTCTTGTAAGCAAATATTGATTTAAGTCTTAGCATGTCTGAAGGGTATGAGATTTGTATGTGGTACCGATGCCGATGACTGTAAATTCTTAGGTGGTGAATGCACAGGAGAAGGAATGTATGCCTTTAAGTGAAGCTGTTTTCAGACATGCTAACCCCTTTATAGCAACATGATTGTGCCTGAGAAGGAGGTGATCAAGTGTGCTTCTGATTGTCACAGTACAGGCACACCTGTGTATCCTTGAGTGGATGCCCATATGCAGGTAGCCTGGCAACTCTGGTGTGTGAACACGTGCATGGCATCCCACCCACGTATGTGGATGTGTGAGTCTGCACATGGCTGAACATGTGTGTGTGTAAGTGAGCTGCATAACTCCTTCTGTGGAGCGTAGGCATAAGACCGCAGTATCAGGAAGTCCTTGGCTGACAGTCTGACAGTATCAGCCATGTTTGCAGAAGATGAAGCAGAATAGACAAGATGAAAGTTATTTTTGTCTATCAGCTGAAGCATTATAGAGACATCAACAAGCTCTTGTCTCATGCCAGCTTAATTCCTAGTTAATCAGCAGCCTGCTTGGGCAAAGGAAAGAACTCACATCAGGGGCTGATGATGAGCCAAACTTCCCAGTACTGATTCGGGAGCCTGCAAGAAGCCCTCAATATTGCTCTGACTGCATTTCGCTGCACTGCTACCCGCTGGGCAATGCTCTGGGATAGCTGAATGCTTCATCAGCTGTGTCGTGGTGGGAATCACTCCTTCACAGGGAATATGGGTTGGTTCCTCAGCTATCCCTTGCCAGGTGGTCATCAAAGGTTTATTCTTCACAGTGTGTGATCAAATGCCATCCAGGCAAGTTTCAAGTGACTTAAATAATTACAGGTCTTTCATTCTCTCTCTTGGGGCACTTCCATGCAACCTGCAGATTGACTCGTTTGCTTCACTCCTGTTACATCTGGTGAGACCTTCCCTCTGTCCCTGGTGCTGTGTAGAGATGTTGCTGCTTCTTTTTCTCATTCATGAACTAAACCCCTCTTTGCTTATTGGAATTGTGTATCACAGCAGAGGGCCGTCTCACTTTGTTTTCTAACAAATGCTTTTCCCATTTGCTTGCTGAAAACCCACCTTCTTCCTGGCTTTTCTTCTGGTGGGTTTCTCTGATGCCACCAGAGCAGTGTGGGAGGGTACCTGCCTACTCTGTGACTGGCATGTGTTTATCACAGACCTACATCCAAACTAATTAAAGTGCTGATTACACAGAGCCTGGCAACCAGCCTGATAATCACTTTCTGGGAGCAACTGGCATGGTGTGTCCTATTGTACAAGTGTCCGCAGAGAGCAACAGGAAACAGCAAATTCTCATATGTGGCTGCTTGGGATTTACCCAAATAAGTTACCATGGGGTGAAATGAGCTTGGGAATGGCTTCAGTGTTGGTTGTGTCAGGCAGTTTCTGTGCATGTCCTTGTCCTGCAGCACTCCATACTGAGCACAAAGTCATCAAGGGTGAACACTTTCCATTTCTTACCCTCCTCCTACCCCTTACTTGCCTCTCTTTGCTCCCCAAACTAAGGCTAAGCTACCATGAATTTTCTAGGTATCAGAAAGCACCCATGGACAGTTGTTACAATATAGGTGGTGTTCATGCCCTGTCTGTTTTCATAGGGGGATTTTATCATGATTCAGTGTAGCATTATTCAGCCACCAAGCATTCATGTAACTCCTAGCACATGAACTTGCCTTCGGCTTTTCTGGACAGACTGATTCCTTATCCTTTTGAATGCCAATGAGGCGGAGGTTTGTTTCATTCTTGAAAGAGAACTGATCAATGAATTGTAGGTGCTGTGGCCACAGCTGTGGTGGAAGACTTTATATGTGTTAGACCACAGGCATAATGACTATGGTAAATAGACCATAGGTGGTAAGGTATGGGAGGCTAAGGGAAAATCAGCCAGCAAGTCAGCTCCAACAGAGGCACAACTGAAATGCCTCTACACTAATGCAAGGAGCATGGGGAACAAGCAGGAAGAATTGCACTTATCCAGAGTTACGATGTCATTTGCATCACTGAAACATTGTGGGATGTATCTCATGATTGGAACGTAGGGATAGATGGCTATAGACTCTTCAGGAAGGACAGGCAGGGGAGAAGGGGAGGGGGTGTTACCCTCTACATCAAAGATAGACTAGAGGCCATGGAACTCCACCTGGGGATGTCCAATGCAGAAACAGAGTTTGTGGGTAAAAGTTAAAGGGAATCCACAAGGTGATTTCATAGTAGGAGGCTGCTACAGACCTCCTGATGAGGAAGGTGAAGTGGATGAGGCCCTCAAAAAACAAATAGGAGAAGCTTCACATTCACAGGCCATGGTCCTCATGGGGGACTTCAACCACCCCCACATCTGTTGGAAGGACAGCACAGCAGAGCAGCAGCAATCTAAGAGGTTCCTGGAATGCATTGATGACAACTTCCTGCTGCAAATGGTAGAGGAACCCACAAGCAAAGGAGCTATGCTGGACCTAGTCCTCACCAACAAGGAAGGGCTGGTGAGTGAAGTGAAGCTGAAGGGTTGCCTTGGCTGCAGCGACCATGAAATGGTAGAGTTTAGGATCCTCAGGGCATCAAGGAGAGTGTGTACCCAGATCACAGCTCTGGACTTCAGGAAAGCAGACTTCAGCCTCTTCAGGGATCTCCTTGGCAGGGTGCCATGGGAAGAAACCCTGGAAGTAAGGGGGGCCCAGGAAAGCTGGTCAGGGTTCAAGGATCACCTTCTTCAGGCTCAGAAAAAATGTGTCCCAGAAAAGAGGAAGGCAGGTAAGAATGCCAGGAGGCCTGCATGGATGGATAGAGAGCTCCTGGATACACTTAAA
>VWZE01022132.1:296932-326185 GCA_013396675.1 Eubucco bourcierii
CCCTGCCTATGGCAGGGGGTTGGAACTGGATGATCCTTATTATGCCGTGGAAGCAGGCTAGCCGTGAGGTTTCAGATTCTATGATTATTATGGGTCCTGCAGCTCCAAAGGAGTCTGGGCAGCCTCTATGGTATTCAGGGTGGTGTAATATGATTTTTTTTTTTAGGGTTGGGATGCAGAGGATCATTCTTGTTCACATGTGGAAGACTCAGGAGTAGCATGTGTCCTGCCCCAAGGGTGGGTATCGTCACTCTATGGGTGTTTAGCAGTTTTCTTCCAAGTTAGGCGAGTTTAGGTCTTGATGGGTGCACGCCAGGGGATAGCAAATCTAGGACTGAATTTGCAGTTGGAAAGAATATGCCTGGCTCCAGGCATCTTCTTTGAATAAACCAAACCAAGGCTCTAGAGAAATCTACATGTGTGGTCTTTCAGCCCAGTGTAGCTTCTCTGTCTGCCTTCTGCTTTGGCCTTACTTGTCACCTAGATGGCTTTGGAGGGCAAAGGAGAGATGGTATTTTTGTACCACTAATGTCTTCAAAGTGGATGAGAAGGTCTATTTGAGCTGAGAAGGTGGGTCAGGTCTTAAGAACAATATGTGAGCTCTGCAGAAAGAGGGGGAAACCTGTAGGGTTATTCACAAAGCTCTATCTGTTGCTCTGAAGCAGCTGGAGTGCTTAGCAGAGGTCTGAGAAGCCCTTTCACACACTGCATAATGTACTTATGGATGGGCAGGTAATTAAGCATGGAAAGAGCAAGCCCCAGCTTAAAACCTCTGATCCTGGTTTCTCTGGTGTTAACCCTAGCAAAGAAGTAGTACAGGAGGCCTGGATTTCACACCTGGCTGGTTTCTCTGGCTGATAGAGCTGTGTTCTGTGCTCCTTTTGAATAAGTCCTTTGTAAATGCAGCTGTCTCTTGCTTCTTTTGGTAGTTTCTTACAACCATGAGACTATATATACCATAAAATAGGTAGGTCAAAACTTATCTCACTCCTACCAACACTGAAGGCCTCTTCTTCAAAACCCCAGCTGGACTAAATCACCCTTTTTCCTGAGCTTAACTGAACCTCACTTGTGCCAGCTGGGGGAGACTGAGCCTTTGTCTTCCAGCTGACTCAAGCAAAAAATGTCTTCTCCTACTTTTGGAAGCTTCTCATCTGAGTTTCTACGTGTGGCTGCAGGTGGGCTTTGTTCTTATCTACTCGTGGGCCTTTGCCATAATCCTATAATGGCTCTTTGTAGTGCCCGTGGTGTTGGCTCTGTCATTTTAATTGGCAGTTAACACTTGTAATTGGTCCTGACTCTATCTCTCTAGCAATTAGCACTTGTCACCGTGGTTCAGTTCCAAGTTCTTGATACCTGGTGTTAAGAGGTCCTAACATTGTTCTGCTTAAACTACCCTTTGCTGTTTGTAATTTAACCTGATATAACTTTGCACATGAGCCACTGCTCCGCCCTGATCTGAGCCGCGCCCTGATCTTACCATCAACACTTGCTATAATTCTCCCTTTTACTGACCTCTGCAATCAATCCCTGTACAGAGAATCATAACGGTAATTGAATGATAATCAGCAGAAGACAGTGCTCTAGCAGGGAGATGTGTTGCAGCACAGAACCCGGGAAAAAGCCTAGGACAACTTTCTTTTGTTCATGAAACATTCGGATTGATTTCTGCGTGTGTGTGCAGGCAGTTGTAGCTCTACGGGGACCTCCTTGCATCTCTGTCCGTCATGGCACTAGATTTCTACAACCCAAAGACAGAATACAGAATCTGATGGATTAAGAAACGATGAGGGGTTTCTAGGTTCTACATGCAGCAGGGTGAGAGTGAGTTTTGTAAATA
Source organism: Eubucco bourcierii (assembly GCA_013396675.1). Lineage (NCBI taxonomy): Eukaryota > Metazoa > Chordata > Aves > Piciformes > Ramphastidae > Eubucco > Eubucco bourcierii. The sequence continues at coordinate 298,773 of VWZE01022132.1, forward strand.
CTGTGTTGTTTCAGAGAGAAGCCTGCAAGGCAGCAAAACCTTTGCTGACGAATGATTTCTCAAACCATTAATGGGCTGAACATAGCTAAACATCTGGGAAAGACACCGGAGCAGCTGTTGCTGCTCTTTAACTTTCCCCCCCGCTTTGCCTTTAACTAGAAAAGTGCTGACAGAAGGCAACAACTGAGAAAAGCAGTGACTCTCAGGGCAGGTGTATCCCTGCCCTCGATGCAGAAGTTACATAGCCCTGTGAATAAGATCACAGACTATAGTCTGGGGGTGGGTGTGTGCGGGTGTTTGCACCTTGCAGTTTGAATGAGGAAACCTATGGTCTCAAAGAGTCTTGGAGACATTTGGCACTCAGTCCATCTGAAAATGTCTGCTTCATTCTATTTACTGTTTCCATGGTTAATCCACGCTTCAGTAGTAGGAGCAGGTATCTTGTGTGACCTCAGATGTCTTACATAGGAATGAAAGTTCTTCTAGAGGTCAGTCGCTGCAATAGAGATCCGAGCGTGTTCCTTGTACAAGGAATGCTCGATAAGGAACTATCTTGTAGAAAGCCCTTCCCTTTCAGAATTCTGAACAGGAAAAGGTAAAGGATAAGCTTGTAGGAGTTTGTGTTTAGTATGAAAATGCCACCAGCGTTGTTGGCAAAGGTGAACACAAAAAGCTGCTTTGTTCTGTCATAGTTCTCGTGATGCTGTTAAGTGAACAGGATTCAGAGAGCCTGGGTTTAGTCCTGCTTGTTGTGTGAGCTAAACTGAACAATGCCAACTCTCCACATCTGTTTTCCTTACTCTCTTCTGCTAATGGTCAGATACATGTAGCATGTGAGCCCTTCAGCTCCAGGCGGGCTCCAAATAGTATCACAGTAGATTTGTTACGGTACCAGTAATATGCTGACTATGTACAGTGGAGGTATTCCATTTAGTTTCTGACAGCAGACAAGTTGGGTTGGGAGTTGGCTGAATATCTCCATATATGAGCTCTGTTTCAATGATTTTTTTAATAGGATGGTCAAATTGGATGGAATAGACTCCATCTCCCATCCATGAAGATACTTAACATCTGGCTGGGCAAAGCCTGAAGCAGCCTTCTCTCGATGACCCTGGTTTGAACAGAGACTAGAGAAGTCTTTTCCTTCATTCAGTCTGTGATTCTATGTTGTAGGAGTCACAGAGGTCCTGAGAGATCCTGGAGGATCTGTCGTTGGGTACAGGCACTGTGAGGCATGGCCCTGAAACTGTCTCCCAGTGATCTCCTGGAAGCTTGGCAGTGCTCTGGAGTTGTCGGTGTCTCAAGGACATGTAGGGTGTTTCAGGAAGGATGCTGGACTTCAGAGGGGCCTTTAGGCTGGCTGCTAAGAGCTATGGCTCTCCACCCACTTGAACTGCAGATGCCATGCTGTCTGGAGAGCCCCTTACCCTGTGTTTCTTTTTGTGGTTAGTAACTGCAAGAGTGGGTAATAGCAGCAGCTACTCTTTTTAACTAAAACGACACAACTGAATAGCAGTCTAAAATACACCAAAGTAGAAGCCACACCGTTTCTCACAAGGCTTGTGACTACCAACTCTGTGTAGCTCCATACCACTGTCTTGGAGCAGTGGCGTGTGTATTTTTTTTCCTGGTGTGTGTTGGTATTTCACTTCTTTTTCCTGACAGAGATAAATGATTTCTTTAGATCTGAATAATAAGTAAGTAAAATAAATGTGCATGTCGAGTTGGTAATTCTGACTCAAGTTCAGGCATATTGAAAACTCAGTCTGGAAAGTTTGTGTCAATATTGATTCGCAAGGATTGTAGCAGTGTTTTGTTCCCTAGACTTTGCTTCCCATCATTTTGTTCTTTGGGCTTCTAGTTCCTTCTAGACTGATTTAACATAAACAGGATTGAGAGCCAGTCCAGACAGTGGCTAATGTGCTGTGCACTGGAGATGTAGTTGGAAACCAGAAATAGAAAGGCTAGGCTGAAGATCTGAGTTGTGAGGCTTCTTTCGGTAAAAGAGAAGCTTTTCTCTACAAGATCTCATCAACTCGCTAGACTGGGAGTTGAGACATGAAGGAAAATGAAGGCTTGCATGGGCTCACCCTGTAATTACAAGACTTCTAAGTGTTTTCACATCTGATAATGTATCCAGAATGTATCTGCTTTTGGTCTGCTTTCATTGCAAATTATTGAAGGAGGCGCTGAATGTCATTACCGATCAGTGCACAATGCAGCAGACTGGGGACTTTGGCCTTCCTAGGAGCCTCGAGGCACTGAGATCATGCTTTGTAATGAGTAACAGCATATGGACACGAGGTGATTTCAGACAGGACCCGATTGTGTGCTCTTGCCTGTATGGTGTCTGTGGGGTTTAGATGTGAAATCAGTGAGCTGCACCAGTTTGTATTAGTGGACTGTCTGGCGCGTTGACTCCAGGAATGTCGCTCCTGGTCTACGCCACTGCAAAAGCCATAATAAGCTAAGCAGGTGCAAACGTACATATTTGATGCAGGCCTCTGCCTTCCCTCAGCGCTGTTGGAGCTCCTTGCCAGTGTATTTCTGCCTGTAGAGACTCAAATTCTTCTGTGAAGATCAAAGCAAATGTTATTTCACATGGAGAAGACAATGTCTGTCTTAATAGAGGCAGCCTGTATAAATCTGTAGTAGTAATACTACTACTAATGATTATTATTGGGTAATCTCTTGTTCAGGGTTCTGACTGCACAGGCAGCTGCTCTGCATTTTGACAGCCTTGTGGCCAGTGAGAAAGTGTTAAAAATGATGCAAGTATTTACATTTGTGAACCTAACTCTATAAACTTGATGGAGTGAAGGGAATCTTTTTGTTCTGTGCTGAGCTGAGAAATATTCTGGTTCTCTGGACACCTGCCATTTTCCCCCTACTGCCTCTTTTATGTCCTGCTGTGAATCTGCAGTATCTTCTGCAGTGGCGGCAGCTGGCAGGACTCTGGTGCCTTTACCCCTCTCTTAGCTTTCTGTATTTGTATAGCACCTTGGACCACTAGGCCCAAGTTCTTATGCAAGGCTCCTTAGGGGTCCAAGAGTGAATGTGATAAATAATGACAGTAAAATATGTCAGCAATGAACAACGTGACCTTGTAAATCATTGACAGCTAGAGCAAATGTTTCCTCTTAGGAAAATATTCACCCTCATGTCTGTATTATTCTTTCATCTCTTTATTGTCTTTCCTGTGCTAACATGGGACAGCAGCCAAGCAAATCCATGGGGTAAATGTGCCGGAGCAGATCCACAATCTGAGTGGAGGTGCTGGGGTGTCAGTAGAGCTGATTTATGCTGTTGCAGGGCAGCCCCCATGTCCCTAGGACACCCTTCTGTAATGCTAAACTGGATGTATAATTCCAGTAATCACTTAGTAGGCATATTTCAGAGAATGAGATCTGAGCCAAGAGCAGAAATCTAATTCAGGATCTTGAGTGATCTTTCTTTCTTTTAACTGGTGGCCTTGGGCTCAGAGTGACTGACTCACACAAGGAAATGAGTGTGACCTGTGCGTTGTTACTGCTATGTGTGCACGTAAGGGCAATTGAGTTGGTTGATATCTGATGAAAACACTGATGACTTTTTGGTGACCTCTGATGGAAAGGTCACATTTAAGACCAGGTGATTTTTTTTTTTTTTCCTGCACAGTGGTCTGCCATAAACAACAGCACCTCATTTCCACATGCTGGTTCTGCAGGAAACAGCAACAGCCCAGCATTTCCAAACTTACCTGTGCAGGAGTTGGGGTCTGTACCTTTAGTTAGCTTAAATTGGTGTAGCTTCCTGAGAATCAAGGGAGCCTTATTTACCTCCACCAACTGGTTCTTAAATGCCAGGGCAGGCACTGAATGCTGCGGGGGGTGTCTGTGTTTCTATCCCACTCTCTGAGTGGGTGTGCTGCTTATACTAGCTTTGGAGCAGCAGAACATTCCCAATAGTAGAGAATATACAATTAACAATCCAGTCTTTATTTACAAGGCTTGATAAGGTTTGTCAGAAAGTAACACACTTGTGATCTCTTGTAGGTAGCTGGAGCCTACACACATCTAATTTGCCTGCAATTTACAGCAGTTAGTAGCAAATGAAGGGAGAATGGGGTGACCTGCTGCCTGGTTCAGCCCCAAATACAACTACTGATGTTTATTAAAAGTCAAGGAGTAGTAGGAGAGATAAATGGGGGGAAGACTGAAACCTGTCTCTTCTGGCTGACAAAAGGGGGACTCTGTGCAAACTTGAAAGCTATGGATGACGTAATATGGAAAACAGGCAGGAACTAGAAATGTCATCCTCCTGAGCTGCAGGGTTAACAAGGAGCCAGAGAACCACAGAGAGCAGAATATATAACCTGCAGCCTACGGCCCATAACAGTGTTATCTTTCTTCACCAGTGGGCACTCCTGCCTCATTCTTGTCATATGGCTGACTTGTCTTTCACATAGAAACACTGCAGTACTAACAGTATAAATTCATACATATATAAATATTATTATTATTTAAAAATGAAATTATTTTAGGAGCTGCCCTACCCATATTGTTTTCAACTGAACTCATTGAAGCCTGACCACAGCTCCTCCTCTGCAATGCTGTCAGCTACAACCAAGTTCTCCATACTGTGGTGCGTAGTATGCGAGATGGAGTACTGACATGTTGATAATGGTGAAGGATGAGCCTACAGTTGAGGGAAAGGATTAGGCTCAGTTGGTTTCACAGCTGCTGTAGTCATTGGTGTCAGCAGAAGGTTTCCTTAATACCATTACATGTTTTGGGCTGCATCATCATATGTTACAGGCCAGGTGACTTTCCACCACCTGAGAGTTTGCCCTCACCTCATGCTGCTGCTCTGCGCAACATCATTGCTATTGTATGTACTTACACTTGCCTGCACCTCCCTTGTCTAGGTCAGCTCGGCAGGACTGAGTGTAGTTCCTCTTCCTTCCTGGACACTGTGTAGGGTGGGCAATTACAAACTTCCAGTGGTGAAATGTGTTTTGAATAGTCAGTGAATGGCTCTGAAAGGCCCCTTTCACATCCTGCACTAACAAGCAAAGCTTCTTGTGCCATCAAAGTAAGATTGATAACTCCTCTGACGTTTCATATTCAATATTGTGAATATTGAGAGGGGCAAGTTTCCCTTGAGACGCCAACCTTTCTGCTTCTCTCCCCCTTCATCTACAGAGAGCTTGTGGAAAGACTAGGGGGAGAGGCTTAAGGGCAGAAAAAGAAAAGACAGACTTGGGGTGGTGAAAAGGAAAAAAATTTTTTTTTTTTTTTTTACTTCAGCAGCAGCAAGTCTGTCATATCAGAACCTGTAAAATTAACTATGCTGCTCAGCCCCAGTGAATGATCCTGTTTCTCTGCTCCCCATCCCAGAATGGTCATTGAAATAGACTTAGAAATATTTTAACTTTATTTTTTGTTTTCATGGCTGCCAGAACCTGTGATCTGTTTCAATTCAGAACTTTCAAGGCATCAGAGTCAACAGGACATAGGAAGAAGAAAAATACAGGGAACTCAAAGCACCCTGAAGACTTTTTTTCCTTTCTCAAAATTTGCTATGAGGAGGTGATCAAGGTGATCTATGCAGACAGTTATAGGTTGCTTAAAGAATGAGGACTGGAAAAAAATAGTTTAATTGCATTTCTCACCTTCCTACTCCTTACTGACAGATGTGAAAGTAAGTAGTGGCACCTGGAGTGACTGTGGATACTCAGAAATGTAGTTCTGGACACATCTTTGCCGGGTGGGAGTTGTCCTAAATCAGTTCACTCTGAAGAGGCTAGCTTAGATCAGTTTTATGCTTCATCTGTTCAGATGTTGAATGAAAGATCCTAGGTGCAGCTTTGTAATACTATTTTCTGTCCTGTTATAACTGGAAAGGAAATAGTCTGCATTTCCTGCATGCTAATGTCTCCGCTGATGTCACCCTCTATGACCTGTGTGTCACATCAAATCCACCTCAGCCAAATGCAGGTAAAAAAGCCTCATGTAGCCCTGCTCTATCTCATCTGCTACTTCAGCCAGGTGGATAAGGTGGCCTAAATTCCAGCTAGTCAAGCTGGAACAGGTGGACAGGTGTTTTTGAAGGTTTTAAATTTCCCAAAGCAAATGTGCTGCATAGCATGAAATTTAGTCTGGCTGCGTCTGGCCATGGTGCTGTCTTGGTTCATGTGTCCATGGATTCATAGTATAGCGGTAAAGAGACCCTGCAATGTTGAAGTCTGTGATGGGCTTGTCTCCAGATGCTACCTGTCCTCTTCTATGCCCCTGAAGGTTCCGTGCAAGCGCATGTACTGCAGTCCAGAGGGCAAATATGTGAGCAGGGAAACAAGCAGTCATGGCAGTGACACCTCGAGACAAGAGGCGCTCTGTTGGCAGCACAGCTTCCTTGGTAAGAGCTTCCAGTGCCATGGCTCTGTGTGAGATACTGTCTGAGGAAGTGGGTGGATTGCAGCCTCTTGTGCAGAAAAGAAGTCTTCCTGCGTGCTGTGGCCTGCAGCAGGCATTCTTTGCTCCTTCACAGTAATTCACCATGTCTCAAGGGACCCATTGAGCTTATTTAACAAAGGTCAGCTAAATTTTCTAGTATCCTGCTGTGAAAGCAGGATTAGCAGAAATCTTATTTATCCTTGGTGTCCAGCTATTTGACTGTTCCCTTCAAACTGCCGTGCTGGCATAAGTCTGAAATTGGTATGGTTGTGGTAGACAGAGACTTAAAGCACCCCCTGCATGATGACTTGCAAGAAGGTGCAGCTGTACAGACAGGGCTTGATTTGCTTCCTCACTTTCCCTGCCCTGATTTTTTGTTACTGAAACTCCCTAGGTTTTGAGTGGCTCATGGTTTTCATCAGTTTGTATGATTATAGGTAATTTGGGCCAACTCTTGAGCTCCAAGATAACTTGTTTTCAGAGTCACTAGAAACAATTGCGGCTCACTGTGTGTGGTTCCTGATGAAGGGATGTTCTGTGAGTTGAGTTTATTTGTTGTATTTTTGTTGCTGCTTTTCATGGCCTGGTGGCCCTGTCTCAACTGGGAGTCTGTGGTGCTAGGTGCTTTGCAAAGCATGAGAGACAACAGCTGTTCTGAAGACTGTGCAGTCTAAATGGATATGGCTGGCAGGTTTGCAAGGATGGTATTCTGGTTTTCTCAAGCAGGGGCCTGTTGCAGTTTCTTCCTGTTTGCTCCTGTGAGGTATCTGCCTGTTTCTTTTCCCTTAACTGTGTTGTTGAATCTGTGTGTCTTCTGGGATCTCCCCAGTCACACCCATGAATAGCATGTGTTTCTAGCTTGTGAAGTGCAAGATCCACCCCTCATCCCTGCTGCCCCAGATTTTGCTTTATAAACAGCCTGTGAACAGTTGCCGGAGCACTCAGTTGCTCTGCAGCCTTACTGGGAGCAAAAGGATTTCCACACCCCATCTGACTCATGAGTAGGGTTATGGTAGCTGCTCTGTGGTTAGCAGTATAAGTAACCACCAGAAGCCCAGGGAACTTACAGCTTCGCCGGGATATGGCCAGGAAACTTGCAGAAAACCTGAATTCCCAATCTTCTGAGGTATCAAGGGCAAGGTCACCCTTCACTTCACAGCAATGGGTGCAACTGCTCACCACAGATGTCTGAGTGGTTTGTGGAGCAGAGACAGAGGGGGCTGAGTGGGTCAGGGCAAAGCAAAGGGAGACAATGATGAGAGCTGAATTGAAAGCTTCCCAGCCCTTTGCAGGGTATATCACATGAAAGCTTCCCAGCCCTTAGCTCCATCCGTACCAGACACCTACCTGAAGCCCCTGTGTTAGCTTAGCTGGAACTGTCAGTTCTGCTGATATAAATTAAAAGCAACATGGCAAATGGCATTTTCCAGTTGGTGTAGTTATCTCTTGAGTAGAAAACAAGTCTTTGGTACAGCTCTCATCAACTGTCTCAGCTGGGGAGGGCCACTGCAACTTCAACTGCTGGGCTTCCGTTTGTTGATATGCCATGATACTCAAAGCTGATGAGGTTGGGCACCATGAAAGCTTGATCCTGGAACAGCAAAAGGCTGGATGAGGAAGCAAGCTTCAGTCTTTGGGGGAAGTCTGAGCACTGGACACTTCCAAGGTTAAATTTTAGCCTTCAATTCTGGGACCAAGTCCTGCTGTAAACAGGCACTGATGATGTTTCTACCTTGGAGGAAGGAATCAAACTTTTCTTTTGAATTTCCATCTGTCAAGTGTTAAAAATGCATCAATCTGTGTGTCTTGGTTTCATAGTCCCCAGTATCTAGGCCACAGAACACTGTGTAGACTGAGACAGATGTACTTTGTCTTTTGAAGGCAAAGGCTTCATGGTGGATATCACCCATATGTCACTTCCTGCTGGTATATCACATGTGGTGCCTGAGCTAAACCTAAAGCCCTGACTTGCTGTGATTGACTAACCAAGTATGTTCTATGCGTTTTTGCTACTGTCAACTCTTCTATTTCTCCTTCAGTGCTCTCCAATCCTCCCTCTGTACAGGTGACTTGTGTTAGGTAAGGTTGTGTTGTCAAGCATGGACCCTTCCAAGGCTGTGTGTTATCTGAAAGCCAGACCTGCACCTTACTTTGATCAAAGTTAAGTCCTGTCTAACTGATAGTGTTATTTCTTAGCCACTGGCTCATCAGAGCCATGGCTTCACCTTCCTATGAGTTTACATACCTGCTTCAGAAGATCACTTGCTCTGAAAAACATTTCCTCTCTTGGAGAAGGAGATCAAGAAAATGCACCTTGAAGATGCAGCACAGGTTCCACTACCCTTCATTCTCACTGATCTAATTTCTTCATTCTCACTGATGTAATTTTTTGGCTAGGGTGGACATAGGATCCTGAAAGGATAGGCATTATACTATATTCACACCTCCTTTGGCACTTGCTCAGGATGATTCTTGCTTAGGGAAGGACAACAGAACTTGGAGACAGGAACAAACTGTCTTGGTTCTGGAGTCCAGTCTCCTAAAGTGACAGTCAGTTTATGGGTCAGGTGTATAGCCCAGAAGGGACTGCAGAAATCTCAGTCTGAATGCTGTGACTTCTCTGAGACACTTCCATAAACATCTCTGAAGCCTGCTGTGCATCAGGCATGTAGCTACAGCAGTGAGAGCAGGAAAGATTGGGCCAGGTGACTAGTAGGTAAAAACACCCTGATGGTGCCAGATAACATGAAAACTTCCCTCCTTCTAGCAAAGCTGATGTAAAACATTTAGATAGTATGTGGACAAATATCACCAACCTTGTCTTCTGCTCTGGCCTCCCTCTCTGTTCCAAGACTCCCTGCCAGTGTGGACAATGTCAGTCCTGGACAGGGAACTAGCAAACTGCAAGAGAAGTGAGGACTTTAAAGCAAGAGGTGTTCATTCTACCCTTCTGTGTGCAGACAGTTTTTCATCTATGATGAATTAGTCTGTTTCATGGCTTGGGTTGGAATACCTCATGTGGCCCATGGATTGTCTTCATCTGTCCAGAAGCAGACAAAGGAAAGGAGGTGCTCACACCAGGGAAAAGAGGGAGCCAAAGGGAAAATGGAGTAGGAGGCAGGCGGAATTATTTTCCGTGGTTTTTTTTTTTTCTTTCCTCACCCTTCCCTTTTTTTCTTTTTATTCCTTCTACACTCTGCCTGTTCCTGTCAAAGCCACTGGAAATTGTTACCGACAGATCGAGTGTCTTCCAGTTTCTGTGTCAGGGAGTTTTGCCGATTCTATGAACCACGCAAAAGAGGGGTCAGGCAAGAGGAGGAGAGAGCAAGAGAATGACCAATTCAGCAGAGCTCTGGCTTTATCACTGATCTGGTCAGGTTCACTGGGTTTTAACTCCATGAGCCAGTCAGGCTTAGAAACTCACACCTTTGTTATCACCTTTCAAGGGGAGGGAGCGGGGCAGTGTGAATTCTCTGGGGTCATCAAGAGAGGCAGGCCAAGGATCACCTCTCATAGCAGAGACTGCATTGCCCTTGCTCTCCACAGCACGCCAGACACTTGGATGCTCTCTGTCAAGATTGATCACTATTTATTACTGCACAGACCAGAGTGAGGACAAAGGCACGTTGCAGCAGATTTCGGATCCTGCTTGACCAACATGCCATAGGGCAGGAAGGACCTTGAAGGGACTAAAACTTGCCAGTACTAAGTACCACTACTGCTTGAGTCCAGGTTAAAACAGAGCTCTGAGATCATGGGACTACCTTTGTTTCTGCCGTGTGTTCCCCAAGTCGGAAGAGTAGCTGTATCTGGAGAGGTCTAACAGCACAGGCCACCTCCTGACTCACCCTGTAAATGCCCTGTGTGCAGCCTGTGTACACAGTCTCAGTTTCCTTGGTCTTGAGCTACTGTGCCTGGTACTCATGGGCATCCACAGCTGCTGTGCTCAAAAGAATGTGATGAAGGCTATGCACAACCAAAGAGGGACCTTGGGGTTTTGTACCTGATGGTGTGATCATGTCCAAGGGAATTAATGGTCGTGGTTGCTCTGTCTGTAGACAGAAGGTTATACTGGCCCTGACAGTATTGTCAGTTGTGCTGAAAGTGGCAAATGAAAGGTCATTGTGAGGAGCCAGCTAAACAGGTATCTCTGCCTGTAAAGGACTGGGGAAAAATCTTGAATGGAGGCTTGGGGAATCTTTAGTTAGTCAGAATAAAATCTTTATAGGTCCAAATAAGTTCATTAAGACTGGGTATCTTGCTTCTGCTCTGGACTGCTAGAGCTTTGCTCCAGTGTATCACTGCTGAATGTGCAGGCCTTGAAAAAAGAAACCTCTGCCTTCAGAAGCTGGTTCCTGTATCATCATGGCTACCTGCAGAGTGAAGGTATAGAAACTGAAGAAGCATTGCTTAGTGAAAGAGAGGAGCTGTAAGCCACTTCAGAATTTTGTTCCTTTCTTGGCTGAAAGGGACCGCTGGGCTTTTTGGATGTCTCTGTTTCCCTCTCCAGAGGAGTCTGCTGTGATCCCTCTGCTCCAAAGAGTCTACAAGACCTGTTCCTCTGCAGCCGGCAGGGCTACCAACTCAGCAAGGATGTCCACAAGGGGCCCCACAAAGCGCACACTGAAGACCTGGGATCCCTCCAGCACTGCAGTGCTTTGCATAACTAGCTGTCTGAGTAGGAAGGCAGAACAATGAGTCAGTGCCAGCTCTGGGAACAAAGATATTAGGGAATGACACGCACATTTTGGTGGTGGCTTTGGCAAGGACAATGCTGAATGTGGAGATTCCAGAGGACACATACAAATAGTAGCAGGGCTGATGCTCCTCTGCAGACCAGTGGGAACTGTTTTATCTGCTGATCGCTGGCCTGTGCTATTCCATCACCCTGCAGAGAGTGCAAGATGCTGTCTGGGTCTAAGCCAGTGAAAAAAATTGTGTTGCTCTAGTAAAAGGTTCCTGAAATTTGGAAAGTGGAGGGAGATTGAGTGGATTGTCACCTGACCTTGCTTTCACTACCAACCAAAGGCACAGGGGGATGTCAGGAAGCTTTCTGTGTATGCTGAAGCTCTATGGGGACTGCTACTGCTTCCTGTGGTGGTCAAGAGGCCAGAGTACATGGTAGGTTTTTTACAAACATGAGACATGAAACTTTCCATTACTCAAAGAACAGGTAATAATAATAAAGTCAGACAGGGTTGTTATGACACAGTAGTTATCAAATGAGTAGGAGAGGTATGAGTTTGTATCTTCTGAACTCTATTTAAAGTTTGATGCTGGAGCTGAGCAATTAGAAATTGCCTTCTGAAAAGGAGGACATCTCTAAGGTGTGTCAGTTCTCCCCCTCAGGACATCTCATCTATGCAGTATATGGGAATCAAGGGGATGGCGACGATGAAGCTCTTGAAAGATTCTTATGAATCTCATCTGCCACACAGAGGGAGTGATAGTTTGGTAGCTGGAGTTTCTGTTCTCCCTGAATAACTTTGTGTGATGGTTTGGGAGTTCCCCGCCCCCCCCACACTTTGTAAAATGACCCAGACTAGAACTCGGTCTGCTGGAAGTTAAATGATGAAGCTCTATTTACAGCTTTGCACAATGTACAGCAGATATTTACATTATATACAGAATATTTACAGAAATGTACAAGTTAAAGGTAATACAGCAACATCACTCCCCTCCCAGAAATCAGAGACCCCAGGAGGGGCTCCCAACCACCCTTCCACCTTCTCCCCACCCCTGTACCTTACCCCAAGGTCTGCCTTACGTNTCCAGCAAGCGTATGAGTGCAGCAGACATCATGATGTTTTCCTTTCACAGCCTATAGTGTAATCTTCTCTATGAAAATATTCCAATTAGCCTCAAACCAGCACACTTTGCTTTATGGCTTCTGACATGGTGACAAGATGGCAGGTGTATGCTGGGTGCTGGTAGGTAGGGACTCTTGGAAATGGTATTGCAGGGGCAGGTTACAGCTCCTGGTGAGGATGAAATTTTGCTGTTATAGGAGCTGAAGAGCGGCCTGGATCCTAGACCATGGAGATTCTAGGCAGCAAAGTGTGTGTGTGTGGGGCAGACATACAGCCAAGTGGAGGTTATTTGGTCCATGTCAGCAACAGCATTTGGAAATGGTCCCAGACCTCCTGACTCTGAAGCTTCTCATATTTCTTTGGATTTATCTCCCTCGGTGATTAGTTGCTCAGCTGTGGCTGGATGAGAGGATCCTGGACAAGGATCACCACCAGAGAACTGTAGCTCTGTACTCTTTAAAGTTATGTCATTTGAACAGAAGTTACTTGTGTTGTGTGTGAGGGGAGTGTTCCCCTTCCCTTGGTGTGAACTGTTTTCTGATGACTTATGTGGTGCACTGTTGATTCCAAACTGAACTAAAGAATTTCAGAGGTGTCGTGAGTACTAATTATGTCAAAACTTAATAGATGGCTCTTGAATTTGACTATTTGTGGGTATTACCAAGAGTAATTTGTGTAAAAGGGCTTTTAAATTTATTTCTTGTGTTAGAACAGCTTGGGTCATGATTCCCAGCTTTTTCTTCACTATGAGAAAAGCAAAAAGTGAAAGCTGAGATTATCATCTACTCATTTTGTATCCAATACTCTTTGCACTGACTAGTATGTGTGAGATCTGGTAACTCCCTGTGGAAAACAGCTGTGTCAGCAGACATCCCTTAAGACAGTTGAGTTTCTATGTGAAACACAGAGACGCCAGTGCAGCTCCACTGTGATTACCTTTGTATTTCATGTGCAATACAGGGAAGAAGGACACAGGCAGGTGGGATTCGCCCAAATGTGGGTGCTGAATGTGGTTCTCAAGAATGGTGTCTTCAGAGTGTGAGCAACACTCACCCAGCATTGTCCATGGAGAGGATACATCTGAACGACCTAGAGCATCCATTAGATTGAACCAGCCCTAGCAGGCGTGGAAGGAGCATGTACACAACAGTTGTAAAGAGGAGAAGGAGGGATCCATGGTGTGGTACTTCTAAGCCGGGGCATTACAGTTAGCAAAGGGCTATTTGTGCTGAAAGTGTGTGTGCGAGGATGGAGGAGTCAGGGAGGGGAAAGAGCTGGCGGTGATGGGAAGGAAGGGAGGGTGCCCTGACCTCTCCTCATAGCCCTGGCTGTGTCCCCATCTGAAGGTCTGGCATATCCACTCTCACTACTTAATGATAGTGACATTACCCATCCGCCCAGCATCGCGGGGCTTTTGTCTTCATTCAGGCAGAAATGAAGTTCTCCTGGGCGCACTTATCAATCACTGCAAAGCTCCAGCTGTTCCGGAGCCTTTGGATCGACTTCAACAGCCGTGCTTACAAATTGTCTCTGAATAGCACCGAGCTGAGACCCCCTTTTTTGTCATTGTCTTCCGACAAATGTTTTTTTTCGGCAGCCTTTCGCAGACGTTGCCGGCTGCCTTCTGCCGCGGTGATTGAAAACAGGCCTGTTTTGCATTCTCCTGCCGGAGTCCTGGGTTCAGGGAGCTGTCCCTGAGTGCCACTCCAGCGAGTGCCGTGCCAAAGACAATTACATGCATAGTTTTGCTGATTGCATTAAAATCATTAGAATGAAAGATTCTGAAATCGTACATTAAGGGGGGAAATTAGAAAAAGCTTCAGAGACAGACAGCAGCGTCCCCGAAGTGAGGGCAATACAATTAGCTCAAATTGTGTTACATACACATAGACTAGGAGTAGCTCCTGTAACAAATGACCTTATTATTGCTGTTCCCTCTCTTCCCCTATTCTTTTTTCTCTCCTTCACTCCCTTCTCTGTTCCCTCTTCCTCTTTTCCTCCTTTGAAACTTCTTCTTTGGCCAGGACCACGATTCTCCTTATTCTTCCCATCGCCTTGCTTTTCTCCCCTTCTTTTGTCTTGAGAAGTACCTGGGAAAGGTTGGTTATGGGATCTTGGGATTGTAGTGCTTTAGTTTCAGAGCTGCTTTGAAGCCCTTTTAAGAGGAAGTGAGCAAGTCCAACCCCAGAAGTAAATTTTCAGCTGAGCAAGAAACTTTGCTCTCCCGAGGAACAAGGAAGCAAACGACTCCAAAAGCTTTGTAAATGCACCAGGCATCAAGAAGATCAAAGCATTCAGGTGTCTAGCTATATACTTCATATCCAGGAAAGAGACTAGTAACTGTGCCTGAGGTGTGAAATGTTTCTGTGTACCACAATCATCAGCACAGCTGGAGGGTCCAGAAAGGTTAATTCTTGAGGGGAGAATGAAGCTTCTCCAGTGTGAGTTCTGGGCTGTTGAAGAAAATCCCATTATGTCAGCGCTTATGGGCCAACCCCTTTGTCATCCTGTAACCCAGCTAACAGAGAGTAGTTGGTCAGCTATGTATGCCTTGCAGCGTAGTATTTAAAGACAGGTAAAGGTAAGAGGAGGATTGGACCCCCAGGGGTTTGGTTAAATGGTGGTTAAGTCTCTGAGGAAAAGGGGAAGGAAAAGAATTACTGAAAATACTGCAAAAAGAGGGAACTTGGAAGAACTGGGGTCAGGGAGACACCTGATAAAAGCTCAAGGAAACAGATTGTCTCGTGAAAGAAGTATGTGAACTTACATGGATACTGGAGACTGGATATCCTACAAAGGACATTTGTCATTCTGTCTAGACAATGGCAAGAGGCAGATGAAAGGTTGTGGAACTCCTTAGTGTGGAGATGGCCTCCAAATCTCGTCATATGTGTTGGGGAACCTGCGTCAGTGAGGGACTGAAATGTCCTCAGTCGGTTACTCTGCACTGTGACACTGTAGGGCTTCTCTGCAGGTGCTTGGGGTACTTTCCATATAGCCTGGGTTAGTTATTTTGTTTCCAGTGTAAACACTTGCAGCAACCAGTGTCAGCTATGCCTGTGCTTGGTTTGCCCTGCTTTGCTTGCAGTGCTTCCAGTCATGTATGATCTCTGTGTCCTGCTATAGCATTATTCAATACAGGTCTTGTGTTTGTGTCCACTTGCTGATTCCCAAAAGCTGTGCAGGCTCTGTTGCAAATACACTTTGAGGCACCGAGCAAAACGGCATCATGTGGCAGCGAAGTGGCACCACCAGGCCAGGCTCTGCCTTGGGGTATTTGCTTCACTGTTCTCACTGATCAGTGGCATTGTAGGCTTTTCTTAGCTGGCCTAAATTCTGGCTGCATTTCTGTGCCAATTTCCTATCAACTTACTGGGTCTTCAGAGAAGCAGATGTCAGTAAGCGCCTCTGTGCTGGGGAGTCTAAAGACATCTAGGCAGTGTGCTGGATGTTTATTGTTAATGGGGTGGGTTTTCAGGCATACACCTGGCGTTAGGCTCCAGGTTTGGTCTCTGAGATCTGGGGCGTTGTCTTTCCTCCCTGTTCATGCTCTACCCCAGGATCCTGTTCCTGACAGGAACTGCTGGGTAGATCCAAGGGAAAGCTGCAACAAAGGGGCAAGCTGCTCCAATATTTCCTTGATTTACTTAGCTGCTTTTAGCAGTTTGTGTCTCGGGGATACCTGAATCCAAGGCGGTATCTTTGTGGTAGTAACTTATTCAAAGCATTGTACATTGATAAAACACCACACAAACTTCACATAAGATGTTCACTTTCCAAAAGAGATGATGGTCTCAGGTGAGATCTAACAAGAGGAAATTGGTTATCTACTCATGTAAGGGCTTATGGGGAGGAGAAAGCAGAGTAGGTTGGTAAGGTAATGGGGCAGGGACCACAGTAAAAGACCATAAGGGTGAAATGAATGTAGGAGTGGGGAAAGAGATAAGGGAGCAGAGGGCATATCAGCAGAATGAAGTCGGTGCCTTCCTAATGTGAATCAAAAAGTGTGGATGGACAAGAAGAGCCCAGGAGGTGAAAGGATGGGAATGTGAAAAGAAGAATGAATTTGATGTGGTAGGACAGCATATTCTGGAAACAAGTACAACATAAGTGGAGAAATTAAGAAATCAAGCTGTGAAGACCTGAAAGAGAAAGCAAATGAAGTGCTGGGTTGAATGTCTTTAAGAAAGAGAGGAGTTTATATTTTACATCAGGGGAATTGAGTATTGGAAAGAGAAGCAGAGATATGGGCTTGAGCAGTGTGAAGAAAGTAAAGTGATGTGAGACAGATCAGGGTGAGGGATGTACGACAGATGAGTGAAAAGAGTCTGACTTGCTCAAGAGTCCAAAATGGATCTGGAGGTGCCAAGCAGAAGAACAGAGTGACCTGTGGAACCCAAATATGACCTTTAAAATATCTGCAGAGGAGTGCTATGCTAGGAAAGTTGCAAATCACAGAGCCTTAGAGGTTGGAAGGGACCTCCAGAGATCATTGACCCCAACATCCCTGCCAAGGCAGGATCACCTAGGGTAGTTCACACAGGAACATGTCCAGATGGGTCTTGAAAGCCTCCAGAGAAGGAGACTCGTAACCTCTCCAGGCAGACTGTTCCAGTGCTCTGTCATCCTCACTGTAAAGAAGTTTCTCCTCATGTTGAGTTTCCAATCCGTAGCCATTGATCCTTGTCTTACTGCTGCTGACCAGCAAAAAGGGATTGGGCCCATCCACTTGACACCCACTCCTCAGATATTTGTACACATAGATCAGATCTCCTCTCAGTCTTCTCTTCTCCAGACGAAACAGCCCCTGGTTTCTCAGTCTGACTTCACAGGGGAGATGCTTAAGTCTTCCAGTCATCCCTGTGGCTCTCTGCTGGACTCTTTCCAGCAGGTCTCTGTCTTGAGCTGGGGAACCCAAAATTGGACACAGTATTCCAGGTGTGGTGTCACTAAAGCAGAGTAGAGGGGAAGAAGAACCTCCCTAGACCTCCTGGACATGCTTTTCCTGATGAACCCCAGGATGCCATTGGCTCGCTTGGTCACAAGGGCATATTGCTAGCCTAAAATCTTTGTGGATGTATTAGCAGCTGAGTCTCACTGCAGTAGGAGAAGACATGAGTGGAAGTAAATGTCTTTTATGAGGATTTCTACTGCTTTTGCTTCAACTTGAAGGAGGAACTTGAAGG
This sequence comes from Eubucco bourcierii, assembly GCA_013396675.1. Taxonomy (NCBI): domain Eukaryota; kingdom Metazoa; phylum Chordata; class Aves; order Piciformes; family Ramphastidae; genus Eubucco; species Eubucco bourcierii. Next base: position 316,203 of record VWZE01022132.1, read on the forward strand.
AAGCATCAGTGGGATTTATCTCAGTTATCATTACTCCATTCGAAACATCTTCCTTCTTACTTTCTTTTGTGGCCGGTTATGCACTTTCTTCCTAGCAACTGTTAAGCTGTAAGAGGTGTTGTCAAATTTTGGCATTACAAATGCCCCTTTGCTGATTGGAGGTAAAGACTAACCCTGCCTCATTCAGAGAATGGCAAGAACCATTCATTTGCACCAGCCTCCTGCAGGTTGGAGAGTCATGTGCAGCCTACTTGTAGATGCCATGCATAAAAAAGGTTAGGTTATGGGATGCAACCAAGGTAAAGCAGGAGAAAGATCACATTTTATGGATCTTTCTTCCAGGCCACATTACTATTCAGCAAATAATACATAGCAGAACTTATTGCATGGCTGTCAGAAAATGCTCTTTCAGGGGCGTTGGACTAGATGATCTTTAAAGGTCCCTTACAACCCAAACTGTTCTGTGATTCTCCACTGCCTGGCCTGTGTCCTCTCTGGATCGTTATCACAATGTGCCTCCCAAATGTGGAGATCCTGTGTTGCTGTCTAGTGCAGACAGATTTCATGGACTTTTCTGAGACAACAGACAGAAATTACAAAGCAGATACAGAATCCATAAGCGAACCCCCTGAATTTTCCCCCAACCCAAAACTAAATCTGCAGTCCTCAGTGCTCCAATCCTCGCCCCCCCCCATGCCACTGCCATCCTCCAGAGGCCTAAGCACAGCCTCTGGAGGCCCCAAACCAGGCCTATCCTTACATGTTTATCCTGATAATGCACCTCCTGCCTGGCACAAGGCTGGAGGGGGAGGAAAGGAGAACAAGCTGGACTTGCCCTGAGCTTATGAAGAGATAGCAGAATTATGGATTGAATAACAATCTTCCAGTCCCCAGAGGACTCTTTTTAACCTTATAGTTCCCAACCTGGGACACATCTTTCTCTACCTTTTTTTCCACCTCTGTGAGAGAAGATCTGGAGAGATCAGCCTCTCAGGGCAAAGTTACCCTGTCAGTGTGCTCTGTGAGATCCCACTGCTTCTTTTGGTATAGCTTATGAAGGTGGCTGATTTCTTATTTGCTTAGACGTGAAGGGAAGGTACGGAAGGGCACAAACTGGAGTGTGTTTGGGCCGACAAAGGCCTACCTTGATCAACTTCGAGAGGCTCTGGATTGGGCCTTTAGTTACTGTTTGCATGTAGGCTGGTGTGAGTAGGCTGAGAAGGGATGTGGTCTATGGCAGGATCACTACAGAGAAAGGATGGTGTTTTACTGGGGGTGGAAAATGGAATTGTCACCGTGGAATGAATGAATTGTACAGTTTCTCTTTTGTAACCCAGGGAATAATTAAGATAGATGGGTAGATGAATTAGCTGTCCTGCAAGGTCAAAAGTGGATTGCCTTATTACTCTATTATTTCACTCCTGTGGAACTATCACCACTAACGCCTTTTTCATGATATTTTGTACTTTGCACCTAAAGAAAAAAAAAAAAAAAGGAAAAAAAGAAAAAAAAGGGGGGGAAGATACAAATTGATCGTTTGCTGGTGAAATCAGTCTTCGTCATCACCAGCAGTGCTTGGATTAATGGGATTGAAGGCTGCTGGAGGTTCAGCCAGAGAGACGGGCGGAAAAACAAGAGAAATTGGTTTGCACCCCTGGGAATGGAATTGATGTGACTTGTACAGAGCTGCAGCAGCAATGGTGGCTGCTGTGCTGTGATGCTGTGTTTATTTTTTATTAAAAAAAAAAAAAAAAAAAGAGAGATGGGAGAACAAAATAAATCCCTGTCTGGAATACTGGGTCATTACAAACATGTATGGTAATCTTCTAGGTTGTTTGAGAGGTTCAGAAGAGTAGATTTACTATAAACCTTTAGACAACAATAGAGCACAGTCTTTGTGAAACACAGCTGCTTTCTGAGGATCTTCTGCTATTCCTGTGGGGCTTTAAAGATGAGGTTTAGGACAGGACTGGAAGTTGACATTACTCCCATTACTGGAAAACACTCTTCAGTCTGCATAGCTGGACATGGAGATCTTCCAAATGGGTAAAGACAATCATGTGGATGTAATGGAAGGTGAGGAGAGGTGACCAATGCTAGACATGGTTGTAGAATGGGAAAAGCAAGAGCATGCCGGTTTAGATCATTGTGTCTTGGACTTGACAGTTATGCAAAGAAATATGAAGGAGAGGAAACCAATTTGCTGTGCCAAGAAGTGTACCAGAAATGCTTGTTTGCTTTTGAATTTCTTGCTTGCATTCTAGTAAATGAGGGTTTAGAGAGGTCTAAGCTTCTGAATACAGCTCGCTTTACTCAAAGTAAGTCCCACTCACGTGTGGCGTTGAGATATAGCTGATTATATCTTCCCCAAGTACCATGAGCAGCAGCAGAGGAAACCCATGTCTACGTTCAGTCAGTGTCAGGAGTCTTCTCTGTCTACATGCATTCTTTTCTGTGTTCCCACATTGCTAGCAGGTGATGGTGCAGAGTAAATGCACCACAAAACTCTGAGCTGCTGAAGTTAATGCCAAGCTTGACAACTCTCAAGCAGCAGGATGCATAATGTTTATTGGAACAGCTTAAACACAGAACTACTAAGAATGATTTTCCAAATGTGGTGCTGGATCTGAGGAAGGTGAAGGCATCACAAGAGTTCATGTAAACTGGAGATCTGTCAGATTGCTTCCTCGGTCAGAAGACTTTGCCGTTTAACCTGCTACGCTTCGATCGACACTGATGGCAGCTAGGAGGAATATCAGCTGTGAGACTGAAAGAGTGAAAGTCAGGTTGTTTCTGGAACCTTTTGCATGTGGTCGAAGACACAAGAAACTACACTGCACAGCTGTATGAGGAGTCAAACTGATGCTAGAGGTTGTTTTTCCAACTCATAACTGTCTCTGGGGGTGTTTTCCATAAATTAAACTACCCATAATGCAGTAGCATGCAGGGAAAATTTCCTCTTTGCTTTACCTCCACTCCTTTCCTGGATTACACTCCCCTGTGAGAGATGAAGCTGTAAAGTTGGCTAGGAACTCTAGACCGTTTATGTTTTCTAAACTTGGACAGCCCAATGATGGTTAAATTAACTTATTTTAGTCTTACAGATCCAAAATAGCATCAAAATAGGGTGGAGACTACAAAGGTATAATATAGTTGTGAATTGCTTGTTAATTTTGAAGTCTAAAGAGGGGAATTTTTATCTCAAACAACTAGTAGTTAATGCTTGGGTAGTGCTAAGGTGGAAAACTTGTCCTCCCCACTCCTTCCTTCTGCTTTGTTCTTGGAGATCTGTGGGCATCAGTGAAAAAGGGGGCAATAACTCAACAAAGGAAATACGTAAGACAAAATTTAGAAAGTGGGATATACATCCCAAAATTTCTCTCAGCACTTTCTACTTTGCTTTCTTCTGTGCTCAGTGCACAGATAGAAAGGACTGGGGAAAGGGTAGAACTGGGAAGCTCCTTTAGCAGCATGTGAACAGTACAGAAGCAAGACCTTGATGCAAAACATCACAGTGTTTGCATCAGGCAACTGGCTCTAAAGATAATCAGGGTGAGTTGACTAGCAGGAGAACAGCTGCCACACAGGGCTACTGATGTTTTCTGCTCTCAGGTCTGCACTGTGGCTCATGCCTTCTGCTTTTCTGATGAGAGGTCCTTGCATGTCTGAGGGGCAGGTCCATCCCTCAGAGCCACGCAGGCCTGAGGAGGGAGGCATGCTTTTTGAACCGTAAGTTCTAATGCTGGATAAGGGAATGCTTTCAAGGCTTCTATGCTTTAAACAAACCTCTTACTATTGCTAATCTGATTTGCATTTTGGATTTTCCAGAGCATCTACTGCTCTCGGTTTTGACCCAGATTACCTTTTATTTCCCTGCAGTGCTTAAGGTCAAGGCAAAGTGCTAAAGTACTCCTGAGCTACAGGTGTGTTGTAGTTTTAAGAGTAGCTTATAACTGAACAATAAAACCAGTGAGAAAGGTCTTCTGTGCAATGTGAGGCTGGACTCTGACTCAAGGAGCTCAGTCCCTGTGATCAGAAACAAGGAGATGTGTAAATGTAATGGATGGATATCTGACCGTGGCATGCACTAAAGTCTGTTGTGTTATGGACTGACAAGTGCTAGGAATGATCAACCAGCAGGAAAGCCTCTGATCCAGCCTTTCAGGGCTGTGGGACTGTGATGTGATCAGTGCAAACTATTAGTATGAGTTTCTACTTACTGGCAAAATAATAGGGTGTCTCCTTGAAGAGCACCCTTTACTGAAGCTATTTGGAGGGTGAGTTGGCCACTTCTGGAGAATTCCTCACCATTGATGTCCCTATCTCTGCTTTGTTTTGATTGATGAAAGACTGCTGGTTTGTCTCCAAGATGACAGTATAGCATGTGTTGACATCACATGGGTCTCTGTGAGCCTTTCAGTTGCAATTATGAACACCAGAGGAAGAGTTTTGAGAGAGTTATGTGAGTGCTTCACATAGTTTCATATGTGTGGCAGAAGAAAAGAGTAATTCCCATTGCTGATTTTGCACCTCTGACGTATGACATCTTCTTTTGCCTCACACCGCTCTCTCTGTGACTGTCATCATCCCAGGTATATTGTGTTTTAGCTGAAAACTATGGTTTTGACCAAAAATTAACATTCCTGAGTTAACATTTCAGGAAAATGTGAAGTGCATTCTTCTAACATTTAGAAGCAAAATAAGCATTCATTTTCCCCAGCTACATCAGTTATTTTGAGCTTGACTTTTAAGTGCAGCTCGAGAGAATTATAGAAAGAAAACCTAATGCCTGGTTACAAGGACTAGGCTGGAGTAAAACTGTATGTTTTGGTTGCCCTGAAACACTTTTTTTTTCCATTTTGTCAATACAGAACTTGGACTGATCCTTCTTCCCTCTTTTTTTTGTTTTCCTCCTTTCCCAGCAAACTAGCTTTTGGTGTGTGGTTTCACAGCTGAAATTTAGGGGCTGACAGCAGGTAGTGTTAAGGAGTAGATGCAAGTGAATCTAATGAGGTACTTCTTTACCTTCCTATCCTCATAGCTGAAAGATCAGTGTTTGGAATACATAGCTTTTAAAAGTATCTATGAGGAATACACTTTTTCTCTGATGCTGCATGTTATCAGGTATGCTTTACTTCTGGTAAAAATCAGCACATTAATATTATGGTTGGTGTTGGGTTGTTTTTTGTGGTTTGGGTTTGGGTTTTTAATTTCTTTTTTTTGTTGTTGTTGTTTTTTCCCTCTTCAAGCCCTTAAGTTTTCATCCTTTCATGCAGCTCTCATTTGCACACAAACATGCATGTTTGTATTTGACCTAATGGTGATGTAGCTGTTGCTGTTATTGTTATGGCCCTGCTAAATCAGTGCTTATTAATTAAATTAAGGCACTATGAGTGGAACAGAGTGAACAAAAAAGGTACTAAAAATACAGTTCTGAACTCACAGCTGTAACTTTGAAAGCTGAAGCAGGCACTTTATCTACTGTGTTACAGTCTCTGGTTATCTTCTATGGGAAATTAAAGGTATTATTTTTACCACTGGAGGGCTCCCATATTTTTCCATTAATGCAACAGAAACATATTGAAAATGACTAATATTCAGGTGATAAAACCCATGAAGTTCAGACAAGGTATATTCTCTGCTTTGCAGCAAGATCTATATGCACCTGACCATTGAGAGAGATGAGAGTAACTGCTGTATTGCTGGTTTGACAACAGGGCAGGGAAGATCGTGTGATGAACAAACTCGGACTTGGTGGTGATGGCAACAAAGCAGTATTAAAATCGTGGAGTTCTGTCACTGGATGGAAAGCTCCAGATTGTTAGTTGGGGCTAGGAAGTGTGGCAGCTAAACAATGAAGATAACGTGGAGGTAGACTTGTATGAGGGTGTGGATGTGGGCCAGAGAGAGCAATCAGTCGTGCACAGAAGCACAGCTTAATTTATGTAAGTCTCACTCGTAGTGAAGAATATAGGTTGTGTTTGGATGAGTGTGTGTACATTTCATCCTTCAAGAAGAGGCAGTGGATTTAATTACTCTCAATTGACGTCATACATAGAATCATAGAGTGGTTTAGGTCAGAAAAGACCTTTAAGATCACTGAGTCCAACCATTAAGTCTGATGTTAAAGCTTGTCCCTTAGCACCACATCTACATCTTTCAAATACCTCCTAAGGATGGTGATTCACCTGCCTCCCTGGGAATCATAGAATCATAGAATGGTAAGGTTGGAAGGGACCTCAAGGATCATCTAGTTCCAACCCCCTGCCATAGGCAGGGACACCTCCCACTAGCACAGGTTACTCAAGGCCTCATCCAACCTGGCCTTGAACCCCTCCAGGGAGGGAGCAGCCACAACCTCCCTGGGCAACCTGTTCTGGTGCCTCACCAGCCTCACTGCAAAGAACTTCCTCCTAACATCCAGTCTAAATCTCCCCTCTGCCAGTTCAAACCCATTGCCCCTTGTCCTGTGATTTCAAGACCTTGTCAATAGCCCCTCCCCAGCCTTCCTGTAGGCCCCCTTCAGATACTGGAAGGCTACTCTCAGGTCTCCTGGAAGCCTTCTCTTCTCCAGGCTGCAGAGCCCCAACTCTCTCAGCCTGTCCTCACAGCAGAGCTGCTGCAGCCCTCTGATCATTTTTGTGGCCCTCCTCTGGACCCGCTCCAACACTTCCATGTCCTTCCTGTGCTGAGGGCTCCAGAACTGCACACAGGACTCCAGGTGGGGTCTGAGGAGAGCAGAGTAAAGGGGCAGAATCCCCTCCCTTGCCCTGCTGCCCACGCTGCTCTTGATGCAGCCCAAGACTCGATTCCTGTCTGGGCTGCATGTGCACACTGTAGGCTCATGTTGAACTTTTCATCAACCCAGACTCCAGCCTCAACTCCATACTGGAAGCCTGTTCCAGTATGTCATAACCATTTCAGTGAAGAGCTTTCTTCTAATACCCAACCTAAACCTGCCCTGGTGCAACCCACCTTGATGCAACCTCCTTTCATGTAGTTGTAGAGAGCCAGAAGGTCTCCCCTCAACCTCCTCCAGCATAAATAATAATCCCAGTTCTCCTGGCCATTCCTTATAAGATTTGTTCTCTAGGCCCTTTACCTTCACTGTCCTTCTCTGGACCTGCTTCAGCACCTTAATACCCTTCTTGTAGTGAGGGCTCCGAAACTGAACATCGTATTCAAGGTGTGGCATCACTGGTACTGAATAAATGGGACAGTCAATTCCCTGATCCTGCTTGTCATGCTATACCTGATACAGGCCTCTTTCTCCTACTGGCAGCTTATTATAGACATTTTTCATGCTCCAGTCCTGGGTGGACTCTGTGCATGTTCCAAAACAAGTATTTAGCTTACTTGGTTACAGAGTCCTTGGAAACAGCCATGTGGATTCGTGTGTATTGTACCAGCTGCATACAATTAAATTAGGTCACTGTAACAGGGACATTGAGGGCTAGAGGCTGTATCAGTGAATTCCAACAAATCTCATAACATTCTACTGGTAAAGATTTTGGCCCTATGAGAGCAAGAGAAGCAGATTTTGCTTCTGGGAAAAGGAGTTAAACTATTAACATATTATGAAGGTATAAGAGAGTTCATCTGTGGTGGACCATATCTGTGTTACTCTGGAAGTGGAGTGTCAGTGAGTGAGAGTAGATTTCAGCTTGGGATCTGCTGAGCAGTATACAAAGTACACTATACTATGTAAAGGAACTGTTGTAGAGTACTCAACCACAAAGTCCCCAAGACCATTAACCCTGTGCCTCTCCATGTATCTGGGGATCCCAAAATTCTTGCTGTTGCCTTCCAAAAGACAGCAGCACAGACGTGCTTAGATTGATTTTGAAATCTGGACTCAAACATACCAAAATGAGATAAATGCAAAATAGTTTCTTAAAACACTATGGTGTTTGGTGGTTTGGGTTTTTTTTTTGTTTGTTTGTTTTGTTTTTTGTTTTGGTTTTTTTCTTTTCCTGAAGAAAAAGTAGATATGGAATGATGTGAAAAACATTGCCATCTGGTTGCATTTTCTGAGGGAAGAGAAAAAAAAAAAAAGGTAGTTCTGAACAAGTCTGAATCATAGAAACATGGAATGGTAGAGGTTGGAGGTGACCTCTGGAGTTCATCTAGTCCAACTGCCCTCCAAAAGTAAGCTCACCTGCTGTACTTGCTCTATTTTTTTATAAACAAAATGCCTGTATTCCTGAATTGAAAGTGCTGCTTCATAGAGAAAGATGATTTTAATGTTTAACATTAAAGATAACCCAACCAAATAACAAGCCATCAGATTCCAAGAAAGAAATAGTTTTCTGTATGTAAATACAGACATACAAATGATTAGGCCATTATGGAAATATTTTAGGACAGTAAGAGAAATCACAATAAATACCACTCTCCCCCTTTGCTACTCTCTCTCTCTTTCTCTCTCTTTTTTTCTTTCCCAGTTATATTATTGAAGCAAATATCACTGATGTGCATGTGTTGGTTCCTGGTGGTCTTAACGCTGCCTTGCTACTCGTCTAATAAGTAGCCTTGAACATATCACAGCTTCACTGGGATTTGAATATGATTATCAGGAAAACCGAACCTGGAATTAGCATCATGGAATCATCCGATCCATCTCTCTTCCCTAAGGCAAGACCCACTCTGCCTCACATGGGCATTTTCTTAATTTCTAAGTAGTCTTCTGTTCTTAGATGTTTTCAGTGATGTAGACAAGGTGGCTGCCCTAGATCAATCTGATCCAGTGCTTCACTAGCTCACAACAGTAGACACTCTGGCTGCATGCCTAGTCTGAATCTCACTGCAGTTTAAGTTGGTTTGGTTTTGGTTTGTGTTTTTTTAATTCAACATTTCTCTCAAATGCTCAAACCATATTCCAGCTGAAACCTCCTTGGTGCAGAAAGAGATCCGACATACCTCATCATATGTGATCTTTTAAACTGCCCATGAGTTTGCTTTTTCTTTCCAGAACAGTCTTGCACTCAAAGATCCTGTTCAGCTTGATTTTTAAATTTTTTCCCCCCCCTCTTCTGTGCAGAATTTCTGCCTCACTGTTCCTGATCCCATAGTTGTGCCATGGATTATCCTGCCAAAGTGAGGCAACCTGTCTGTGTTAACACTAATTTACAACCAAGGAAATGTTAAATATCTCCTTTGCTCTGGAACTAAGGAAGATGCGTCTGCCCTTCAATTAGAATTTAATCAGGGAAGAACTTGTAAATGGCACACTGGTAGATGTGTCTGGTCTTCCCAGCATGTGGCAAGTATCAGGACTGCCAAATTCAATGATTTGACCTCAGGGTTTGCATCAACAACACTCACTAGAACTGCCTACGGTCACTCTGTTGTCAGTGGAGTCAATGCAGCCATGCCATTTTTGTCAACACTGGATGGTCTTTGCAAGTCTCCTGTCTAAAACTAATGTGAATCTCTTCAGATGATAAAACCATAGAAGGTTACAGAACAAGGTGGTTTGTCTACAGGCCAGGTAGCATGATTAACAACAGGCACCTAATTGGTTTTGATGTCTTAAGTGATCAGCATTGGAATGGATTATTGCCTCCCAGAGCAGATTTATTGTTGATGACATGCCATGTCATGCTGCTAAACTGTCTTAAAGGTGATTTCTTGCCAGCACAATATCATACAGCTATTGCTATGATATTTTGTGACTAAACCAAACCCCAGACCCAAAAGCCCCAATGGCATGCCTTAGCTCAGCAGCCATGTAGCTGCAGTGTGTCCTACAAGGTGACCCTTTTCAATGGGGGCAGTTACGAGCCAGCAGTGTGCCCAGGTGGCCAAGAAGGCCAATGGCATCCTGGCCTGCATCAGGAATAGTGTGGCCAGCAGGAGCAGGGAGGTCATTCTCCCCCTGGACTCTGCACTGCTTAGGCCACACCTTGAGTCCTGTGTCCAGTTCTGGGCCCCTCGATTTAAGAAGGACATTGAGGTGCTTGAGCATGTCCAGAGAAGGGCAA
>VWZE01022132.1:327118-341680 GCA_013396675.1 Eubucco bourcierii
GTGTTCCCTCCAGGGCTTCCCCCTGGGCAGGAGGCTTTCAGGGGCAGGCAGATGCCTTGCGGTGTGCAGTCTGGGCACGGTGTCACGCCGGCTGTGCAGGCCGAACACTGACAGGGATCAGAGCCTCAGCTCAGAATCAGTGAGGCAGCAGGCAGGGATGCAATAGCAACACACCTTGGAATGGCAAAGGGCACGCACTGCTCCCTGCTGATCTGCTTTTATCCAATACAGCCCCAGACTAATGGGCCTTCGACCACAGGATGGCAAATCCAATGGCAGTTAGCCAAGGTGTGACCATACTGGGTGAAGCCATAGGCCTACTTTACCCTTTTTTGGGCAGAACACAGCCTTGCACAAGGCAACCCTGTGCACCTTGCTTACCACAGTTGCTGGGCAGGCCACAGACACCAGACCCAGTGGCTCCAGTTTCTTTGCCCTTTTTCCCACGGTTGCTCTCCCCAAAACAAGAGGGAGAGCAGAAAAACACACCTGGGCAAGCCAGGACATGTACAAGCCTAATTTGGCCTGCTTAGGCCTACCACGACATCCTGTTTTGTGAAAAATGTCATTTTGGTGCAATCCAAGTCTTGACTCAAAAAATGAATGTGTTTTGTTTAAGCCATGCTCAGCCCTTTTCTTTCATGTTGGTTCCTTTTTACACAAATGAAATAGCTTTGACTCATGGCCAGGAAGTAATGTTTGGAGAACACTGAACTCAGATCCCTCAGTGTTTCCAGAGCTATCTGTATTTTCTAGATGAAATGGTCTGTCAAAATGATTAGGTAGTTTCCAGAGTTTTCTCCTTATTCTTAAATATTACCTAGTCGGGATGCGGGAGAAAATACCTCCTTTGATTCAAGCAGGAGGAAAACTAAGGCATGTTACAGGCCCTTGGCTTTTTAGTTTGCTCTTCAGAGTAACTTCCTGTTGTGGTTCACTCTCCACCATCTTTTATTACACAGGACTTGGAATTGCTGGTGCTCGTGGTATGTGTGTGGGCTGGGGGAGTATGAAGGTCTCATGCTGAGTATATTGACTTCTGCTCCTTGGCTTCCCAAGTTCTCACAGCTAATTTTCTACTGGGGAAGTCTATTTAGATGGGTCTTACAGCCCTTGATTGTCAGTGACTGACAGCTGAAGTAGCAGGCTGACTTTAATGCAAATCCAATTTTTCCTGCTTTATTAGTGCTCTTGAGTACTTTGCAATGGTGAAGCCAGTGTGATTTACTGAGTGCATTTACACTTCAGTCATGTGGCAAGAGCTATGGTAATGAGTGAAAGGCAGCTTAGATGAACAGCAGTGCTACTGCTTACCACTCTGACACTCTCCCACCTGGCTGAAATTGCCACGAGTGCCACACATTGTTTATGTGGTATATATGAAAGGCTCTGGGCCCTGAGCTCTTCTCTCAGGGATTATCAGGTCTCAGCGGACATCTGTAATGGTGACATACCACTGGTGGCTTTGTGTGCCTTGTTTGACCACCTTGGGTGGAGTCTTAGAGCTCCTGTCTTTCCACTGTGCACTGTTGCTGAGCTGAGAACTTTCCTTACTACTGGAGAAAAAGAAATAACAAAGTGAGCTTTTTCTTCCTGTTTTCCACTTTTCCTATTCCTATGATCTGACAGCCAAGCTGTTCATAAAAACCAGAATGTATTCTGAGTAAAATCTCTCTTTCTAAAAACTTCTCTTTAAATACGTTGCTGAAACTCAGTTTACATTAACCAATCTATTTTCAAAATGCATACTGATTTCTGTGTTTATTAGCCAAAAATGAACTTTACAGTCTGGAACTGATCTCTGAAATGTGTTTTTACAAAATTTTTCAATTGGTTCTTTTTCTGTTGAGAGGGGGAAAAAAAAAAAAGAGTAGTCCCCAACCCTTTGCTTACTGCACATTTTGCTTCTGAGTGATGTTCTGGATTTTGTCACATCTAATGCTGAAATTTATGAAGTCAGCTCCTGCCTTATGGTACAGCTGCTTGGTGTGGAGTAAGTTAAAGCAACAAGAGACTCCAGGTGTGGGTCTTAGGGCTATAGACTGTGGTGCTGCCTGAACCTCTGAGTTCAGTGCTGTGCACAACAGCAATTCAAATAAAAATGAGGCATGCAATATTCACCTTAGCCCTCCAGGAAGAATGTGAAGCAGGTAACTGGGAGGGCTGGAGTGGGAAAAGTTTTTGTGAAGCTTTTTCCTTGCAATACTGTGTAGTTTCATGGAAATCAGAATGTCTGGTGGGATCACAGGAAAGTCTCCAAGGATATTGTGAGAATTTCTTGAGTGGAAGCTAAGCTAATTTATCTAAACTATCAGGATAGAAAGTAGCCTAGGATGGTTGATAAACTTGTGCTCTGAGCACTCGGGGGCAAAGGGCAGAGATGAGGCTTGCACAGAGCAATTCAGAAAATCAACAAGGCCATACAACTCCTCCATCCTCAGTGGACACTTTACCTGGTGTGGAAGTACCAATCACTTCCGTTAGATCTTTTCCAGTAGGTGTCAGTGACTAGCAGCTGGCTCGAGCTGAGTCTGAACTGTTTGGCTTGTGCAGTACCCTTGTGCCTGAGCCAGGCTGATGGCCTTACCTGGAGTGAGGTAGGAGCTGGACCTTTGTCCTAGTACTGGCTACCTGTGTTGCTCTGCACTGCAATGAAATGTTTAGCTCTTATCCATATCTTGCAACATTTTGTAAATATTGGATTTTGGTTTCCTTGGAAGAAGATTGGGAGTTCAGGCAACAGTCTACTGGGACCTAATGTAGTCAGAAGAAAGGAATGGACAGAACTTGGAGATCTGTGGGCACAACTTTCCAAGCAGTACTGGGGCCCATTCTTCGTCCCTTGACTGAATCTCAAACATCTCTAAGACACTCAGCCCTTCTGTCTGAATGAGTCTCATTTCCCTGTTCTACTGCAGTCTTGCCTGCCTTCTGGTTTTGCATTTTCCCTTAATCCATTCTTCAACGTGCTGTCAAATACCTCTTTAAAAATCCAAACATGCCACTTTAGCCTACCTCCCAATCTGGTCCTCTGAAATTCATAGGTATTTGCTGTGTCTTCTGCACAGACCTACATGATACTGCAAAACTTCTTTTGCTAAAGAAAGAGAGTTTTCTTGAAGTATTTTTGTGTGATAGGTGGGCTGTCAGCAGCCACCACACACATGTGAAGACAACTTGCATATGAATGGAATTTCTGTCCCAGATGCAGACTTATTGTATGGCTTAGGCTTCCATTTCAGAAGCAGTTGTATGCCTTGCTTGATTTGAACATCCTCAATCTTGCTCACGCAGGCAGATGGGTGAACAACTTTTTGTTACCAGTGAATTTGGGTAGCACAGTGTAGAGGTTAATGTTTTCAGGGAAGTCCAGAGTCAAGAACTTTGACCTTGACTAGGTAAGAGTTGTCTTACTAATTCTAGGGGTACCAGCAAAGGCAAATCTCCATGAATCTGCATATCTCCAGCCATTAAATCTCCTTCTGGGGTTTGAATTTTGTCCTGTTGGCTATTCACTTCCTTCTCAGCCTTTAGAATGTCCTGTTTCTTACATCTAAATTTACCCTCCCCTTCTTTATGCTAGGTTAGCTTATGTTTAGAGAACTTCCTTTCAGTTTGGCACATCCTGTCTCTTCTTCATTGTGGGTTCTTGTTTTCATCTCCAGTTGCATCGACATCAAAGTATCCTCACATTTTTCTCACAGACACCAAGCCACACTCTTACAGGTTATGGTAAAGCAAGGCAGGACCTCTCTTGCGAGCTGGTCATGCAAGCAAGCTCCATGGCTATGGTGGCAAGAAGTAGATCCCAACTCCTCGGTCATGTGGACCAGTGCCTTGATCATTGTGAGCTTCTTAGTACCTCTTCTTTTGGGAAGTGTTTTTTTGCTCCTTAATTTTCCTTATGATATGACTGACCTGTCCCTATCTCCCCAAGGCTACCTCAAGCCTTTGCTTTTTGTTCTAGGACACTTGTACTGCATTTCCCCGTTCTTTATTCCTTTATTACCTCTTACTGCAAAGTCCTTGTCTCACCTAATTGCGTTATGGCTCGGATCCATCTGTATTCTTTCTCTGGGAATGTTCCAGCATGCTGCTCTCCTTCTTCTCTTGGTCTGAGATATTGTCTCTTTTGTAACTTTTCATGAGCTTTGTACAGTCAACATGACTTTAGGTCATGGCTTTTCCTCATCCCCACCTCTCCTAAGATTGTGTTCTGGGCTACCCACCAGGTTGGTACATCCTCTGCATGTGGCAGTTATACTGACTTCAGTATCTTAGGCGAAGTTAGTTGGCCCATTACTCTGGTAACTTGCCCTAGTATTTTTTTTTTTTCTTGCTGGCTTCTTTCCTGTTGCAGTTTTACCATCTTTACCCCACAAGTCTGCACGGGAAAAAGCCAAGATGTTATCCAGGGTGGTAATTCAGAATGCTTGGCCTCTGGGGTTGTGCTGGTAAAGGCCTCTTGACCAACCCTCTCTTCCAAACACACGTGCCAGGCAGTGTTGGCAGGTCCTCTTGCTTGCTTTAATTTGTTTGCCATTTGTGGTGTTTTTTTGGTTTTTTGTTTTTTTCTGGTTTTGGGTGTTGTTTTTTTTTTTGTAGAAAGCCAGCAGTAGCAGCAGCAGCTGTACAGCAATGGCATAGCCGCTCTATTCCTGGCCAAGAACCCTGTGAAATTAATCCACATCTCGCTGAAATCCTACCCCGCTTTCGGGTCACTGCCTCGTTCCGGCACTGCGGAAGGCAGGGATCCCGCGATGATTTATTACCAGCCCCAACGCACATATTATTATGAAATGAGTTTATTACACTCTAAATCTCCTGTTAATGTGCTACTGTTTTAATCCCTTTATCCAATTTTCAGTCTCTCAGGCTTGGCTGCTGTTCACTTGCACAAAACTCTCCATTCTGAAGGTTTTATTGTACGATATCCATATCCATTTATCCTGCTTTAAGGCTGCAGCACCGAGGCTCTGGTGAGGAGGGGGAGCATGTGAAAAGGGATGGGAGAGGCAGGAGGGGATGGGCCAGGGGCTGCATGAGGGGAGAGGAAACACTCTGTCTTAGCCTGAAAGGGTATAAACAAGGGTTTGAGTGGGTAGAGGAAGACAGTGGTGGGTAAGAAGGACCAGAACTGATTTTAAGGGAGCAGCACAAGTAACTACTGAGCCAAGGAAGAACGGAACAAAGTGAAGAGAATTTGGCAAATCATACAGCAAGTGGATAAGGGAGGAAGGGGCCTTGGCCTCCACTTTGAGACTACTGTGAATCAAAGAGCTCTAGAAGCAGAGAAAAGAGAGCAGAAACAGACCAAAGACAGAAAATGAAGGAAAAGGCTGAAAGTGTGTGGAGAGGTGAGAGAGGAGGAGCATGAGGCTGAGTGGGTGGGTATGTGGGAGGGGACTTGCAAGGAAGGGGCTGTTTAAAGGCCAGGGTGAAAAGAGCCTGCTGTGGAATACACTGCAAAAAGATGTGGGCAACAGGGTGATGAGAGGAGATCACATTACTGATTTGCCCCAGCAACGGTCAAGGAACATCCACAGCATGGACAGAGTGAAATTCCTCACAGGAGTTTCCATGGGACAGATCAGTGTTGCCATGAAGAAGGTGACCCTCAAGGATCAGCATTTCCCCCCTATGCCTACATAACTCAGACTTCCTCCTTTCTGGTCTGGGCCCTGGGTGACTGTCCCAGCCAGCTATATGTGTTGGGTATTTCTACTCAGCCTTCAGACCAGAGAGGGACATAGCTGCAGTGGATCTGAAATAAGAAAATGCATCCCAGAGCGATGTCTTGAGAGAGCCCTCCACTTCATTATGACAAGTTCTGCTGTTTTCCTTTACTCCAACTGAAGATCTGGTCTGGAGCCATACCAAGTAACTAGTGAAAAACAGTAGACAGCCTGAGCCATAAAGCAGCACTGCATCTTGCAGCTGCTGATTGGAAGCTTCAGAGGCAGAAGCATGTGGTTGCTTGCAAAAATGAGGAAGGATGTCTGGGTCCTACCCAGCTCTTCTTTTTGTTTTCTGTAGCACCAAGGTACTTTCAACACCTCCATGTGTCCATTACAGGATGAGAGCTATGACTCAAACCCATCTTATCTTTTTATAGGTAGAAAGAATTAGACTGTTGCACGTGGGCTGGTACTTTGTGACTGCCAGATGTGGTTTGCAGGAACCTGTGGGGAGAATGCTATAATGTGAGATTTTTTTGTACCTAAGTCCCTAGGTTACATTAAAAATCACAACCACAGAACACAGTGCTAAGTGTCTACACTAGAATGTTCCTCTGGTGGGTTATGCCCTCTTGTAGGGATTTACGACACTATGCACTGTCCAGTAGATACTTGTGCAAAAATCTGTGCTACATTTTGCACAGAAGAATACATGGCTGGGTGCCAGTTTATGAAACTTATTTTTGAAGTGCAAATCTTCATGGCTTTCCCCCCAACAGACTTCATTGCACTTAGAAAACAAAATAATTAAATGTGTGCACAAAGGTGAAAATTAGGATATAGGACAAGAGAAGGAAGTTGAGTAAAACTCCACAAAATTTCTTTGAGGGGAGTGGAAAAATCCTCAAACTTTAAGCCAGAATAGAGAAGCAAAGAGATTTGCTTAAAATAGAACCAGCTCTTGTGATGGAACTGCTGAGTAGCTAATGTCCTTGGCGTTTTTAGCTAGCCAGTTATTTAAAATAGCTCCTGCCCATAGTGTTTGCTTTATGGTGTTCTTCTCCTTCCTTCCACCTATTCCCTTTCTTTTTCTCCAGAGAGATATTTTATCAGATCTAGTCATTGAGAGCAGGAGAGACAGAGATTAAATGAGATGATTAGGAAGCTAATGTTTTTGGTCCATGAGAGGGATTTAGAAGCTGAAGAGGCTTCATGTAGTTCAGCCCATGTTGGAGAGCTGGACTTGTCACACCTCTGGTATTCATACAGGATTAATTAAGGACAGGAAGTGCAAAGTAACAGAGCCTGTCTAGGCTGAATTCTGATCCCCAGCCCTTCCTCCAGCCTCACCACTCTGGGCAAATCAGAGATCTCTTCTATGCCTCTAATTGTGTTCTGTACAAGGTAATAATGACTTGGGTGTGGGGGGGTGTATTTGGTGGATCACTGTGAAAGAGTTGAAGAGGAGAGGATTTGTTTACAGCCAATGTAGGTTTTAGGTTTTCAACAGGCAGCAAAAGCCTTCCTCTGACTTTGGTTAGGATTTCTTCTGGGTCTTGCCCTTTGATTCATTGCGGGGAACTGGTGGGTTGGGGCAGGTAAAGTATTAGAGCAACCAGCAGGGATTGATGGGCTGGGGCAGGTAAAGTATTAGAGCAACCAGCAGGGACTGATGGGCTGGGGTAGGTAAAGTATTAGAGCAACCAGCAGGGACTGATGGGCTGGGGCAGGTAAAGTATTAGAGAGAGCAATCAGCAGGCATCCAGTGCTTTGGGGTTCATGTGCTCAACTGAAGCCAGTGACCACATTTAAGGATCCTTCCACTTGGGATTTCACTGGGGCCTCGACTCTCTTCTCATTGTGACAACCAGCTGCTTTCATGGTGGCTCTTTCAGAGCTAGAGATAGGTCTGTCTTGATAGCCTTCCCCGTCCCTTCCTTATCCCTTCTCCCCTCTCCGTCCCTCTCCATGGCAGCTGTCTGCCCCGCTCCTCTGACTCCCTCCTGCATTTTCCTTCTCCACGCACACCCCACCCCTCCTTTTCTCCCCCTCTTCCCATGACTCCAGCTCCTGCTTCCTTTTTGTCTCAAATGCTCCCTCTCTCCTGCTACCCTCCCACATCCTTATAGCATCCCCCTCCCCACTCCTGTGCTCTCCCTCTCATGTCGAGGACTTGCCTCTACTCTCTGACACAGAAGCCTGTATCACTTCCAAGGCTCCTGCTGTCAGCTGGGGAATAGATAAAGATAAATGATATTATGTTAAATTCCACTTAATGACAAATTTTTAATTTTCTGAACATGGTCATTTTCTGGCTAGTGAATCAAGTGTAGGGAGCTAATTACATGAAGATCTGAACAAAAATAACTCCTAATTTTCAAGGATAATGGAAGAGAAATGTTGGAGATTAATGGCACTATTTATCTTTTTTAAATTTCTATCTTTCTCTGTGATAGCACTGCTCCCCAAGGAAAATATTCATAAAATGAAATTGAAGTCGTAACTTAATAGGTTATTAAAATTTTTGAGTGCATATCACTTTCCTTCCGCCGCACTGTAAATTTAAATTGAAGTTTGCGGCTCCTCGAGTCACCAGCAGAGTTTTTTTTATGATGGCACAATAGAGGGAAACATGCATCTTTGTCAGGAGGTATTTGCTATTCTAATTTTATGGCAGGCCGGATTATCAGAAAGGAATGTCAGAGCACGGGGAAGCTGACAACACTACAGCCTTCAGCCATGTGTTTCCATTAACGCCCAAAGCCGTCCAGGGGTTTCTCTGGACTGTTATTTTCCATTTCAGTCTTTTATCTTGATTTAAAGTGAGGGCGCCGAAAATTCAGCTCCTGTCATTTTTCTCACTCTCTCTCTTTTTCTCACTTTCTCCCTTCCCACTCCTTTTTTCTTTCTCTTTTTTTTTTTCCCCTTTTTCTGCCTCTGCTCACTGCCTCTCTTCCATCTTTTATTTTCTTTTATCTTTTATTTTTTTTTAAATTTTTTTTTTCCTTCCCCTAATCCTCCCCTCAGTCTCTGGCAGGAGATCCTCTCTCTGTGTCCCTGTCCCTCCCCCACATCTGTGGTCCTTTGGGTGTAAAGCTCCAGGGAGCAATGCCTGGGGATGGGGGCAGGGAGGATATTCCTCCTCACTTACCTAAGAAAAGGGCCACCCGAAGGCTCCGTTTAGGAGTCTAGGAGCATGGCACACAGGACTTCTATAGGCAGTGCATTGTGTCATGTTTTAGTCAAACATAAATTTGATGCTCGTTTTGACTGTGTCAGATGTCAGTGTCAGGGATAAGGTGGTTTGTGGTTTCAGATCCTGCTGCCTCAGTGGGAGGCAGCTGCTGCAATGGGCATGGGCAGCATATGAGAGAATATTCAATCCTTCCTCTCTAGAAGCTTGCTGGGTAGCTTAAGCTGTCTCACCTCACATCACCCACCTTTCCCTGCCTTTTGCGCCATGGGGCAGGGCCTTTTACTTTGTGCCTGCACTGCTGTGCTGCTGGAGTTTCCCAGCCCTTGCTCTTCAGTGGGCTTTCAGCACACCAAGTGCAGGGCTGCTCAAACCTGGGCAGCTCTGTTGGTGTATGTTGCCTCCTTGAAAGTGTCCCTCACCAGTGGGCAGCCGGCTTGGCCTGTTCCTCTTTGGCCCTATCCCTTTCTTTTTCCAACAAGCACATGTTCACCTCTGAGGCTTTGAAGGTTTTAAACCAAGGACAGCAGAAAGCCAAGACTCCTCTTAAATAAAGGTTCTTTGAATCACCAGCCTGGTACAATTCCTCTCGTCCTGGGCTCAGACTGCAGGAGTCCACTTTGAGCTTCTGAATGGGAAGAGAACAGGGTTTCTGCTGCCCTGGTCTTTGCACATGTGGAATCTTTTGTGATCTTTGTGCAGGTGGATAGTTTGGGTTGTTTTTCTGTGGGAGGTTTTGTTCAGCATGTCTGGAGGCAGAGCCAGTAAATTACAAAACCAAATCCCCTTGGCTATGGCACAATATTTTTTTTATTTCGTTCTAGGGTTGTTGAATCTGTTAGATGTTTTACCACTGAAGGACAACTAAACCACTGCCTTTCAACACTGCCCTTTCCAAATTCCTATCCCCTAAAATGTCATGACTCCAGATGCTGAAGTTCAAAGAGAGGCAGCAAATACCAGAAGGCACAGAACAAAGCCAGGGAAGTGAGGAACTGCAGCAAGCACCCCAGTTTTTCTAAGGTCCCTGTGGACTATGACAGCAGTGTCCCCTTCAGAGGCCTCACTCAGATTTCAGAGCTGTGGCAGTCGTAGTCTTCTCAAGCGCTGCTGCCTTGAAGGGAACTTTGTGTACAAAGTCATCCTGGAAAATGTACCTTGGAGACGTGATCCCAGTGGAATCATTGTTGTTCAGATGTCATCACTGCCCCTGTTGCCTAGCCCAAATGGGATATGTGTTAATTCTCCTGTCTCATCCCTTCCACTCCGTTCATGGGCAATGAAATCCGGTCAGCTTCATGCTTTCTTTACCAGATCAAATGCCTGCATCTCTGTCCATTCTGAAGTGAGACTTTCAGTTCCTGCTGGCCTTACTGCCCTTGGGCAGAATACAGGTATGTATTTTTGAATGTACTCCCTTGGCCCAGTGAGTAAGGTGTAACAGAAGAGCAAGATATCTTCTGGAGTCCTGCCAAGAGGCAGAAAGCTGCATGCTTGGCACAGCTGGCAGCAGAAGACATGCTTCCTCTCTGCCCTGTGAGGTCCTGAGTCTGCTCCACACTGCGTAGTATAGCCTCTTCATTCAAGGCAAGAGAAGAAGCTTGAGGATTCAGGTATTTTCTTGGCAACTCACCTCTGCACCTGAGCGAGCTCAAGCCCTGGCTGCACAAGCAGTGTGCCAGCCCTGCCTGTGTCGGTGGGCTGGAGGGGCTGGACCGTCTGCATTTTCCTGCGCTGCTACATCCTTCTCTCTCTGCTTAGCACCAGAGACGGATTTTCAGGAGGAGCTCTGGAGAACACTGCCACAGATCCTGACTTGTGCCGGAAACAGGGAGTAAGGCAGGCTTAATCTTGGCCTCTGACTCTGTGCTGGGTGTGTGCTTTCTGCCAGAGGTCTGAAAATTGTCTTTGAGACAAGTGGTGATTTTCAGTTTGGAGGTGGGATATTGTGCATTCTGGACTGAGTGGCTGTCCTGTGATGCCTGCGAATGGTTTGCTTGTGATGAATTTCCTCTCTTCCCTTGTTCCTAAGCTTGTGGCAGGTGTCACAGTGTACCAAGGAAGACAGGCAGCCCCGTGCTTAGGGGACCCTGCGTCGCCTGTCTCTGGTTCTTAGGCACTACTCTGAAAGGTTTGGTAAATGGCTGCTAGGTTTCTCCCCTGCCTCAGTTTCCTTGCTTGTATGATGAGGATAAGGGATGCTTTTCAGAGTCACCTGAGGCTTTTACCTCTTGATGTCTGTGACGTTGACTCCTGTGGACCACAACAGAGATGCACTACATCAAAGACCTTCCTTTCACTTACCCCCACCCTAATATAAGCAGCTTTGGAAAACCTGGGTCCTTGAGGAATAAGAAATGAAATAGATGCATTTACATTTTTTTCAGCTTCTCTTATTTTTTCCCCCCCCATAAGGATTCTGAGGAAAAAATGAAACACAACTGCTGTGTGACTGATCTGTTTGTGTAATTCTGTCTATGAATTCAGACCTCAGAAGATGCATCCAGGGAGGGAGGATGTAGGTGGGAGGGAAGTTATTTATTCATGATAGAAACTTTTGTCTTGGTGTTGATGACAGCTCTTTGCCAGCCTAAGAGGAAGGCCAGAACTTGACTGCTGGAGATGAGAAACCTCCTGGGAAACAGCATGGTGGCAGGATGGAAGTGGATATACAACAGAGTGGTTTTGGTCCCTGGTAGTGTGTTGATGTATCAGATGTTGGGCTAGGCTGGCATGAGAAGATGCTGATGGAACAGGGTCTGTGAGGCCAGGAGGGCCCTACTGGTGTAAATAACACCTCTCCTTTGTGCCTTCAGTGCCCACTAGCAACATTGCCTTTTGTCATCACCGGGACAGCCAGTCTGGCCTAGGCAGGCACCGGTGGCTTTCTGAGCTGCCTTCTTTGGCCTTTCCTCTTACTGTCTGCCTTCCCTCCCCTCTTGTACTTGATTTGATCTTATTAAATTGTTACATAGATGTGAGCTGGCTGGGCCATAGGAAAGCAGCCCCGACCCTGGGAGGGAGAGGAGCATCCCACCTCCCTTTGGCAGACAATGAGGCCAATCAGCCCTCGGTAACTGAGCTTTAATAGACTCTGAGAGGGGTGTAGCTCTCAAGGGAGCGGTCTCAGCTGGCAGCCTGGGGGGATGGTGCCTATTGAAAAGGGCTTTCGTGACGGCGGGGAATGGTCCTTGCTCCTTGCTGATAGACAAGGCAAAAGAAGATTATCAACAGGAAACAGTGGATGCTCGACTAGTGCTCCTGAGTGAGTGAGATGGAAAGGCTGTATGTGGAAGTCTGAGGTCTCTGAATAATGATATACACTATCACTGTTCAGTGCTTGACTTCTGGGGCCCTGTCTCTCTCTTCTCTCTTTTTTGTGCGCTTTCCATGTTCTCTGCTCACTTGCATCTGCTTTCTTCCATTCCCTGGGACATTCTCATACTAGGATTTTGGGGTTTTGTCTACTACGAGATGTTTTTTAGGGTCCTCCCATCTTGGTGATAAAGTAAATTCTCACTAAAGGCTGAAATTCAGGTCATGGAACTGTTTCTCTGATGGGCAGCTAGGAGATTCCTCAGCTGGAGATGTGTAGGAGGCTCAGAAGACGGACAAGCCAGGTTCCAGTGCTGCAAACCATTCCCAGTCGAGCTCACCATTTGACTAAAAGAAGGACACACAGGATCTTTATCCTGTGCAATTGAAAGAAGGATAGCCTGCGACCTTCTAAGTGAATGAAAACCCCAAACCAGATGCATCTGGCAGCTGCTCTTGTCTTCTGGTGGAGCTGAGAACGAAGTGTTGAAGCTGAGCTGAGCCAGAAAAACTGCCTCTGGGGTCTTTACCTCCACTATGGGCTAAGACCCTCACATAAATGTTGTCCCTGCTTCTTGCAGGCTCTTTTGTCAGAAGGGTAAGATTTCTTCATCCGAGTGTTAGTAAGATTCAGAGAAGTAATACAGATTTATGTTGCTGTTAAGGTTGGTTGTGTCTCAGGTTTTTAAACTCTCAGATGAATTTAGCAGGTTATTTCCAGATAAGACTCCTGCTCATAAGGTAACTCCTTTACTACCAGATTTCAAGTGATATTCCATGCACTACGAGTGGTTTCTGTGGGGTTGTATGACTTAACACACACATAAAATGCATGTTCTGTAAACAGCACCATATGTATAAACACATGTACTGCTGTGCTTCTATGCCACTGTCACGTGAATTCACCCTGATTTGCAAGAGTGCCTTCATATATATTCTTCAGGAGTGATTTTGGTGGCTCAGGGGGTCATATGTACTTTCCAGTGGCTCTAGTTTGCTTCCGTTACCTGAAAGTGCAACCACTGCTGGGTGAATTCCACAACCATCACAACTAATCTTGGGTTCAGCTTGGAAAAGGGGAAGATGTGTATTTGAACAGCAACCAGACTCGAGTGTATGTGAGGGTTATTTAAGATGGATCATATGGGTAGTGGATGAAATAAATGCATAAATCAGGAATACTTAGCACACAGTATCTGCAGACCTTAGAATATCTCGTATAGATGGAAATTGGATTTAGGCAGGAAATAAATTTGTTTTCTGTGAGCATTTGTAAACTGCAGTTGCTTCTACTTCAGAATAGTATGAGAAGTAAAAATATGTAATTCTTTCAGGAGGAATAGTTAGATTTTCATCCTGACCCTATCTCCATCTCCTTATATTCTAGCCCTAAAATTTTGTATTGAATCAAATGAAATCATAGAATGGTAAGGTTGGAAGGGACCTCAAGGATCAGCCAGTTCCAACCCCCTGCCATAGGCAGGGACACCTCCCACTAGCACAGCTCACTCAAGGCCTCATCCAACCTGGCCTTGAACACCTCCAGGGAGGGAGCAGCCACAACCTCCCTGGGCAACCTGTGCCAGTGTCTCACCACCCTTGCTGTAAAGAACTTCCTCCTAACATCCAGTCTAAATCTCCCCTCTGCCAGTTCAAACCCATTGCCCCTTGTCCTGTCATTGCAGGACCTTGTAAATAATCCTTCCCCAGCCTTCCTGTAGGCCCCTTCAGATACTGGAAGGCTACTATCAGGTGCCCTCGAAGTCTTCTCTTCTCCAGGCTGCAGAGCCCCAACTCTCTCAGTCTGTCCTCACAGCAGAGCTGCTCCAGCCCTCTGATCATCTTTGTGGCCCTCCTCTGGACCCGCTCCAACACTTCCATGTCCTTCCTGTGCTGAGGGCTCCAGAACTGCACACAGTACTCCAGGTGGGAAATACTTGTTCCCAGTGCAACTATTTACCATTTCAGAGTCCCTTTTAAGCCTAAATGGTCTAGAACTTAAAAATTCAAAGTAATTTTCAATTGTAAAGCAAAATGACTTTGTTTAGAAAAAGTCAGAACTGGATGTTGCTGTGATTCCACAACTTTTTTTTGTGTGTGTTTGTGGTTCCTGTCCCATTCCCCACCACATCCCTTATGAAATTGCTTCAGGAAGAGAGAGTTGTTAGAAATTGTTCCCTACATTTGGTTTTGCTGAACTGATGCTTTGGGAGGTAGGAGGTCTTAACGGAAAATCTGCACAAGGTTCCAGAGATAAAAAAATAGTGTAACTTAGTACTGTCAGTTCTGGAGATTTCTGGTTCTTTTTGCTTTTTCTCCTTTTCCCCTCTCCTTCCTTTTCCCCCTCTCCTTCCTTTTCCCCCTCTCCCTCCTTTT
>VWZE01022133.1:0-11291 GCA_013396675.1 Eubucco bourcierii
CAGAGCAGGGTTAGAGCGGAGATGAGGCAGAGCAGGGTTAGAGCAGAGCTGAGGCAGTGCAGGATTAGAGCGGAGCTGAGGCAGAGCAGGGTTAGAGTGGAGCTGAGGCAGAGCAGGGTTAGAGCGGAGCTGAGGGAGAAGTTCTTGAGTCTGAGGGTGATGAGAGCCTGGCACAGGGTGCCCAGGGTGGCTGTGGCTGCCTCCTGCCTGGGGATGTCCCAGGCCAGGCTGATGAGGCCTTGAGCACCCAGTGCTAGTTGTGAGGTGTCCCTTCCCATGGGAGGGGGTTGGAGCAGATGAGCCCTGAGGTCCCTTCCTGCCTGAGCCATTCTGTGACTGAGTCTCCATACAAAACCTGCAGCCCTGGTTTCAGTGGCAGATAGCAGCAGCTGAGTCCCTGCTTTCAGACTCTGCATCTGTGCTAAGCCTCAGTCCCTGCTCTGCACCAACAGCACCCTGACTATCTGCCCTGCCCTGAGTCACTGCAAACAGCACAGGGCTAACTCCCACCCTCATCTGACACTCTGGTAGTCTGCTGTGTGCTGCCCCAGGCAGGGTTATGGATCCTGGCATGAGTACTTGTAAGGAGCTCAGCATGCAGATGGCTCCACACAGCCACAGACCCAAACTGTTTCCATTCACAATCTGCAACTCAGGCATTTCACACCAGCAACTGCTACTTCACACCAGGAACTATCTCCTTTCTGCCTCCTTCCAGCTGGCTGTAAGACACAGCTCCAAACAGAGGTATCTCTTCACAGGGCTTCTGTCTCAGCCCAGCTTTCTTATCTCCCTGACAGATAACGTCAAGGACTGCAGAAAGTGTCACCAGATCCAACTGGCTGCAGCTGGACACAATGGGAAGAGAGGAACAAAGGGTCAAAGAACTTCTCCTCCCCCTCTGCTGTGCTTCAGGAAGGAATCTTGACATTGTGCAGCAAGCTGCAGGCTGGGGCTGGGCAGTGGATGGCCAAAGGAAAATAAAACACTGAATGGTTGCTTAGACCTGGGGCTGCCAACTGCTGTCTGCACTGAGCTGGGCACTGCCTCTGCACAAGGCAGCTTCAAGGCTTCAACTACAGATCTCAGGTGCAGCAGGGATGAGCGCAGAGTCCTGCACCTGGGAAGCAAGAACCAACTGCAGC
The DNA here is from genome assembly GCA_013396675.1 of Eubucco bourcierii. NCBI lineage: Eukaryota > Metazoa > Chordata > Aves > Piciformes > Ramphastidae > Eubucco > Eubucco bourcierii. Next base: position 1,146 of record VWZE01022133.1, read on the forward strand.
AGTCCAGGCTGGGAGGTGATCTGCTGGAGAGCAGCCTGTGGAGAAGGAGCTGGCAGTGCTGCTGGGCAACAAGCTCTGCATGGGCAGCAATGTGCCCTGCTGGGCAAGAAGGCCAAGGGGGTCCTGGGGGGCATTCAGAAGAGTGTGGCCAGCAGGGCTAGGGAGGTTCTTCTCCCCCTGTGCTCTGCCCTGCTGAGGCCTCCCCTGGAATGCTGCATCCAGCTCTGGGCTCCCCAGGTCAGCAGGGACAGGGATCTGCTGGAGAGAGCCCAAGGGAGGGCTGCAAGGATGCTGCAGGGACTGCAGCACTGCCTGAGGAGGAGAGGCTGAGAGCCCTGGGGCTGCTGAGGCTGCAGAGGAGAAGGCTCAGAGGGGATCTGAGCAATGTCTGTCACTAGCTGGGGGCTGGGGGGCAGCAAGGGAGGGACAGGGACAGGCTCTGCTCACCTGTGCCCTGGCATGGGCCAAGGGCAAGGGATGGGAACTGCAGCACAGGAAGCTGCAGCTCAAGCTGAGGAAGAACTTCTTGGCTGGGAGGGTCCCAGAGCCCTGGCACAGGCTGCCCAGAGAGGTTGTGGAGTCTCCTTCTCTGGAGCCTTTCCAGCCCTGTCTGGATGTGTTCCTGTGTGCCCTGTGCTGGATTCTCTGCTCCTGCTCTGGCAGGGCTTGGACTGGCAGATCTCCAGAGGTCCCTTCCAACCCCTGACACCCTGGGACCTGTGATCCTGTTAACCTTAGCTTGGCCACACAGACACCATGAGGTGTGTGGCAGCACAGAAACAAGCAGCCATGCAGTGAACATGTTCAAATCTCAGCTAGGAAGTTGCTTTGGTTTGAAGAGCAAGAGGCTGCCTGCAGGGGAGAGCAGAGCTCCAAGGAGCAGCCTGCAGGGAGGGTGACCTGCAGGGACTGGTAGAAGCTTGGTTCACAAACAGGAGGGAGAGGAGCCTGTGGATGCTGATGTGGCTCCCAGCTCGTGGTTATGTGACACAGGCCAAGTGCTGCCCTGCTCCCTGGCACCAGCACTCGCCTGCCACCACACTTCAGGCACTCTCCAGGCTTTTTTTGTTTCCACAGCAAATGGCACTAGTGATAAAAAATAGAGCTGTTAGCCTGACCCTTCCAGGGATGTCAGCTGAGGGAGGCTGCTGGGGGTGGGGAAAACACAGCCTCAAACATAGAATCACAGCAGGGGCTGGGCTGGAAGGGAGCTCCAGAGCTCATCCAGCACCAGCCCTGCACTCAGCAGGGACATCCTCCACTAGAGCAGGTTGCCCACAGCCCTCTCCAGCCTCACCTGCAAGATCTTCAGGGATGGGCCTCTACCAAGGGGGGAAAGTGGGGAAAGGAAAAACGAAAGAATCACAGAACAGAGCATTAGGGGTTGGAAGGGACCTCCAGAGATCATCCAGTCCAACCCCCTGCCAAAGCAGGTTCACTCAGGATAGGGCACCCAGGCACACAGCCAGGTGGGTCCTGAATGCCTCCAGAGAAGGAGACTCCACAACCCCTCTGGGCAGCCTGCCCCAGGGCTCTGCCACCCTCACAGGGAAAAGATTTTTCTTTATGTTCCTGTGGGACCTCCTCTGCTCCAGCTTGTTCCCACTGCCCCTGGTCCTGTCACTGCACATCCCTGAGCAGAGCCTGGCTCCATCCTCCTGGCACTCATCCTTCACATCTTCATCAGCACGAGTGAGGTCACATCTCAGCCTCCTCCAAACTAAATCCTCTGCTCCCTCAGCCTGTCCTCACAGGGGAGATGTTTCACTCCCTTAATCTCTGTGGCTGAGTTGGCCTCTCTGAAGCAGTTCCAGGCCCCTCTTGAACTGAGGAGCCCAGAACTGGAGAGAATATTGCAGCTGTGGTCTCAGCAGGACAGAGTAGAACACAGACCTAAGTGGGAAGGCAGGCAGCTGGAAGAGCCCCCAGGGTACATTACCCATGTGCAGAAGGCCAGGCACACTCTCCAGGATGATCTCCAGCTTCTGCTCAAAGTCTCTGTCTCCTATATTTCCTTTAAAAGCTACAAAGATGGTGGAATCCTGAGGAGCAGCCTCCTGCTTCAGCTCATCTTCCTCCAGTCCTGAATCCAAATCCACCTGGGAGTCAGCCATGGTTGAGGAGCAGCAGGAGGCAGAGCTGTCTAAGCTGGGTACATCATCCACAACCATGGCTTCAGCAAGGGGGTCCTGTCAGACCTGCACTGGATGCTTGGAGGGAAGAGAAGAAATCCAATCAGTACAAAGTGAGTGAGCAAAGACATTGGCAAGAGCTCAGTGGCCCCTGAGGGCACAGACAACCTCACCTGGAGACCCAGTGCCAGGGTCTGCGAGACAAAGGCTGTCACTCTGCCCGTGCTGGCCATGGCCCTGGCCCAGAACAAACAGAAGTGGCTTCCTGATGGAATTCTGCTGCACATGACTTGAGAAGGAGTCCAGGTGACCTAAATAATAAGACAGGTAGAAAGGAAGGGAGAGGGAGGGGGGGAAAAAACCAACCAAAAGATGGTCAGAAAATCAATCTCATCATTTCCACATTGCACAGCAGCCAAGGGGCACCCAGTGCCAGTTCTGCAGTGCCTGCTGCCAGGACATTCTTGCTCTCACAGGGTGCCTGCAGGAGTGACAGACAGGAGAAGACCCAGGTTAGCTTTAGGGACTGCAGGGCTGTGCCACAGCACATTTCAACCAGGAGCAGTTTGGCCTTTCACAAAGAGCTGCCTCATGCCCAGGGAAGCCTTAGGCACACTGCAGCCCTTGCCAGAGGTCTGTAAGGATTTAGGTGTTCTCAGCTGCTTCTGCACAGTACAAACTGAAATCTGCTCCCCCCCTCTGCTAGCCCACAGCTGCCCCAACAGCCCTGCTGAGCTGTGTGACTCTATCACATTCTGAAATAGACAGAGTTTTCACTTTACAAAATGTTTTTGCAGCTAACTTTTCCTTGCCATAGAATCATAGAATGGGAAGGTTGGAAGGAACCTCAAGGCTCAGCCAGTTCCAACCCCCTGCCATAGGTAGGGACACCTCCCACTAGCACAGGTCACTCAGGGGCTCATCCAACCTGGCCTTGAACACCTCCAGGGAGGTTGTGGAGCACAGAACACCTCCAGGGAGGCTGTGGAGCACAGAATCACCCAATGTGATCTTTGATCAAGTTGGGTGATTCTGTGCTCCACAGCCTCCCTGGGCAACCTGTGCCAGTGTCTCACCACCCTCACTGCAAACAACTTCCTCCCAACATCCACTTTCAATCTCCCCTCTACACTTTGCAAGCTCCTGAAGACCCACAGGCCTGGTTCCACCTGCCTCAGAACATTGCAGGGCAAGTCTGAGCTTCATTTTGTGGATCAGAAGAGGCAGAGGCAGCTCCAGCTCCCTTGGCACTGTCCTGCTCCACTCAGCTGCCCCCTCTCAAGCACAGGCAGCAGAGCCCTTTCCACAGCCAGGTGCAATTCATCTCAACTCTGACAGCAGGAAGCAATGGTTTAGGAACTCTTCCTCTTCAGGCTGAGCACAGCAGCACTCCATCTCCAACCAAATCAATCCCAGCTGCATCCCTCCTCCTAACAGCTTCTGTAATCTCCTGCCTAGAGGGATTGACTGCCATAAATCAGGAGCCAGCACCACTGGCATGGAGCTCAGCTCAGCACTGTTCCACACAGACACAAGAGCCTTTAGCAAAAGCACACACAGGTAAAAACTCTGCTGACAGAACCACAGCATCACTGAGGTTGGAAAAGCTCTCCAAGATCTTCCAGTCCAAGCCTCAGCCCAGCCCCACCATGGCCTCCAAACCCTACCCCCAGGTGCCACGGCCACAAGGCTCTGGAACACCTTTAGGGATGGAGACTCCACCACCTCCCTGGGCAGCCTGTGCCAGTCCCTGACCACTCTTGCAGCAAACAAATTGTTCCTCATCCCCAACCTAACCCTCCCCTGGCACAATTTCAGGACATTTCCTCTCCTATCACCTGAGCCTAGGCAGCAGAGCCCAGCCCCAGCTCACTGCAGTCCTCTCAGGGAGCTGCAGAGAGCAATGAGGTCTCCCTCAGCCTCCTCTGCTCCACACTAAACACCCCCAGCTCCCTCAGCTGCTCCTCATACAGCACCCTCCGAGTTCCTCACCAGCCTCACTGCTCTCCTCTGGACCCCCTCCAGCCCCTCAATGCCTGCCCTATACTGAGCAGCTGCTGTAAGCCAGATGACCTCCCAGGGGGCTACAGAGTAAAAGCCACAGGTGAGCTGCTCTGCCCTACAGCACAGTTCACCAACCTGAGCATCCATGTCCACGTGGCAGCACAAAAAGGACTCTGAGCATCACCCTCCACTTAAAGAGCTCCCATGGGCTCCCTCCTGCCTCTGCACCCTGTTTTAGTTTCCACTTCAACATTTCCCATGACACAACTGTTTCTGGAAACTCAGAGCCACCCCAGGGCTCCCACGTGGCACACATCTAACCATGGCCTGGCCTGGGAGAGCTCCAGCAGCACAGCAAGCACTGCCTGCTCATGCCAAAGCTGCCCTGCATCAGTAGAGGCTCATTGTTAACACAGTGAGAACCAGAACACACCTGCAGCCCTGGCTGGGAGGGTAGGGGCAGGCAGAGGACAGTCCCTGAAGACAGCAGTGTCCACACCAGCAGCAGCCAGGGCAGGCCTGGGCTGGAGCTCTGGGGGACACTTAGCACATGGCCAGAACCAGATCTGGGCTGCATCAGGAGCAGTGTGGGCAGCAGGGCCAGAGAGGGGATTCTGCCCCTCTGCTCCACACTCCTGAGACCCCACCTGGAGCACTGTGCCAGCTCTGGAGCCCTGGAACAGGAAAAATGTGGAGGTGCTGGAATGTGCCCAGAGAATGGCCACAAGGATGAGCAGAGGGCTGGAGCTGCTCTGCTGTGGGCACAGGCTGAGAGAGTTGGGGATGTGCAGTCTGCAGAGGAGAAGGCTCCAGGGAGACCTCACTGTGGCCTTGCAGTGTCTGCAGGGGGCTACAGGAAAGCTGGGGAGGGGACTTTGTAGGGTGTCAGGGAGTGACAGGAGTGGGGGGAATGGAGCAAAGCTGGAAATGGGTAGGTTCAAACTGGATATTAGGAAGAAGTTCTTCACCGTGAGGGTAGTGAGTGCCTGGTACAGGTTGCCCAGGGAGGTGGTGGAAGCCTCATCCCTGGAGGTGTTTAAGGCCAGGCTGGATGTGGCTCTGGGCAAGCTGCTCTAGTGGGAGGTGTTCCTGCTCTAAAATCCTGCTCTGTACCTGAGGCAGTGACCTCCCACTTTGGGAAGGGGGAGAGGTGAAGCCTGGACTGATGGCTTCACTGGCAGATGGCAGAAGCTGGCACTGAGCAGGGTCCTCATCCTCACACTGACCATTACTTAAAGTTGAATCAGTGAAGAGGTTAAAAAAAATCAGTCCACAAAAGAGATAATCAATCCCTTGGGGAATGCAGAACTGAGTGAGGACTAAAACTCTCTGGGAAGAGCAGCAGCATTCTGCAAGCCACAGGACCCAGCTTGCTTCTGCCATCACTGAAAAGTGGGTTTCAAATAACTCCATGGAGAGGCTCCAGAGGAGGCCACCAAAATGCTCAGGGGCTGGAGCAGCTCTGCTGTGAGCACAGGCTAAGGGAGCTGGGGGGGTGCAGCCTGCAGAGGAGAAGGCTCCAGGCAGAGCTCAGAGCTGCTGCCAGGGCCTGAAGGGATCCTGCAGGGAGGCTGCAGAGAGACTTTTGCTGAGGGTGTCTGAACCGGGCCAAGGGGGAATGGTTTGGAGCTGAGGCAGAGCAGGGTGAGAGTGGAGCTGAGGGAGAAGTTCTGCAGTGTGAGCGTGGTGAGAGCCTGGCACAGGTTGCCCGGGGAGGCTGTGGCAGCCTCCTGCCTGGGAGTGTTCAGGACCAGGTTGATGAGGCCTCGAGCAACCTAGTTGAGAGGTGTCCCTGCCCATGGCAGAGGGTTGGGGCAGGTGATCTCAGGTCCCTTCCAGCCTGAGCCATTCCATGGTTCTTTGAGCATGGGAGGTTTTCCAGCTTAGGTTCAGACAGCAGCTGGACTGCAGTGTGTTCTGCAGTGTGTTCCTTAGAGTTGCCTGCCAGCACCTGAAGGGGCTACAAGGAGGATCATAGAGTCCCACAGCGCAGGCTGGAAGGGACCCCAGGGATCATCTGCTCCAAGCTCTGCAGGTGCCAGCAGAGTTGCCAGGAGCTGCCCCAGCAGCAGGGACAGGCTGAGGGCAATGGCTGCAAACTAGAGCAGAGCAGCTTGAGATTGGCTGTGAGGAACAAGTTGTGCAGCAGGAGGCTGCTGGAACACTGCAGCAGGTTGTCCAGGGAGGGGCTTGAGGCCCATCCCTGGAGATGTTGCAGGTGAGGCTGGAGAGGGCTGTGGGCAACCTGCTCTAGTGGAGGATGTCCCTGCTGAGTGCAGGGCTGGCACTGGGTGAGCTCTGGAGCTCCCTTCCAGCCCAGACTCTGCTGTGATTCTATGAACTTAAGGAGGTAGGATCTGGGGGTGCTGATTGACACCCACCTGAACATAAGCCAGCAGTGTGCCCAGGTGGCCAAGAAGGCCAATGGCATCCTGGCCTGCATTAGCAAGAGTGTGGCCAGCAGGAGCAGGGAGCTCATTCTCCCCCTGCACTCTGCACTGCTTAGGCCACACCTTGAGTCCTGTGTCCAGTTCTGGGCCCCTCCATTGAAGAAGGACATTGAGGTGCTTGAGTGTGTCCAGAGAAGGGCAACGAGGCTGGGGAGAGGCCTGGAGCACAGCCCTATGGAGAGAGGCTGAGGGAGCTGGGATTGGTTAGCCTGGAGAAGAGGAGGCTCAGGGGAGACCTTCTTGCTGTCTCCAGCTACCTGAAGGGTGGTTGTAGCCAGGAGGAGGTTGCTTTCTTCTCTCAGGCAAGCAGCAGCAGAACAAGAGGACACAGTCTCAAGCTGTGCCAGGGGAAGTTTAGGCTGGAGGTGAGGAGAAAGTTCTTGCCTGAGAGAGTCATTGCCTGCTGGAATGGGCTGCCCAGGGAGGTGGTGGAGTCACCGTCCCTGGAGGTGTTCAAGGCAGGTTTGGATGTGGCACTTGGTGCCATGGTCTGGTCTGGAGGGCTGTGGGAATGGCTTGGACTGGATGATCTTTGAGGTCTCTTCCAACTTGGTGATACTGTGAGACTGTGAGACTGTGATACACAACCATGCAGTGGTGCAAAGCTTAAAGTGACAGCATTGCTTGGGGCAGAAACACCCAGAAACAAGACTTTCAAGACAAATTCCAGACTGTTGTAGAGCAGGTGAAAGAAGCTCAGGATCACTGTTGTGATAGCAGTGAGCAGCTGAACACTGTACAGGCAGTGACCTTCCCTCTGCAGAAGGTCTGGGCTAGCTCCAGGATCTGGGGCTGCAAGCTATGCCAGTGAGGAGGGTGAAGACCACAGAAGGGTCTCAACTCTCCTCTTTGGGAGGAGGGCCTGAGAACAGCTACAAACGTGATGGCAAATGGCTGTGAGTGCTGCCTGCAGCCTGTGCAGACAGCCCAGCCCTTCACACACAGCACAGGCAAGGGTCTGTGTGAAGGAAGCAGAACACAGGAAGAGCAAATCCCACGCAGTGAAAGCTTGGCTTACCTGCCCAGACCAATGCCACAAGCTCAGCAGTCCATGGCATGCAACAGGGCTTCAGGTGAATTCCAGCCTGGCAAACATGGTCAAGCAGCAGCTCCCCACAATGCACTGCTGAGAGAAAGGCACCAGGTTCCATCAGCCAAACAGCAGAAATCCTCAGCACAACAACTTCCTGGGCAGTGTGCAGCTCTGCATAGCAAATCCAAGTCCAAACCCAACTCTCCCCTCAGTAAATAAACTCCCACCCTACAACACTCACATATCAACAACAAAAATGAGGCTCTGAAGAGACAAAACTTCCATCAGAGGCCAGAACCCTGGGCTGGAAGGAACATCCCTGGCAACAGGGAAATTTTCTCCAGCACAATCTATTTATTTAAATCTTCTGGATTAAACTAAACCTCTTGAAAAGAGGAATTGGCACCACCAGGATCACAGAGCCACAGCACACATCCTGCTGGCAGAGCCCCCCAGGCTCATCCACTCCAACCCCCAGCTCAGCACCAAACCATGGCCCTAAGCAGCAGGGCCACAGCAGACCATTGCAAACTTTGAGAAGCCTTCCAGGGCAGAAAGATTTCCTGAGCTCCAGCCTGAGCCTGCCCTGGGGCAGCTTGGAACCATTGCCTCTGCTGCTGGCCCTTGGCACCCAGGAGCAGAGGCTGCCCCCTGCTCACTGCCACCTCCCTGCAGGCAGCTGCAGAGAGCAATCAACTCTGCCCTCAGGCTCCTCTGCTGCAGCCTGCACACCCCCAGCTCCCTCAGCCCCTCCTCACCCCCAGCTGCTCCAGGCCCTTCTCCAGCCTGGCTGCCCTGCTCTGGACAGGCTGCAGCCCCTCAGTGTCCTTCCTGCAGTGAGGGGCCCAGAGCTGAGCACAGCACTCGAGGGGTGGCCTCAGCAGTGCTGAGCACAGGGGGATGAGCCCCTGCTGCCCACCCTGCTTCTAACCCCAGCCAGGATGCCCTTGGCATCACTGCCCACCCTGCTTCTAACCCCAGCCAGGATGCCCTTGGCATCACTGCCCACCCTGCTTCTAACCCCAGCCAGGATGCCCTTGGCATCACTGCCCACCCTGCTTCTAACCCCAGCCAGGATGCCCTTGGCATCACTGCCCACCCTGCTTCTAACCCCAGCCAGGATGCCCTTGGCATCACTGCCCACCCTGCTTCTAACCCCAGCCAGGATGCCCTTGGCATCACTGCCCACCCTGCTTCTAACCCCAGCCAGGATGCCCTTGGCATCACTGCCCACCCTGCTTCTAACCCCAGCCAGGATGCCCTTGGCATCACTGCCCACCCTGCTTCTAACCCCAGCCAGGATGCCCTTGGCATCACTGCCCACCCTGCTTCTAACCCCAGCCAGGATGCCCTTGGCATCACTGCCCACCCTGCTTCTAACCCCAGCCAGGATGCCCTTGGCATCACTGCCCACCCTGCTTCTAACCCCAGCCAGGATGCCCTTGGCATCACTGCCCACCCTGCTTCTAACCCCAGCCAGGATGCCCTTGGCATCACTGCCCACCCTGCTTCTAACCCCAGCCAGGACGCCCTTGGCATCACTGCCCACCCTGCTTCTAACCCCAGCCAGGATGCCCTTGGCATCACTGCCCACCCTGCTTCTAACCCCAGCCAGGATGCCCTTGGCACCACTGCCCACCCTGCTTCTCATACCAGCCAGGATGGCCTTGGCATCACTGCCCACCCTGCTTCTCATACCAGCCAGGATGCCCTTGGCCTGCTTTAATAGAATTACTGAGGGTGCCTCAATGCCCTCACCCAGAGCATTGCTAAAGACACCAGAGAGGGCAGCCCCCAGCACCAGTCAGTGGGTGCCAGCCCATGTGCTCCAGCACCATGCCCCTAGATTAAATGAGAAACTGGCACCAGTAGGCTGCACTTCAGCTCATCCTGAGCAGATGCCTGAAGCAGCTCAGGCTAAGCTCCTTCCAGAACCACGTTCCAAGGCCAGATGCCCACCTCAGACAGGCAATTTGGTGGCCAGTGGCCAACAAAGTGAGATGAATCCATCCCTGGAACCTGCTCCTGCTCAGCCTCACCAAGCTGCACTCAAAGCTCTGAGGGCAGTGGAGGCAGAGCAGCAAAGACTATGGCTTCATGGAAACAAGCCACAGCCCCTCCAGCCGAGGGGTTTATAGGAACAGCCCAGAGTTGCTCTGCAGGCAGATTCTCTGCTGACACACCAGTTGGGAAAGCATCCCCCAAAAAAGCAAACAGGGGAAGCAGAAGAGGAAGCACCAAGCAGAAATTTCCTATCATCTATCCAGACAACAAAGCAAAATGGGTTTAAGGCTTTAGCACTGTGCCACAAACTCTCTGCCACTGGCCAGCCCTGCAGCTCAACGGGGAGGGTGTCCACATCAAACCAGAGCACAGACGCTCTGCAGCACCTCTAGGAGCAGCTAACACTGCAGCCTCTGCTATGTTCTTTCTACACAAGCTCTGCCATCCACAAGGCAGCAGAACTCCAGGCAGAAGATCTGAGTGTCACAGAATGGTTCAGGCTGGAAGGGACCTCAGAGCTCAT
>VWZE01022134.1:1870-24986 GCA_013396675.1 Eubucco bourcierii
CCTCCAAGGAGGGAGCAGCCACAACCTCCCTGGGCAACAGACAGATGTATTTTACAGACAGATTAATGACAGGTGTAATTTATGTGTAGCTTCTCTGTTATCTAGAACAGCTAACTCTAAAGACAACCTGATTTATGGGGTCCCTGAGAGGTACCAAAATGTCCAAAAATCCATATTTATGAATTCATCTGTTTAGGGAGCTATTCTTTCCCAGGCTCTCTACATTCAAATGACTACATCCCATTTAATTCTGCTCAGTTGTGAGCAGATTGCTCACTGGAAAAGAGCTTGGGAAGGAGAATGTTTGCCATTTGTTCTGCACTCAGAACAGATGTCTACAACGTGCTTCTGCACATCCTGACATGAAAACTTGGATTTGTCATCAATGATTGATCATCTCCAGGCTGCTCTCCAAACATGCCCTCCCTGCTTACAGTCCTGCTTTTCTTTTTCACAGTGGCCTTGAAACTTTTAAACCTTTAGCCAGGGAGATAACTCACTTCATCATGAAGGGACTTTCTTCTCCAGCTCCAAGGGTAGGAGCTGCCCTCCCTCACTTCTTCCAGCTATCCCATGCTGCCTGCAACAGCTCAGACCCTGGCACCACCTCCTGGAAGGGGCAATTCCACTTGCAAAAGTTCAGGTGCAAGAGGCCAAACTAAGCCTCAGACACCTTGCATCACTTGCACATCTCTTACACTTTAAAATCCTAAACTCTGCTCTCCTCAGGCCCCAACTGCAGTCCTGGGTGCACTTCTGGAAACCCCAGCACAGGAAGGACATGGAAGTGTTGGAGCCAGTGCAGAGGAGGCCACAAGGATGATCAGAGAGCTGCAGCAGCTCTGCTGTGAGGACAGGCTGAGAGAGTTGGGGCTCTGCAGCCTGGAGAGGAGAAGGCTTGAGCTAAGCATGGCTATGAGCTAAATTACTGGGGAAGGTATGAGAAAGCCTCTTGAAAAGCAGATAACTGAACCTAAATTCCCACAGGGCTGTATTACTGCTCTAAAAGTTAAGATACTTCCTACTCTTGAAAAAACAAAAACCAAACAATTGGACTTAGCTAAAGTACATCTGGACAGATGATGGTGGTAGGGAAGCAGACAGATGTGTTGAAGGGAGCCTTTATGGGCTGCCTTACATTGATTGCTCGGTGGGTTGTTGTCTGAAGTGGTTTGCATAAGCTTAATAGACATGGATGGGGTTGTTGAACCTACCCGCCAAGGGCAGTGTCCTCTAAAACATAAAGAGGATGTTACTGCCACCTGGGTGCAGGAGATAGATTGCAAGGTTCACCAGCACATTGCCACCAGACAGCCTAGAGCATGGAGGAATTTTCCTCCCTTTTTGTCCATCTTTAACAAAATCCCAGAATATATCTGGTTAGCAGAGCCCTCCAAGCTCATCCCAACCCTTAGCCCAGCACTGCAGGTTCAGCACCAAACCATGGCCCTAAGCACAGCTCCACAGGCTGCTGGAACACCTCCAGGGATGGGGACTCCAGCACTACCCTGGGCAGACCATTCCAGGGTCTGAGAACCCTCTCTGGCAAGAAATATTTCCTAGCATCCAGCCTGAGCCTCCCCTGGGGCAGTTGGAGCCACTGCCTCTGCTCCTGTCCCTTGGCACCAAGCAGCAGAGGCTGCCCCCTCCTCGCTCCAACCTCCCTGCAGGCAGCTGCAGAGAGCAATGAGCTCTGCCCTCAGGCTGCTCTGCTCCAGCCTGCACCCCCCCAGCTCCCTCAGCCCCTCCTTGTAGAGTTCAGATATTTTTCCAGTTGTTCTTTGCAGGTTTCAGTCAGGACCATTCCAAAGCAAACAATGACTAAGGTATCTCTGACCTCCAGGAATCAACAATATAAGAAGCAGACTGAACAAAGGTTGCATTTAATACAACACAATTAGTATAAAATTTATACTAATTTATATTTAAAATTATAAAAGCAAAAATCTCTGCTGTGAGCACAGGCTGAGGGAGCTGGGGGGGTGCAGCCTGCAGAGGAGAAGGCTCCAGGGGGAGCTCAGAGCTGCTGCCAGTGCCTGAAGGGAGCCTGCAGGAAGGCTGCAGAGAGACTTTTGCTGAGGGGGTCTGAGCCAGGCCAAGGGGGAATGGTTTGGAGCTGAGGCAGAGCAGGGTCAGAGTGGAGCTGAGGAAGAAGTTGTTGAGTGTGAGGGTGCTGAGAGTGTGGCACAGGCTGCCCAGGGAGGCTGTGGCTGCCTCCTTGCTGGGGGTGTTGCAGGCCAGGCTGGCTGAGGCCTTGAGCAGCTGAGTGTGGCTGAGAGGTGTCCCTGGGCATGGAGGGGAGGTTGGAGCAGAGGAGCTCTGAGCTCCCTTCCAGCCTGAGCCATGCTGTGATCCTCTGAAAGCTGCCTGCCCTGGTGCTGCAGTGAGGGCTTTCTGTGCCTGTGGACTTGCAAACCTCTTGGACTCAGTACTTTGGTAGATCTCCCTCCACAATTAGAGATATGAGGTTCTATCAACGAGCAGAAAGCTCCATGTCAGGGTCCTGCTGTAGACTTTGTATTATATTGTAGACATTGTGCAGCTATTTTTAGTCTCAAATCCACCACAGTCATTCACATGCAAGAAGAGTAAGTTCTAAATGTAGCACAATCTAGACAGTGCAAAATCTGCCCAGTTTTGTGAGCTGAACCCCTAAAAGAACCTCTTTCAGGCAGAAAGCAGAATGTGTTTCCCCTGTTCTGAAGGTAATAAAAAAAACCTGCTGAATCCAGTTCCCATCTCTGTTGACACCAGGCTGGGCCTTACCCAGTGCCTGCCCCCAGCATCAGTGGTGCCATCTGTGTCTCTATCCCATGGCATTGTAGGCATCAAGGTCTTGCAATGCCAGGACAAGGGGAAAGGGTTTGAAGTGTCAGAGGGGAGATTGAAAGTGGATGTTAGGAGGAAGTTGTTTGCAGTGAGGGTGGTGAGACACTGGCACAGGTTGCCCAGGGAGGTTGTGGCTGCTCCCTCCCTGGAGGTGTTCAAGGCCAGGTTGGAGGAGGCCTTGAGTGAGCTGTGCTAGTGGGAGGTGTCCCTGCCTATGGCAGGGGTTGGAACTGGCTGATCCTTGAGATCCCTTCCAACCTTCCCATTCTATGACTCTCTTGTTCTTCTTCCCATCCCAACTGGGTTATTTTCCTTCCCACCCATCAGTCTCTCTCCATACATCCCTTTCTCTTACCCTGGGGAAGGCTTCCTGGAGTGTCCCTGGCAGTCACCTGGTGGCTGTCCCAGCCCTGCCCTCTGTCAGCATCACAACACACTCTCCTCTTTCTCCCTGTTTTATTTGTGACACTGCAGAACCTTTCCCTTCCAGCAGACCCTTTGTGACTCATTTTTAACAATGAGTGCATCAGCACTGGAGGGCAAAAGGCTTCATGCACAGATCTGCAAACCATCAATTGTCTCCATGGTTTCCCCAGGAAACCACTTTGAGCCTGAGCCCTCTGGGCAGATGCAGTGGAGGAGCAGGTGGTGCCAGCACTGTGTTTCTGGCACCAAAAAAAAAAAAAAAAAAAAAAAAAAAAAAAAAAAGCTGCTCACAGAAATTATCATTCAAAAAGATTAGCATCCAATCAAACTGGGAGGCTTGTGAGGACCTCCTGGGCCTCTGATACCATCCCCAGTAGTAGCCTGAATGCCAGAACAGCTCATTTGATCTCCTGCAGCTTGCAGAGCTCAGCACACAGCAGTGAAGTCAGAGCAGGAGGAGCCAGCTGAGGGAACTCAGGCCAGTGGGGCTGGACAATGGCAGCCCTCAGAATAAGGTGGGCAAGGAAAGCTACCAAGAAATTGTCATCAGTAGAGTTAGAACCCTTTGTGCAGATCGAGGACTAATGAACACCGTGAGGCAATCTTTGCTGCTCCAGAAACCTCCCTTAGAGCAGCCAAGCCCAGAAAGAGCAGAGGAGCTCCATCTGCCCTTGAAAGCCTTTCCTTTCAAGGCCATCAGCACATTCCTACCTGCTAAGGCTCTGTAATCATGGTCTCAGCTCCACAGGCCACCTCTCTGCTAGGGGAGGTCTAGGCTGGATGTTAGGAGGAAGTTCTCGGCAGAGAGAGTGATTGGCATTGGAATGGGCTGCCCAGAGAGGTGGTGGAGTGCCCATCCCTGGGGGTGTTCAAGCAAAACCTGGATGGGGCACTTAGTGCCATGGTCTGGTTGGTTGGTTAGGGCTGGGTGAGAGGTTAGATTCTATGCTTCTGTGATTCTATTCCTATGGTTCTGTGATTCTATTCCTGTGGTTCTGTGATCCTATGCCTATGGTTCTGTGATTCTATTCTATGATTCTGTGATCCTATGCCTATGGTTCTGTGATTCTATTCTATGATTCTGTGATCCTATGCCTATGGTTCTGTGATTCTATTCCTAATGTTCTGTGATCCTATGCCTATGATTCTGTGATTCTATTCTATGATTCTGTGATTCTATTCCTATGGTTCTGTGATTCTATTCTATGATTCTGTGATCCTATGCCTATGATTCTGTGATTCTATTCTATGATTCTCTGATCCTATGCCTATGATTCTATTCCGTTCTTTCTCTCCACACAACCACGAATTAGGCCAAGGAGCAATGGATGGAAGCTGCAGCACAGCAGGTTCCAGCTCAACACAAGGACGACTTCTGTACTGGAAGGGTCCCAGAGCCCTGGCACAGGCTGCCCAGAGAGGTTGTGGAGTCTCCATCTCTGGAGCCTTTCAAGGCCTGTCTGGATGTGTTCCTGTGTGCCCTGAGCTGGATTGTCTGGTCCTGCTCTGGCAGGGGTTGGACTGGATGAGATCTTTGGGTGCCTTTCCAACCCCTGACATCTGTGAGCCTGTGAATCTCTCTTTACCATTAGCTATTTTGGGAGGCACCATCTCCTCTTGCCTTCTGAGAGGGATGCTTTTAAGAGTGAGAGAGTGGCAGAGGAGAGAGAGATTTCCACTTGACATCTCCCCAAGATGCCAGCATCCTGATCAGTGCTGGAACACAACACTACAGGCAGTCCTGGAAACCTCCCTTGGCGCTGTCACCAGCGTGACAGTGACCCAGGAGAGGTGTTTAACATCTGGGCATCAATGTCAGGTAGCAGCCTTCATTTCACAGGAACAGCAAAGGTCTTTGCCTAATTGTTATGACTTTCTCAGGCTTGCAAAAGAACCACTGAAGAATTCAGAAAGTTTTCTAAGGGCTTAATTAAAATTCCTACTATTACTTACAGAAGGCCTTCTGCTCCTTTGGACAGATCATGAAGTTGTTGTATGCAGACAGGAGTGAATCTGCTGGACCATTTCATCCAACCCTGGGTGAGGTCTTGTGCTGTCCACTGTCCAGAAGAAGGCTCACAAGTGGGGCATTTCTGAGAAGCCATATCTATTCTCATTGCCACTGCAGGGCTGCCTGGGAACCAGGCTGATGGTTACTTGAAAACTACTTTTTTGATTCTTTGCTCATCACCATTTTTCCAGACATTCCTCCCTATCTTAGAATCATAGAATGATAAGGTTGGAAGAGACCTCAGGGATCATCCAGTTCCACACCAATAGGCAGGGACACCTCCCACTAGCACAGGGCACTCAAGGCCTCCTCCAACCTGGCCTTGAACACCTCCAGGGAGGGAGCAGCCACAACCTCCCTGGGCAACCTGTGCCAGTGTCTCACCACCCTCACTCCAAACAACTTCCTCCTGACATCCACTTTCAATCTCCCCTCTGACACTTCAAACCCATTCCCCTTGTCCTGCCATTCCCAGACCTTCTCAATAGTCCCTTCCCAGCATTCTTGGAACCCCCTTCAGATTCTGCAAGGCCACTCCAAGCTCTCCTGGAAGCCTTCTCCTCTGCAGGCTGCAGAGCCCCAACTCTCTCAGCCTGTCCTCACAGCACAGCTGCTGCAGCCCTCTCAGCATCTTGGTGGCCTCCTCTGGACTGTCTCCAACACTTCCATGTCCTTCCTGTGCTGGGGGCTCCAGAACTGCACCCAGGACTGCAGCTGGGGTCTGAGGAGAGCAGAGCCAAGGGGCACAATCCCCTCCCTTGCCCTGCTGCCCACACTGCTCTTGCTGCAGCCCAGCACACAGTTGCTGTCTGGGCTGCACTCACACTGCAGCCTCAGCTTGAGCTTTGCATCACTCCACACCCCCAGGGCCTGTTCCTCAGGGCTGCTCTCAGCCATTCCCCACCCAGCCTGGAGTTGTGCTTGGCATTGTGCCTACTCAGTTGCACCTCTTCTTCTTCTTCAGTGTTGACCACACTACAGCTCTCTTAGGTGCCTTTGAGTTGTGCTGTTTCAGCTGTTTGACTCAAATTTCCCCTCCAGCCATCTGCATTAAGCTGTAATGGGAATCTATACCGTGGCAAGTCTAGATACAGCTCACTGATGGAGAATTCATCTCTAACCTTTCTTCAGAGGACCTGTATTGTCTTGAACTCTGCTTAGTAGTGCCTCAATTCCAAGGCAAGAGCCACACTTGGTTATTGCTGCCAGAGAGCCACCATGCCCTTACCTGTCTCATACTGTGTTGCCAAACAGAATTTCACAGAGTCACAGCATGGCTCAGGCTGGAAGGGAGCTCAGACCTCCTCTGCTCCACCCTCCCCTCCAGCCCCAGGGACCCCTCTCAGCCACACTCAGCTGCTCAAGGCCTCAGCCAGCCTGGCCTGCAACACCCCCAGCAAGGAGGCAGCCACAGCCTCCCTGGGCAGCCTGTGCCACACTCTCAGCACCCTCACACTCAACAACTTCTTCCTCAGCTCCACTCTGACCCTGCTCTGCCTCATCTCCAAACCATTCCCCCTTGGCCTGGCTCAGACCCCCTCAGCAAAAGTCTCTCTGCAGCCTTCCTGCAGGCTCCCTTCAGGCACTGGCAGCAGCTCTGAGCTCCCCCTGGAGCCTTCTCCTCTGCAGGCTGCACCCCCCCAGCTCCCTCAGCCTGTGCTCACAGCAGAGCTGCTCCAGCCCTTGGAGCACCACTGTGGTCTCCCTTGGACTTGGTGCCTTATCCTTGTGAGTTCTCAGATGCTATCCAAGAGAATAATACAGACATCTACAGCATGATACCACTGTTCTCTTATTTCAAAGACCTTTCTTAATTCCATTTCCCCTTTTTATTGTGCAGAAGCTGTTGCAGCATCACCTGCAGACTGTGTTTTGACAACCTCATTTTCCTGAGTTACACAAGTAACTAGCAGAGCCGCTTCCGTGCTCCCGCGTGATGTATGGGTCAGTGCTTCCCATCTGCAGGGCAGAACTGCCCATCTATCACCAGCTGAAATCATCTGGGAGTAATGGAACTAATGCACAGCAAGATTTAGCTGAAAGAGTTTGTAGATCAGAAGAGAAGAAGATTAGAAAGCAGGACTCCCTACTCCAGGCAGCAGCAACGCTAACTCCGGGCCTGCGGAGGTGGAACTCCTGTCCATCAACACCGCATTGACACTGACTCCCAGCTGGTGGAACTCCTGTCCATCAACATCAGATAATTTGTGCCCCCTCAAGCCTCCTAGGATGTAAAAATTGAAACAAAAAGCCAACCTAAAAGGTTTTGTAAGTAACTTCCCAAGTAAAAACGGTTTTGGGGGGTTGAGGCTGGGGGCTGTGCGAATTGTTGTCCTTCCAGATTGCTCTATCACATCCAATGTGCCGAGGAGATTAGTAGAAACATAGAACCACAGAATGGGAAGGTTGGAAGGGACCTCAAGGATCATCCAGTTCCAACCCCCTGCCATAGGCAAGGACACCTCCCACTAGCACAGGGCACTTAAAGGCTCATCCAGTCTGGTCCTGAACACATCCAGGGAGGTTGTGGAGCACAGAATCACCCAACATGATCTTTGATCCCATTCTGTGCTTCTGTGCTCCACAACCTCCCTGGGCAACCTGTGCCAGTGTCTCACCACCCTCACTGCAAACAACTTCCTCCTAACATCCACTTTCAGTCTCCCCTCTGACACTTCAAACCCTTTGCCCCTTGTCCTGTCATTACAAGACCCTGTCAATAGTCCCTCCCCAGCATTCCTGGAGCCCTCTTCAGATCCTGGATGTCTACTCCAAGGTCTCCTGGAAGCCTTCTCTTCTGCAGGCTGCAGAGCCCCAGCTCTCTCAGCCTGTCCTCACAGCAGAGCTGCTGCAGCCCTCTCAGCATCTTGGTGGCCTCCTCTGGACCCACTGCAACACTTCCATGTCCTTCCTGTGCTGGGGGCTCCAGAACTGCACCCAGGACTGCAGGTGGGGTCTGAGGAGAGTGCTGTAGCAGGTTCCTCATGACAAGTGCTCTACTCCAGGGAGAAACTTTTCAAGTCCTTGTCAGTATTAATCTGTTATCCAGGCTTTTCTGCTATCAGAGCAGATGTCTAAAGCACCAAATCCACGCAGGGAGCCCTCACAACCATGCACTGTTTCTGCTGCAGGGGTAGATATTTAAACGTCCTTAATATTGAGCCACTCCAGTTCTTACCACAGTCACACAAAGCCACCACATAGCTCAACAGACAAATTGCCTGGGTTGCAGTAATCCCATTAAATGGCAAATCACCATCATCATCATTTTTAAACAAAACAAACAAACAAAAATGTATCTATACTTAACAGATAGCCAAATGGCCACGAGCCACGTTGGGCTGAACGACTCAGCTCCCATCTGTGATGGAAGGCAGGCTGAGTAACAGAGCCTGGATGTAAAGCATATTGAACAGCACAAAACACACCATGGACCAGATTTATAGTCTGTAATGCAGAGAGAACCTCTGCTCAAACACATCAGCTCTGTCACATAACACAGCTTTCACCCATGTCCAGGAGCACTGCAGCACTTGGACTCATTTAGCAGATCGGTGCCGTGCTAGTCCTGATTTCATGCAGTGATGATTAAGGATGAGAAATATCAGAGGCAGTTGGCAACTGCAATAAATCAGAGCAGCTTTGCTCAGTTTTGCTTTGTGTATCTGCACCAGGATTTTGAAGCCAGGATGATTGAATTAGTCATGTCCAATAATTGTTTTCTGAGGGAAAGAAGAGTCTGCTGTGATGACTTTAGATCTTCAGATTTCCTAAGTGTGCTAAGACAGGGAGGTAAATCAAGCTTTAATAGGCTGTTAGGAGCCCTCTGCCAGGAGGTGTTGCATGTACACCAAAATCCAGCTTTCTGTTGTTGAGAATGGTCCAAAGCTGTGAGTGAAGGGATGGAGAGATAAAGTGGATTAATCAAACAAGAGTTGGCACCACTACCTAAGGCACTTAAGGTGTTTTTTATATATGCTGTTCCAGGCTGTGCTTCACAGACTGCCACCAGACAGAGCAAACATCTGCTGGGCTGAGGATTTGCTGAATTCATCATGCTCAGAGCCCAATTTCAGTCACCAAGACCTGACCTCCAGCTTAAATCAAAGTTCCTTGGGTGCTTTAAAGTAAGTGTGCCCAGCAGGTCTAGGGAGGTTCTCCTCCTCTACTCTGTCCTGTTTGGACCACATCTCTAATAGTCTGGTCCAGTCTTGGGCTCTCTAGTTCAAGAGAGACAGGGATCTGCTGGAGAGAGTCCAGTGAAGAGCTATGAGGATGCTGAAGGGACTGGAGCATCTCTGCTATGAAGAGAAGCTGAGAGAGCTGAGGCTGTTTAATCTGCAGAGGGGATCTGATCAATGTCTATCAATATCTGAGGGGTGGGTGTCAGGACAAAGGTGCCAGGCTCTTTTGGGTGGTGCCCACTGATAAGATGAGGAACAGTGGGTACAAGCTGGAATCCAGGAGGCACCACGGGAAGATGAGGAGTCAACAAGGCCAAGTGTAAGGTCCTGCAGCTGGGTAGGCACAATGCCAAGCACAGCTCCAGGCTGGGTGGGGAATGGCTGAGAGCAGCCCTGAGGAACAGGCCCTGGGGGTCTGGAGTGATGCAAAGCTCAAGCTGAGGCTGCAGTGTGAGTGCAGCCCAGACAGCAACTGTGTGCTGGGCTGCAGCAAGAGCAGTGTGGGCAGCAGGGCAAGGGAGGGGATTGTGCCCCTTGGCTCTGCTCTCCTCAGACCCCACCTGCAGTCCTGTGTGCAGTTCTGGAGCCCCCAGCACAGGAAGGACATGGAAGTGTTGGAGTGGGTCCAGAGGAGGCCACCAAGATGCTGAGAGGGCTGCAGCAGCTCTGCTGTGAGGACAGGCTGAGAGAGTTGGGGCTGTGCAGCCTGGAGAGGAGAAGGCTTCCAGGAGAGCTTGGAGTGGCCTTGCAGGATGTGAAAGGGGCTCCAGGAAGGCTGGGGAGGGACTATTGAGAAGGTCTGGGAATGGCAGGACAAGGGGAATGGGTTTGAAGTGTCAGAGGGGAGACTGAAAGTGGATGTCAGGAGGAAGTTGTTTGGAGTGAGGGTGGTGAGACACTGGCACAGGTTGAGGATGGTGAGACACTGGCACAGGTTGCCCAGGGAGGTTGTGGCTGCTCCCTCCCTGGAGGTGTTGAAGGCCAGGTTGGAGGAGGCCTTGAGTGCCCTGTGCTAGTGGGAGGTGTCCCTGCCTATGGCAGGGGGTTGGAACTGGATGATCCTTGAGGTCCCTTCCAACCTTCCCATGCTATGACTCTATGATTTCTGTATGGTGAGGGTAACAGAGCCCTGGAGCAGACTACCCAGGCAGGTTGTGGAATCTCCTTCTCTGGAGACCTTCCAACCCCTCCTGGATGCAAAGCATATTGAACAGCACAAAACACACCATGGACC
This sequence comes from Eubucco bourcierii, assembly GCA_013396675.1. Lineage (NCBI taxonomy): Eukaryota > Metazoa > Chordata > Aves > Piciformes > Ramphastidae > Eubucco > Eubucco bourcierii. Next base: position 12,555 of record VWZE01022134.1, read on the forward strand.
AGATTTATAGTCTGTAATGCAGAGAGAACCTCTGCTCAAACACATCAGCTCTGTCACATAACACAGCTTTCACCCATGTCCAGGAGCATTGCACACACACTCTGTTCCTGTGTGCCCTGCCCTGGGTGACCCTGCTCTGGCAGTAAGATTGAGTTGGATGATCTCCAGAGGTCACTTCCAGCCCCTAACCTTCTGTGAAAGAGCAGAGCTGTGGGTTTGTAGGGCACAGGCTGCAGAGTTGCTGCCTAGAGCTGTCACAGTGCCACAGCAGCAGCTTGAGCTCACTCTGCAGCACACACTTGGATGCTCCTCCCTGCTTCAGATCTGTACCACACCAATGCTCACAAGAAGGGAAGAACAGACACAGCAAAACACTTGTCCACAGCACCAGAATTTCCTACTGCCTAGCAAACTCCTATATTTATAATAGATTCCCAACTTGGAAACCTTCTGTCTTCCTCTTTAATCTGAAGGATTCAGAGAGTATAAAATCAGAAGCCTCAGAGGTCTCTTGCCTGTGTAATTTCATTTATTTAAAAATTAATCGCAGACCAAAGGGTAGAGCAGCAGCAAGTCCCCCGAGAACTGACTTCAGTTCTGCTGCCTTCACATTTACTTTGTTACCATCTTTCCTTTTAATGAAGTGCTCACTGTGATTTGTGTGACTGATGGCAGGAATATAGCTGATTTTTTAAAAAATATTATTATCATTATCATCATCATCATCAAATTAAAGGGCACTTGGAGACAGAAGCCTAAAGAACCCTCATGCTCTGATTTTCATTTCTGTGTGCTTGTTTAGAAAACACACTCAGAGGAACCACAAAAGTCTAAAATTCTCTATAGGAATTATTTTAATATATATTTCATCAATATTCTCCCCCAGTTATTAATAAGAAGATCTCTAAACAATAAACCTGGCTGGCATCTGCCAGGCTGTGCTGCCATCCAACCAGATCTGGACAGGATGAGAGCTGGGTGAAGGAGAGCCTCCTAAAATTCAATAAGGACAAGTGCAGAGTCCTGCACCTGGGAAGGAGCAACAGCAGGCATCAGTACAGGCTAGAGGTCATCCTGCTGGAAAGGAGCTCTATGGAGAAAGCACCTGGAGTGCTGGTGGGCAGCAATGTGCCCTTGTGGGCAAGAGAGCCAATGGCATCCTGGGGGGCACCAGGAAAAGTGTGGCCAGCAGGGCTAAGGAGGTTCTTCTCACCCTCTGCTCTGCCCTGCTGAGACCACAGCTGGAATAGAATCACAGAATCACAGAATGGGAAGGTTGGAAGGGACCTCAAGGATCAGCCAGTTCCAAACCCCTGTCTTAGGCAGGGACACCTCCCACTAGCACAGGTCACTCAAGGCCTCCTCCAACCTGACCTTGAACACCTCCAGGGAGGTTGTGGAGCACAGAGGCACCCAACGTGATCAAAGATCACGTTGGGTGCCTCTGCGCTCCACAACCTCCCTGGGCAACCTGTGCCAGTGTCTCACCACCCTCACTGCAAACAACTTCCTCCTAACATCCACTCTAAATTTCCCCTCTGACACTTCAAACCCATTCCCCTTGTCCTGTCACTGCAAGCCTCTGTCAATAGTCCCTCCCCAGCCTTCCTGTAGCTCCCTTCAGATCCTGGAAGGCTGTTCTCAGGTCTCCTGGAAGCCTTCTCTTCCCCAGGCTGCAGAGCCCCAACTCTGTGATTCCAATTTCAGTGACCCAGTGCTCATTGCTCCATTAATAATTAACATTCCTCTCTTTGCTCCCTGGCTTCCCTCTGATTTCTCTGCCCCACCTAAATAAAGACAGGTGACATTCATTTCTAGAGATAGTCACTGAATGGAGGATCTGAGGAAACTCTGTGACCAACATGGTGTTTGAAGACAGGATTTCTGCAGCCAGAGCAGGAGGTTGACATAAGGCATACAGTCCTCACTATCAGTACAGGCTGGGGGAGGAGGTATTAGAGAGCAGCCCTGTGGAAAGGGACTTGGGGGTGCTGGTGGAGGAGAAGCTGGACGTGAGCAGACAGTGTGAGCCTGCAGCACAGAAGGCAAATCACATCCTGGGCTGCATCCAAAGCAGTGTGGCCAGCAGAGCCAGAGAGGGGATCCTGACACTTTGCTCTGCTCTGCTGAAACCTCCCCTGCAGTGCTACCTCCAGTTCTGGAGCCCTCATTATAGGAAGGACATGGAGCTGATGGAGAGGTTATAGAGGAGGCCATGAAAATGATCAGCAGGTTAGAGCAGCTCTGCTATGAGGATAGGCTGAGGGAGCTGGGGGTTTGCAGCCTGAAGAGAAAGAGGCTCTGGGGGGACCTAACAGTAACCTGCCAGTGCCTGAAGAGGCCTGCAGGAAGGATGGAGAGAAGCTGTTTGCAAAGGCTTGCAGTGACAGGGCAATGGGTTCAGGCTTGAGGAGAGCAGGTTTAGATTGGATGTTAGGAACAGGTTCTTTACTGCAAGGGTGGGGGAGCAGTGGAGCAGGTTGCCCAGGGAGGTGGTTGAGGCCCCATCCCTGGAGTCATTCAAGGTGAGGCTTGGCAGGGCTCTGGGTGACCTGGGCTGGTGGGGATGTCCCTGCTGGCTGCAGGGGGATGGCCTGGATGACCTCTGGAAGTCTCTTCCAGCCCAGCCCACTCTATGATACTCTCATTAAATAAAAAGCTGCCTTCCAAACAGCTGCTTTGAATTCTCCTGACAGGTAAGAGCAGGATGTACACATTGGATGGTGCTAAGTAACCCATTTGTAAATCAGAAGCAAGGAGTGAACAGGGAATTCTATCTTGTTCTAGCAATTTGTGATCAATCCCAGAGAGTGTAAACAGAACCTACTTCAAGGCAGAAGCCTGGGATGGATGAGGTTAGCTGTAACCTGGAGAATTAGCCTACTGCTCTTTATCTACCCACACTGTGAGGGATGAATGGATAAGAGCAGTCTGGAGAACTGAATAAATTGATGTTGAAGCAGCTTCAACAGTAAAATGAGTGCTGATCCTTCTTCAAATGCTCAGTTAAGAATTGCTGCCTCCAGCTCTGCTGTCCCCAGCAGAAGGAGGACACAGAGCTGATGGAGAGAGGCCAGAGGAGGCCACAAAGATGCTGGCAGGGCTGGAGCAGCTCTGCTGTGAGCACAGGCTGAGGGAGCTGGGGGGGTGCAGCCTGCAGAGGAGAAGGCTCCAGGGGGAGCTCAGAGCTGCTGCCAGTGCCTGAAGGGAGCCTGCAGGAAGGCTGCAGAGAGACTTTTGCTGAGGGGGTCTGAGCCAGGCCAAGGGGCAATGGTTTGGAGCTGAGGCAGAGCAGGCTGAGAGTGGAGCTGAGGAAGAAGTTGTTGAGTGTGAGGGTGCTGAGAGTGTGGCACAGGCTGCCCAGGGAGGCTGTGGCTGCCTCCTTGCTGGGGGTGTTGCAGGCCAGGCTGGCTGAGGCCTTGAGCAGCTGAGTGTGGCTGAGAGGTGTCCCTGGGCATGGAGGGGAGGTTGGAGCAGATGAGCTCTGAGCTCCCTTTCAGACTGAGCCATTCTGGGAGTCTTTGACTATACAGTGAAAAAGAACTCTAAGACAAAGCTTAAGGTGGCATTGACCTTCCAGATCTATTGAACTGGATGGGGATGCAGCAAAAGACTCCTGTTAATGGAGATGTGCAGTATTGAAATGGTGGTTAGAAGGTGTGGATAACAAGAGGCACATACACACATCACTACAAGCCATTTCCATACAGACACTTCAGTCCCTCTAAGAAGCAGCAATCCACAACTTTTGCTGATGTCTACATTTCCATGACATTGCTTGCCACGACCAGCAAAGTGACTTCTGGATCAGGCTATTTGTCTCTGCTGAACCCAAAGTGCAATCAGCTTACAGAGGACATGGAGTGATTCATCAAGAGCAGTGTGGGCAGCAGGGCAAGGGAGGGGATTGTGCCCCTTGGCTCTGCTCTCCTCAGACCCCACCTGCAGTCCTGGGTGCAGTTCTGGAGCCCCCAGCACAGGAAGGCCATGGAAGTGTTGGAGCCAGTGCAGAGGAGGCCACCAAGATGCTGAGAGGGCTGCAGCAGCTCTGCTGTGAGGACAGGCTGAGAGAGTTGGGGCTCTGCAGCCTGCAGAGGAGAAGGCTTCCAGGAGAGCTTGGAGTGGCCTTGCAGGATCTGAAAGGGGCTCCAGGAAGGCTGGGGAGGGACTGTTGACAAGGGGAATGGGTTTGAACTGGCAGAAGGGAAACTGGATGTCAGGAGGAAGTTGCTTGCAGTGAGGGTGGTGAGACACTGGCACAGGTTGCCCAGGGAGGTTGTGGCTGCTCCCTCCCTGGAGGTGTTCAAGGCCAGGTTGGCGGAGGCCTTCAGTGCCTTGTGCTAGTGGGAGGTGTCCCTGCCTATGGCAGGGGGGTGGAACTGGATGATCCTTGAGGTCCCTTCCAACCTTCCCATTCTATGATTCTCTGCTAAACTTCATTTCACTCCCTCCAGAGGCTGGCACATCCTTTGGAGTTGCATTGCTTATTCTCCTCTATGTAATGCCTTCCATTTGACTTTCCTTTCCTTTCTTGCTGGCACACCAGAGGTCCTTTGATGTGACCACAGTTATGGGTTGCAGCTGTGCAGGAGACCCAGTGGGCTTGGACTCCTGCTGCACTGTTCTGCTTTATCAGTGGAGATGCAACTGCATAGAGCAAAATATAACAGCTATGGGGAGAGAATCAGAGAATCATTCCAGCTGCAAAAGAGCTTTAAGATCATCCAGTCCAACCACACTCTCCCTCTGCCAATTTTGGTTCTAAGCCATGTCCTCAGCACCACATGCTGCCTCTTGGAAACACCTCCAGGGATGGGGGTGCAACCACCTCCCTGGAAAGCCTGGGGCAGGCTTTGAGAACCACTTCAGTGAAAAATTTTCTTCTCATGTCCAAGCCAAACCTCCCCTGGCACAACTTGAGACCTAGACACTGAACAGGTTGCCCAGGGAGGTCATGGATGCTCCCTCCCTGGAGGTGTTCAAGGCCAGACTGGATGAGGTCTTGAGTAACCTGTACTAGCGGGAGGTGTCCCTGCCTATGGCAGGGGGTTGGAACTAGATGATCCTTCAGGTCCCTTCCAACCTTACCATTCTATGATTCTATGAATTCACTTGACCTATCATAGGGAGAAAAGACCAACCCCTGCCTGGCTGTGACCTCCTTTCATTCAGGTGTAGGGAGCCAGGTCTTTCTCCAGCCTCTTTTCTCTCAGACTGTAGATTTCAGATGATTCCAACTCAAAATCATTTCTGAAATGAGGAAAATTCTGCCTCAGAATCATAGAATGGTTTAGGTTGGAGCTTAGCCAGTCTCAACCCCCCTGTGCCATAGGCAGGGACACCTCCCACTAGAACAGGTCGCTCAGGGTCTCATCCAGCCTGGTCCTGAACACCTCCAGGGAGGTTGTGGAGCACAGAAGCATGGAATGGGATCTTCTGTGAAGAGCTGTTCCAGGATTCTTTGATTATACAGTGGAAAAGAACTCTAAGACATAGCTTAAGGTGGCCTGAACCTTCCAGATCTATTGAACAGGAGAGGGATGCAGCAAAAGACTCCTAAGGACCATTTCAATCCTGCACATCTCCATTAACAGAAGGTGTGCATAACAAGGTGGGGAAGTTGGTCTCTGAGGTCCCTTCCAACCTGAGCCATTCTAGGATTTATATGTATGAATCTACATCTTAGGATGTCTAAAACTGCTCTGGGCTAATTAATCAAATAAAAATTAAACAGTTAAATATTCAGGCAAAGCTGAACCTGTTGATTCAGTCCCTTTGAGGCTTTTGTCAGTCACTGCCTGCTAAAATGTGCTTTGTAATTACATATTGATAAGAGAGTCTGAGGAGAATGTTCCTCTGCTTTCCTAGAGCTGAGGACATTGTTATGAATTTATCCATGGCTATGACAGGAATTATTCTACTGGAATAAAGCACCCAACTCCAACAGACCTTTCATAGAATAAAGAGGACTCTTCAAAGGAGCCATAAGAGAAACCTGAATAAGATTTTTGCAAGCCTACTTCTTATTCTCTTTTTTTTTTTTCCCTTCTTCTTCTTTTTTGAGCTATAGACTCTCCAGATCTTCCTTTCTGTCTTCAAGCCCAATGTGAGCCTGTGCACAAAGTCACAACAAACAGTACTGCAGAGCTGTGGCAGTCCCACTGCAGGAGCTGCTGGTCTGTGGTACAGGCAGGAGGCTTTGCCTTTCACACCCAGCAGCTGCCACTCACCAGACTGATTTCACAGTGTCAGCTCAAAAGGCAATGAAGAGAGGAGAAAATAAAGGGAATAAAAAGAATACATATCTATACAAACCACCTTTTGTTGTTGTTTTGAATGTTAGCCACACTGGGCTCTGCACTTCATCTTCCCTACCCCTCTACAGAAGCTCCATCGGTAGCAAAGGTCACTCGAGGAGGACAGGAAAATAAATAACATTTTCTGCTGTTCCCTTGCTTTTGAAAGTCCTCCTGCCTGTGAACACACCTCTGTGATGCACCCAGAAAGGCCCTGATTATCCTGAAACCCTCTTTCAATTAAGAGGCTGTTTGGGTGAATACAGGAATAAGGAATAAATACAGACTGGGTGGGGAATGGCTGAGAGCAGCCCTGAGGAACAGGCCCTGGGGGTGTGTGGTGATGAAAAGCTCAAGCTGAGGCTGCAGTGTGAGTGCAGCCCAGACAGCAACTGTGTGCTGGGCTGCAGCAAGAGCAGTGTGGGCAGCAGGGCAAGGGAGGGGATTGTGCCCCTTGGCTCTGCTCTCCTCAGACCCCACCTGCAGTCCTGGGTGCAGTTCTGGAGCCCCCAGCACAGGAAGGACATGGAAGTGTTGGAGCCAGTCCAGAGGAGGCCTCCAAGATGCTGAGAGGGCTGCAGCAGCTCTGCTATGAGGACAGGCTGAGAGAGTTGGGGCTCTGCAGCCTGCAGAGGAGAAGGCTTCCAGGAGAGCTTGGAGTGGCCTTGCAGGATCTGAAGGGGGCTCCAGGAAGGCTGGGGAGGGACTATTGACAAGGTCTNTCAAGGCCAGGTTGGAGGAGGCCTTGAGTGCCCTGTGCTAGTGGGAGGTGTCCCTGCCTGTGGCAGGGGGTTGGAACTGGATGATCCTTGAGGTCCCTTCCAGCCTTCCCATTCTATGATTCCATGAAAGCAGTGAAGGCATCCAAGCCTTACTGGGAATTAACAGGGAGAGGAAGCTTCAGATACATCTGTGGCTTTGTTACAGCTTTCCCCAGCTGACTTCTGTCTCTATAAGTGATATAAGAAAAGTAAGCCAGACCACCAGGACAGCAGCTTTACTTACTGATGGACCCAAGCAGCTTTCACAGAATAAGGATTGCTCACAATGTTGGGCTCTGCTGCAACTTGGAAGGCAAACCAGATTTTGCTGCAGCATTTGGTAATCAGAGGAAGCTTCAGTGAACATAGAACTGGAGGTGAACCAACCTCCATTAATTGACAGCAAGCAAAAATATGCATAAAAATCTCAACTGAAACTCAGTAGATTAAGAGAAGGGCAGCTACTTGCTTTGCCCATCCATCTAACTTCTCATCATGTAAGTAAAGCAGGAAATCAGCTCATAAGGCTTGATGAGGATTTGGCTGTGGCCAGACCTGCCTTAGACAAGTGGAGGGAGCAGCTGGGTGGGATTAATCTGAAGGATCTCAAATAAGATCCTGGTGGGTGGCAGGATGGGCATGAGCCAGCAGTGTGCTCTGGTGGGCAGGAGGGGCAATGCCATTCTGGGGTGCATTAGAAGGGCTGTGGTGAGTAGGTCAAGGGAGGTTCTGCTGCCCCTCTACTCTGCCCTGCTGAGGCCTCATCTGGAGTATTGTGTCCAGTTCTGGGCCCCCAGCTCAAGGACAGGAGCTGCTGGAGAGAGTCCAGCACAGAGCCACAAAGATAATTAAAGAAGTTGAACATCTTCCTTATGAGGAGAGCCTGAGGGAGCTGGGGCTTGGGGCTTGGAGAGGAGGAGACTGAGAGGTGACCTCAGCAATGTTTATCAAGATGTGCAGGTGAGTGCCAGGAGGCTGGAGCCAGCTCTGCTGGGTGATGCCCAGTGACAGCACAAGGGGCAATGGTGGAAGCTGAGGCAGAGGAAATTTCATGGAAACATGAGGAGGAATTTTTCCCCTGTGAGGGTGACAGAACCCTGGAACAGGCTGCCCAGGGTGGTTGTGGAGTCTCCTTCTCTGGAGATATTCAAGACTCACCTGGATGTGTTCCTGTGTGATCCACTCTAGGAGATCCTGCTCTGGCAGAGGGTTGGACTGGATGAGCTTTGGAGGTCCCTTCCAGCCCCTGACATTCTGTGATTCTAAGACCTTCATTCTCAAGACTGATTTTGTTCATGTAAGACTCCAATTAAGGAGCTCACTCACTGACTACAGAGGAAAATGTTTGGCTTAGGATGTTACAAAGACTTTTTTTGCAGCCACAGTGACTTCATTACTGCCAACATCACTGTACCATACCAGTGCATCATCTGCTCATTTTAAGTTCATTTAAACCAGGTGAACAATGCTTGAAGCCCAGAGGAAGAGTCTTAGCTCCTAAATTCATTTTGAGGAAGGTTTACAGAATCACTCAGCCACAGCCAGGCTGGCACAGCCCCTCAGGGTCACCCAGCCCAACCTAGAGCCCTGCTCTGCAAGATTCACCTTAAACCATGGCCCCAAGCACCACATCCAAACCACCCTGAAACACAGCCAGGCTGGGGGACTCCACCACCTCCCTGGGCAGCTCATGCCAGTCCCTGACCACTCTCTCCACGAAAAACTTTTCCCTGATGTCTAATCTGACCCTCCCCAACCTCAGCTTGAGGCCATTCCCCCTTGTTCTGTCTCCAGTTCCCTGTGAGCAGAGCCCAGCAGCAGCCTCTCCACAATGTCCCTCCAGGGAGCTGCAGACAGCAATGAGCTCTGCCCTCAGCCTCCTCTGTTCCACACTAACCATCCCCAGCTCCCTCAGTCTCTCCTCACCAGATTTATTCTCTATACCCTGACCATCAATTAAAGAAAAAAAATAAAGGCAGCAGTGAGATTTTTCTCCCAAAACAATAGAAGTGCACAAATCTTTCCACCTGGGTAGGAAGGAGAGAGAAGGAAAAAGGGAAAATTCCTCACCTGCCTTCTGGTGATTGTGGCCTCCTTTGTCTGGAGTCACTGCAGTGGTGTGGCTCAGCCTTCTCAGCAGTGCTTCCTTGTGTGCAGAGCCCTGCAGATGCCAGCAGCCCAAGCAGCCTGACCACGGTTTTAACCACCTGCTCCTGTGGGTGCTGTGCTGAAGGGAGCCCTTACAGGTCCTTCCCTGAGATCCTGGTGGATAACCAGGTCAGGAAAAAGGCCATGACTTTTCCACCCCCATCTGACCTTGCTTGTTAGCAAGTGACTTCCACCAGCTCAGCCTCAAACAATTACCTTCAGCTTTCCAGCTCTGCTTAGGCAGCCCCCACATGCTGGAAGCAAGGTGATGCCTTTCAGTCTTGCTGCAGCAGGCAGCTGTCAAGCCTCAGGTCAGCAGTCATCCCACCCAGGATGCTGGTTGTCTGGATCAGTCTGCTGATGCATCCACTTGGCAGCTGTTCTCTAACTGACACAGAAATGGGGTTTGTGTGGGCCCACTGTGAAGGAGCTGCTGACAGGCTTCCATCTGGGGTAACAGCTTTGAGGCCACCTTTGTCAGCAGCGTTTGGCACAGGACTTTGCCCTTTCCTAACCAAAGGGGAAAAGCTCTGACCATAGTCAGGTAGATAAATTCACTCCTGCAGATCTGCAGCAGCCTTGCAATGAGCCTCGGGTAGCTCCTAAGAGCTGCTGTGCTCACACTGAGCAGAAACACCACACATGGAGTCACAGCATCACAGAACAAGGAGGAATTTTCCTCCCTTTTTGTCCATCTTTAACAGAATCCCAGAATATATCTGGTTAGCAGAGCCCTCCAAGCTCATCCAGTCCAAGCCTCCATCCAGCACTGCAGGCTCAGCACCAAACCATGACCCTAAGCACAGCTCCACAGGCTGCTGGAACAGAGATGGGGCCTCCAGCACTGCCCTGGGCAGACCATTCCAGGGTCTGAGAACCCTCTTTGGCAAGAAATATTTCCTGGCATCCAACCTGAGCCTCCCCTGGGGCAGTTGGAGCCATTGCCTCTGCTCCTGTCCCTTGGCACCAAGCAGCAGAGGCTGCCCCCTCCTCGCTCCAACCTCCCTGCAGGCAGCTGCAGAGAGCAATGAGCTCTGCCCTCAGGCTGCTCTGCTCCAGCCTGCACACCCCCAGCTCCCTCAGCCCCTCCTCACAACCTCCCTGGATGTGTTCAGGACCAGGATGGATGACCTGTTCTAGTGGGAGGTGTCCCTGCCTATGGCCCAGGGGGGTTGGAACTGGCTGAGCTTTGAGGTCCTTTCCAGCCTAACCCATTCCATGAGTCTATGGTTCTGTATTTTTATGTCATCAGCTCTTTTACAGCAAGTTTCAATAGCAAAAAGCAAAGGTCATGGTGCAACTACAACTTCATTGCTCCATCCTGCTACTAGGGGATCTTGGGCACCATCATCAGGAGGTCTCAAAGAGGGAGAAGCTCAGAGGGAGGACAATGAGCTGCAAGGGGTTTGGCTTAGCTCCTAGTGAAACTGATCTCCTGGAAGAATAAAGCTCGTGGGGAGGCTACGTTTTACAGGGGGAAAGCAAAAAAAGGAAGAGCACTGCAGAAGCTGAGATTATTTTCTTGTGCCTGTTGGAGAAGTGCTTAAAATGAACTCATTAGAGGCCTGCACATAAACTGATGGAAGCTCTCTTGTCTCTTGAGCTAATCTGTCAAGAAAGGGTCCAGAGTTAATCTGTCTTGCAAAGGGCCACGTTTTCAATGTGCCAAGACAACCGTCGCAGGGGAAAGCTCAGCAGAGACATCAAGGATCAAATCCTTTTGAAAATGAGCTAAAGGCAAAAATCTCTTTACCTTTCTGAGTGCTGCACATCATCAGCTTTGCTGATCCCTTGCACAAGTTTAATCTTTGGAAGCCAAGTTATAAATTAATATAATGCAGCAATTTGTTGACTTTAGTAGCAGAAAGTAATAGCAGGGGAGGGGGAAATCAAATTGAAAAGGGATTTTGTTCTGTGCCTAACTTGCCAGTTTTGCAAAGCTGTGAGTTCAATTGTGAGAACTCCTTTGTGTTGTGAAAATGCTGCTGGGGGTGCTGGGCTGCTTCTCCATGCACTCCATCCAGGCTTTCATGCCACAGACTGGCATTGTGCAGATGCGAGGCTCTAAGTGGGGGATCAAACCTGTGAGAGCACAGAGTGAGAGAATGGCAGGGACTGGAAAGAACCTCTGCAGGTCAGCCAGTCCAACCCCCTGCTAAAGCAGGGCACCCACAGCAGCTTGCCCAGGACCACAATGTCCAAGTGGCTTTAGAATCCCTCTAGAGAAAGAGACTCCACAACCTCTCTGGGCAACCTGCTCCAGACCTCCAGCACCACCACACCAAACAACTTTCTCCTCCTCTTCAGGTGGAGAATCTCTTAGGTTCCCATTTGTGCCCCTTACCCATTCTCCTGTCCCTGGACACCACTGACAAGAGCCTGGCCCCAGCCTCTTGTCCCCAACAGCTCCTTTAGCTCTTGCTGAGCATTGCTCAGCTGCCCTCTGGGGCTGCTCTTCTGCAGGCTCTCAACCCCAGGACTTTCAGCCTTTGCTGCTCACAGAGCTGCTCCAGGCCCCTCAGCAGCTTTGCAGCCTCCCCTGGACTCTCTCCAGCAGACTGAAAAAGCTCTCAGTACATAGAAGACTCATCTGGGCTGGCACCAACACCACTACACTGCCTGTAAACACTGTCCCTATACTTCTAAGTACACTGCAGGTTCCTTGCTAAGCAGTTCTCTTTATTTCAGGTTTGATTTCCTCTGCAGAATCATAGAATCATAGGTTGGTAAGGTTGGAAGGGACCTCAAGGATCAGCCAGTTCCAAACCTCTGCCATAGGCAGGGACACCTCCCACTAGCACAGGGCACTCAAGAACTCCTCCAACCTGGCCTTGAACACCTCCAGGGAGGGAGCAGCCACAACCTCCCTGGGCAACCTGTGCCAGTGTCTCACCACCCTCACTCCAAACAACTTCCTCCTAACATCCACTTTCAATCTCCCCTCTGACACTTCAAACCCATTCCCCTTGTCCTGTCACTGCAAGCCTCTGTCAATAGTCCCTCCACAGCATTCCTGGAGCCCTCTTCAGACCCTGCAAGGCCACTCCAAGCTCTCCTGGAAGCCTTCTCCTCTCCAGGCTGCAGAGCCCCAACTCTCTCAGCCTGTCCTCACAGCAGAGCTGCTGCAGCCCTCTCAGCATCTTGGTGGCCTCCTCTGCACTGGCTCCAACACTTCCATGTCCTTCCTGTGCTGGGGGCTCCAGAACTGCACCCAGGACTGCAGGTGG
>VWZE01022134.1:25293-40201 GCA_013396675.1 Eubucco bourcierii
TTCAGGTGCCTTTCTCAGGTCCAGAAGAGGAATGTGAACTCCTCCTGCAGAAAATACCTGTCCTGTGGTCATTCCTTAATTAAGGACTTGGCTTGCTCCTTGGAAGTGGTTCTGCTGTTCTGAGCACTGGATGCAGAGTGGGGCAGTTACCCTGCTGCTGCTCCTTGTCCTGTGATATCTGAAATGGAGCTCCTCATGTTTCAGAGAGCAATTGATTTTTATTTTTTTTTTAATAGCTTTCCTGTAGCTATACTACTCATTCTAGCCTGGAACTTTTCCTTTTATGTTTTGGATTTCTTTTTTCTCTTTCATTATTTTTTTTTTCCTCTTCTCTTTTTTAACTCTCTTTATTAATTTCCTCCCCCTCTCCTCTCAGATACTTCATTATCTTTTACAATGGTACACACAATCTTATTACACAGCTGTTAGATAGGTAGTTCCCTGGTACCCATTAGCATTCACAAAAGGAAAGAATGCTTTGATAATTTTGTCAGACACCACAGTTATTTTACTTTCCCTCCTCCATTATCATACCATTAACTTTTTTTTTCTTTTTCTTTTTTTTTTTTGTTTCTTTATTTGCTGCCAGTGAGAGTGCTAAAACAATGTGAAATCTCAGTCTTCTCTTGCCAGCCAAAGATTGCCCTCAGAATGTAAACCTTCCCTGCATTCAAGTCCCTAGGCTAATAGGTGTTTCACACAGAATCATAGAATGAGAGAATGGCTCAAGCAGGAAGGGACCTCCATTAACAGGAGTCTTTTGCTGCATCTCTCTCCAGTTCAATAGATCTGGAAGGTTCAGGCCACCTTAAGCTATGTCTTAGAGTTCTTTTTCACTGTATAAACAAATCCTGGGATGGCTCAGGTTGGAAAGGACCTCAGAGCTCATCTGCTCCAACTCCCCCTCCATGCCCAGGGACACCTCTCAGCCACACTCAGCTGCTCAAGGCCTCAGCCAGCCTGGCCTGCAACACCCCCAGCAAGGAGGCAGCCACAGCCTCCCTGGGCAGCCTGTGCCACACTCTCAGCACCCTCACACTCGACAACTTCTTCCTCAGCCTGGCCTCACAGCAGATGTTGCATTCCTCCAGGACAACCTCTACAGCAGTTGGGCCTTTAAAACAAAACCCAAAGCAGAACTGTCCCTCCCAAGCTGAATCTGGAGCAGGAGAGTGCAGAATTCCCTCCAGTCACAGCACAAACCCTTCAAGTGCAAGCAAAGTTGATGATTTCAACCTCCCCCAGACTACTACAAGCAGGTTTTTGGGTAATATTTCTGACATCACTTCTATTGTTTCTCCTCATAATGCACTGACCTAGATCTGTTGGTGTAATTTCTCAGCTCCTAATACTGATAGTATTGCTTTTAGACAGTGGTTTCAGGGCCCTTTGGAGATGAGTTCTTCAAAGCTGTAGCTTAATCCATTCTTTATTAGCTCCTGTAAAGTGATTACTTCTCCAGGGCTGGATGGGAGTGCTTAAAGGCAGTGAGCATTCTGTTAGCACACATCCCCGCTCCACTTGCAGAGCATTTGCAGGGATTTGAACGCTTTAGGGCTGACTGATGGGGATATAAAACAAGAGCAGGCACTAACAGCAAAGTCTCCCATGGTAAATGTCTTGCCACTCAGATGGTTTTTTGGTAAGAGAACTCCAGGCTGTGGCAGGTGCTCAGGGCCCGATGGGCTGTGAGGGGCAGGCTGGATGGAGGTCAGCAGAGCCGATGCTGCTGGGGAGATGTCAGCTTGGTTCTTAGGTCCAGCAGAAGAATTGCTCTCTGTACCCTTGTTTATGGCAACCCTGTTGCAGCCAGGGGTTAGGGGAAAGTCACACCACTGATTGCCTTCACACTGCTCCTTCCATAGCTGAGGGAATAGAGGACATAGGCTACTGAACAGAAGACACAACCTACTGCGTCTGTCATGCTGCAATCAGATGGGGACTTCCCCTCTGGGCTATGAGAGCTGGGGCTCTGCAGCATGGAGAGGAGAAGGCTTCAAGGAGACCTTATAGTAGCCAGCAAGAAGGCAACCACAACCTCCCTGGGCAGCCTGTGCCACACTCTCAGCACCCTCACACTCAACAACTTCTTCCTCAGCTCCACTCTGACCCTGCTCTGCCTCAGCTCCAAACCATTGCCCCTTGGCCTGGCTCAGACCCCCTCAGCAAAAGTCTCTCTGCAGCCTTCCTGCAGGCTCCCTTCAGGCACTGGCAGCAGCTCTGAGCTCCCCCTGGAGCCTTCTCCTCTGCAGGCTGCACCCCCCCCAGCTCCCTCAGCCTGTGCTCACAGCAGAGCTGCTCCAGCCCTGCCAGCATCTTTGTGGCCTCCTCTGGCCTCTCTCCAGCAGTTTTGTGTCCTTCTGCTGTTGGGGACAACAGAGCTGGAGGCAGGATTGGAGTTGAGGTCTGAGCAGAACAGAACCAAGGGGCAGAACCATAGAATCAGGCAGGTTGGCAGAGACCTCCAGGCTCACCCAGCCCAACCTATCCCCCAGCCCTAGCCAATCAACCAGCCCATGGCACTAAGTGACCCATCCAGGCTTTACTTGAGCACCTCCAGGGACAGCGACTTCAGAATCCCCTCTCTTGCCCTGCTGCCCACACTGCTCTGGCTGCAGCCTAGGATAAAGTCAGATTTCAGGCATTCTGCTGCCCTCCAAACCTCAGAGTGTCTCTGAAGACCAAAATGTCCTCATAATGAACGCCAGTTCAGCCTGGGAAGGTGTCAGTGCAGCTGGAGCCACTGCAGGCAGTCTTACTTTGCTGCAGCCTCTAGAAAGCCTGTTCTGGGGAGAAGGAAGCCTGCCTAGGGAAGGAATCAGCAGAGCTGTTGAGTGTGAGGGAGTGGCAGCTCTTGCAGCCTTGGTTTATAATCCAGTACTTAGAACGAGTTCACACCCCACAGGAGCTTCTGTCACCTGCATCGGGGTTGGGGTTTTGCCTTTGTTCCCCAATACATTTGCCCTGCAAATGCAAACTCATTTTCAGCTGACCTTGAGCAAAGCTCTTGTCTGTAGGTCTCAGTATCTTGCTGTGAACGTCTCATTTGCCTCTTGTTGCAGCCCTTTCATAGAATCACAGAACCACCAAGGCTGGACAAGACCTTAAAGACCGTAGTGTCCAACCCTAACTCAGCTACCACAACCACCAAACCATGTCCTGAAGCACCACATCTACAGCTTCTTGAGCCCCTCCAGAGGTGACCACTCCACCACCTCCCTGGGTAGCCTGTTCTAGTGCCTGACCACTCTCTCAGCAAAAGCAAGTTTCCTGGTCTCTGATCCTAACCTCCCCTGGCACAATTCAAACCTATTTCCTCTCATCCTGTCCCTGGTCACTTGGCAGAAGAGGCCATTGCCAGCCTCACTCCAGCCTCCTTTCAGAGAGCTAGAAGACCTCTTTGCTGTGGCCCAAGTTCTTGTTCCAGGAAGGAGCACCAAGTGACCTTGGAGAAGAAGCAGAACCATGAGGCTTTGCTTAGGGACCTTGGCCAGCTTCTCTCTGCAGCAGCAGCAGCAGCAACTCCATTGCATATCGACCCAAGGCTGCTGGCTGAACTTTGGAACTTTGCCTGGGGGCTTGCTTTAACTCTGCACTGACCTGTCTCAGAACTCCAGATGCACAGAGCAAACTCTCTGTGCTTCAGCAAGGCCACCCTAAACAAGTAGTTGATGTCACTTGATTTTCTAAATATTAACACCATTGTCCCTCAGATAGAAAAATGGGGTGGGGGAGGTGGGGGTGGGGCAAAAACAGAGAGGAGAGGAGTAGAACAGAGAGAGGGGAGAGAAGCAAAACAGAGAGAGGGGAGAGAAGCAATGCAGTGAGAGGGGAGAGGAGCAAAACAGAGAGAGGGGAGAGAAGCAATGCAGTGAGAGGGGAGAGAAGCAATGCAGTAAGAAGGGAGAGGAGTAATACAGAAAGAGGGGAGAGAAGCAAAACGGAGAGAGGGGAGAGAAGCAAAACAGAGAGAGGGGAGAGAAGCAAAACAGAGGGAGGGAAGAGAAGCAATGCAGTGAGAGGGGAGAGAAGCAAAACAGAGAGAGGGGAGAGAAGCAAAACAGAGGGAGGGAAGAGAAGCAATGCAGTGAGAAGGAAGAAACAAAACGGAGAGAGGGGAGAGAAGCGAAACAGAGAGGGGGGAGAGAAGCAGAACAAAAGACGGGGGAGAGAGGCAAAACAGAGAGGGGGGAGAGAAGCAGAATGAGAGAGGGGGGAGAGAAACAAAACAAGAGAGGGGGAAGAGAAGCAAAATAGAGAGAGGGTAGAGCACCAAAGGAGAAAGGGGAGATAGCCAAAACCACTCCAGCTTCCTCTCATTCCAAAATATTTTGCTCCTCACCAAAGCCCTTGGGTACTGGAGTCAGTATCAATCACATCCAGCCAGTCCTACAATATTAAATTTAAATGTGCTCTTAATAGTACCTGAGCCACTGAGGAATGCTCCAGCAGAAAGACTCTTGTAAGGCAGACATGAAAAATGGCTCCATCAGGGTTGACTACACAGCTCCTCAGTGTTCCCCGGGGGAACAGTTTTCAGACACCCCCCCCTCCTTTGTTACTGTCCTTTCTCACTTTATTTAAAGGAATGCTGCCCGAGGGCAGGCTGCATTTCAGACCTTTCAGCATGTCTTTGGACAAGGTTATAGAACAGGATGTCCCCAGCCTGTAACTGTCCAGCTGTGCCACACTGCACTGCCAGGGAGCTCTCACAGTTGTCCCTGAAGCACACACACAGGCAAAGGCTACAAATGCTGACATGTTTGTGCTCTTTCCTTGGGAAATCCCTCAGGGTCAGGTGCATATCACAGTCACAGCATGGCAGGGCTTGGAAGGGACCTCAAAGGACCATCCAGCCCAGCCCCCTGTCAGAGCAGGGGCACCCAGGGCAGGGCACACAGAACACATCCAGGAGGGGGTTGGAAAGGCTCCAGAGAAGGAGACTCCACAGCCTCTCTGGGCAGCCTGCTCCAGGCTCCAGCAGCCTCACAGGGACAAAGTTTGCCCTCCTGTTCCCCTGGCACCTCCTCTGCTCCAGCTTGCCCCCAGTGCCCCTTGTGCTGCCCTTGGCCACCCCTGGGCACAGCCTGGCTGGGTCCTGCTCACACTGCCCTGCACATCTTTAGCACAGCACTGAGGGCAGCCCTCAGGCTCCTCTGCTGCCAGCTGCCAGCCCCAGCTCCCTCAGCCTGGCCTCACAGGAGATGCTCACTGCCTGCAGCAGCTTGGGGGCTCTGGGCTGGGCTCTCTCCAGAACTTCCCTGAGCTCCTTCTTGAGCTGAGTGGCCTAGAACTGGACACAATATTCCAGATATGAGTTCATCAGGACTGAGTAGAGGAGGAGAACCTCTCTGGACATACTCACCACAGCCTTCCTAATGCACCCCAGGATGCCCTTGACCTTCTTGGCTCCAAGGTTGCATAGTTTGCTCACAGCCATCCTGTTTCCCACCAGTACTCCCAAGTCCTTTCCCCCTGAGCGGCAGTTCCCTCGGTTGTTAGCAGACCTGTCCACAGCAGCTTTCAGGGCTGCTGCTCACTCCAGGTCCTGAGGAATGAAGATCTGCATGCAGGCTTTGAAAGTGACACACACTCATCTTTAGGGCAACTGCTCAGATGCTTTCCCAAAGTGGTTTTTGGGTAGCTGAGCACCTATTGCTGGTACCTCACTGGGAGACTTAAGTTTAGATCCTACTCAAGAGCTCTGCCTGCTCTGTGTCAACAGTGTGAAATGAATTCTGCTGGGCTAAGCTGTGCAGGAGCTGTAAGCAGAGCTGTGTAAGCTGCTTTCCAGCAGCTGCTTTACACACAGACTAAGGCTTTAAACCTGACCACTCTTTAGGGCTGCCTCAATATTGTTTTACTAATCTGCTTGGCTTCCATGGCATGGAAAATCATGGAAACCCTTTGTGAAGGGCAGAAGCTGTTGTGAAATGAAGAGCAGTGATATGATTTGTGGTTGCTGAAACAAGCGGAAGAACAAGGAGCTCACAATATGCCAGGGATGGGAATTGTCACCAAGCCATTAATAATGTTTGACATGACAGGTGCCAGCTCCCCTTGATGACAAATCTCAGAGGGGTCACAGAATCACAGACTGGTTTGGGTTAAAATGGATCCCTAGAAACCACTCAGCCCAACCCCCCTGCCAGAGCAGGGGCACCCAGGGCAGGGCACACAGAACACATCCAGGGGGTTGGAAAGGCTCCAGAGAAGGAGACTCCACAGCCTCTCTGGGCAGCCTGCTCCAGGCTCCAGCAGCCTCACAGGGACAAAGTTTGCCCTCCTGTTCCCCTGGCACCTCCTCTGCTCCAGCTTGCCCCCAGTGCCCCTTGTGCTGCCCTCGGCCACCCCTGGGCACAGCCTGGCTGGGTCCTGCCCACACTGCCCTGCACATCTTTAGCACAGCACTGAGGGCAGCCCTCAGGCTCCTCTGCTGCCAGCTGCCAGCCCCAGCTCCCTCAGCCTGGCCTCACAGGAGATGAGCATAAGGGATGTAGTGCCATGGTCTGGTTGATCGGCTAGGGCTGGGTGATAGGCTGGACTGGGTGAGCTTGGAGGTCATGTTCAGCCTGGTTGGTTCTGTGATTCTATGGTTTTGTCATTCTGTGATTCTGTGATTCTGCCATTCCATGATTCTAAGATTCTGTGATTCTGCCATTCCATGATTCTAAGATTCTGTGATTCTGCCATTCTATGATTCTAAGATTCTGTGATTCTGCCATTCTAAGATTCTGTGATTCTGTGATTCTGCCATTCCATGATTCTGTGATTCTGTGATTCTGCCATTCCATGATTCTGTGATTCTGTGATTCTGCCATTCCATGATTCTGTGATTCTGCCGTTCTATGATTCTGTGGTTCTGTGATTCTATGTTTCTATCATTCTGTGATTCTAATTATTTGATCTTGAGGGTTTTCAAGCTGAATAAAGCCTTGACCAGTCCTGCTGTGGCCTCTTGAACCTGTGCACCCTCACACACACTCTTCTGCCACCAGTGGTGTCTGTTGCATTTGTTTATGGTTATATTTCTGTCTGTTCTTCAAGAGCAAGAACGGAAGGTTTATGTTCCCAAACTTACTCTGCATTGCCAGCAAACATCTATTCAAAGCAAACACAGCAGCAGGTCAGGGCAGAGGCTCAGGCAGAAACAGAGGCCTTCATAGGAGCAGTGATGGTGTTTTGAGAAACCCAGCCCCACATGCTGGTGAGAGGAGCTGCCGTTATCACTGGAGCGCTCACATTGCTTGGAGAGCACTCAGTGTAAGTGCTGCACTTTAAGGAGCAATGAGATTCCAGCTCCTCACACAAGCACATCACAGCCCAGCCTTGTGCTGCTAACCAAGGCTTCAAGTGCAGCTTCTGCTAGCTGCACTTCTTTAAGCTTCTGCTTGGAATGCAGGAAAGAGTGGAACTGCTCTTTTACATTGATCCCTCTCATGCTGCCTCCCTCTCTGCCTCTTCAGCCCTTGACACAGTGCATTTGTGACCAGAGAGAGAAAAGTGCTGCAGCAATGTAACCAAAAATCACAGAGGCATTGGTGAGACACTGGCACAGGCTGCTCAGGGAGGTTGTGGAGCACAGAATCACAGAATGTGTTCCCCTGGCACCTCCTCTGCTCCAGCTTGCCCCCAGTGCCCCTTGTGCTGCCCTTGGCCACCCCTGGGCACAGCCTGGCTGGGTCCTGCCCACACTGCCCTGCACATCTTCAGCACAGCACTGAGGGCAGCCCTCAGGCTCCTCTGCTGCCAGCTGCCAGCCCCAGCTCCCTCCGACTGTCCTCCTAAGGAAGATCTTCCACTGCCTTCAACATCTTTGTGCCTCTGGGGTGGGATCTCTCCAGCAGTTCCCTGAGCTCCTTCTTGAACTGAGTGTCCCAGAACTGGACACAATATTCCAGCTGTGGCCTCAGCAGGGCAGAGTAGAGGAAAAGAAGAATCTCTCTGGACCTACTCACTGCAGCCCTTCTAATATACCCCAGGATGCCCTTGGGCTTCTTGGCCTGAAGGGCACATGGTTGGCTCCTGGCATCCTGATGTCCACCAGCACTCTGAAGTCCTTTTCCCCAGAGCTACTCCCCGACAAATCAGCCTCCAGCCTGCAGTGCTGCATGGGATTGTTCTTCCCCAGATCATCTCCCACTTCATCAACCCAAGTTCCCACAGCCACTCCACATCAGTCCTGCTCCCCACACTCACCAACCCAAGTTCCCACAGCCCCTCCACATCAGACCTGCTCCCCACACTCACCAACCCAAGTTCCCACAGTCACTCCACATCAGATCTGCTCCCCAGAGTTTTCCAATCCTTTCCCAGAGCAGAACTGCCATGGCTTTGTTCCTCACAGCCTGTCCTTGGCCAAGATGGGGATGTGAGTTGCTCTGAAGAGCACTTGGCAGTGCCTGAGGAAGACTCTGTGCAGTCAAACCCATGCCCGATGGGTGCTTGGCTTGCTAAGAGCATTCTTTGAGCAGAGCTTTTGCTCTGCAAGAACCACAACTCTGAGCAGGAGCTCCCAGCCCTGCACTGATGCCCTCCCAGCACTGCACTGATGCCCTCCCAGCACTGCACTGATGCCCTCCCAGCACTGCACTGGTGCCCTCCCAGCACTGCACTGATGCCCTCCCAGCACTGCACTGATCCCCTCCCAGCACTGCACTGATGCCCTCCCAGCCCTGCACTGATGCCCTCCCAGCACTGCACTGATGCCCTCCCAGCACTGCACTGATGCCCTCCCAGCACTGCACTGGTGCCCTCCCAGCACTGCACTGATGCCCTCCCAGCCCTGCACTGATGCCCTCCCAGCACTGCACTGATCCCCTCCCAGCACTGCACTGATGCCCTCCCAGCCCTGCACTGATGCCCTCCCAGCCCTGCACTGATGCCCTCCCAGCCCTGCACTGATGCCCTCCCAGCCCTGCACTGATGCCCTCCCAGCCCTGCACTGATGCCCTCCCAGCCCTGCACTGATGCCCTCCCAGCCCTGCACTGATGCCCTCCCAGCACTGCAGTGTTTTTCACACCCTCCTGTTTCCTCCACACAGCAATCTGCAACACTGACAGCTCTGATCTCTTCTTTAATTTGCTCCTGACCTTCAAGGTAAGGCTGCCTGCGTTTGTTCCTTGGCTACAATTGCAACATTGTCCTGAAAAAGGAATTGCTTTTGACCCTCTTGGAGATGTGAATATTGAATCCAGACACGACTCCTTCAAGGGATGTTCCTAGAAATGATTAGGCTGCATATCTCTAGCTCCATATTTCCACCTCAGGCTCCAAGCTGTGATTTCCAGCCAGCCATGCCAGCAGGCTGCTCTCCTGTCCTCCAGCAACTGCTTCCCCACAGTTTGCTTGATGGTTTCAGTGTAGAGTCAGAGATTTGGTTGGCATCCAGCCCAGCCACTAACCCACCACCACCATGCCCACTAAGCCATGGCCCCAAGTGCCATGGCCACACATCTCTTGAACCCCTCCAGGGATGGGGACTCCAGCACCTCCCTGGGCAGCCTCTTCCAATCCCTGACCACTCTTGCAGCAAAGAAATTCTTCCTAATCTCCAACCTAAACCTCTCCTGGTGCAACTTGAGGCCATTTTCTCTCCTATCACCCCAGACTATGCAGAGGAGACCAACACCCACCTCACTGCCACCTCCTCCATCAGCCTCCTCTTCTCCAGACTAAACAATCCCAGTTCCCAGTGCCAAGTGTGGTTCTATCACCTGATAACAGGGAGACCCTCACCTGGCTCCAGCCTCTTTTCAAGTAGTTGTAGAGAGCCAGAAAGCCTCTCCTCAAACTCCTCTTCTCCAGGCTAAACCCCCCACCCCAGCTCCTTTGCCTGTTCCTCCCCAGCCCTGTTCTCCAGACCCTTCCCCAGCTCTGTTGCCCTTCTCTGGACCCGCTCCAGCAACTCAGTGTCATGAGGGGCCCAAAACCAAACACCCTCCAGCATAACAGAATTCCTGCTAAGACATCCCCATCACAGACAGAAGTCCACCAGTTACATGGGGAGGAAACCCACTACTTCATGGGAAGAGAATAACTCAAGGCAAGGGAGAAGGGAGAGGAGGTGTTCCCACAAAAAGCTAGGGCTGTGCATTAAAAAGCAGCTAAGCCATATTCTCCAGGCCACTCAGAGGGCTGATTTAGTCTTTTCATTTGTCATTTACAGTTCAGAGCAGAATCCTGAGGTGGTGTTCCCTTGGTTTGTACTTCGTGGGCCAGCACATGAAGGAGGATTTGATTTCAGTTGTCAACAACCATCAAAACCTGAGACTCTCCTGGGCTACCTAAGCACAACGTTTTTAGGAGGGTTCTTTCTGGTCTCTAGAGGACAGGTGACCTTTCCTGCAGCTCTGCTTTGCTGATGTTTCCTCTGCACATGGCAAAGTGGTGTTTGCTCTCATCACTCATCACTGCTTCCATTTGCAGGATGGAGCTGGTAGCAGGGGGGCTGGGGGAATGTAAACCTCAGATCATTGTATTAGCCACTGTACATTTTTAATGCCTTGTGCAGAGCGGGGGGAGATGACATCTCATTGTGTTTTATTGCAGGCTGCACTCAGGAGGGAAACACAACAGCAAAAGGCTTGGGCTGGGGAGCATTACAGCTGCCAGGCTTCATCCTTCACTACACTGGCTCTAAATTATTTTCATCATCTCATGCCTCATGTTTTGGTCCATGTGCATGGCTGGGTTGAAAACACTTGGAAGGGGAAATGCATCTTTAAATGTGACACTGAGCTGGTGCCTTTGGCTGGCTATTTAACATTATTTTCCTGTGCTGTCTGCTCAGTCTGAAGAAGTTTCCAGCTGGAGGCACCAAATTCTTTGTGCCCAGGTGCATGGGAAAATTATTTCACAGAATCACAGAACTTCAGAGGTTGGAAGGGACCTCCAGAGATGATCCAGTCCAACCTCCCTGCCAAAGCAGCATCAGCCAGGGTAGTTCACACAGGAATGCATCCAGGAGGGTCTGGAAAGCCTCCAGAGCAGGAGACTCCACAACCTCTGTGGGCAGCCTGCTCCAGGGCTCTGTCAACCTCACTCTACAGAAGTTTCTCCTCATGTGGAGCTGAAACCTCTGTTCCAGTTTGCATTCACTGCTCCTTGGCTTATTGCTGCTGACCACCCAAAAGAGCTTGGCCCCAGGCACTGCCCCCACCCCTCAGATATTTGTACACATTGCTCAGATCTCCTCTCAGCCTTCTCCTCTCCAGACTAACCAACCCCAGGGCTCTCAGGCTCTCTCCACAGGGGAGATGCTCAAACCACCATCCTGGTGGCTCTAGGCAAAGGTGTCTCTGCTCACTGCAGGGGGTTGGACCAGATGAGTTTGAGATTGGCCTTCCAATCCAACCCACTGAATGGTTCTGTGACTCTGCGACCCCATCCCCTGCCACAGCAGGCATGAGGTGAAAGAACAGAGCCCTGGAGTTGTCCAAAAGCACTTGCTGGGGCTTTATGACTGAAGTCTCCAGACTGAAGCAGGAGAAGGGCTTGCAGGCCTGCTCTGTCCTCCTCAGGACATCTCAGTTGAAATACAAATTGTTTATTTATGAGAACATTTTAATAAACTCCATGAGTGTGAGAAAGAAAACAAACACAAACAATCCCTCAAGTTCTCTTGGCAAGAGGCATCAATTCCAGCTTCAAATTCTTGCACTCTTGATTTTATTTTCCAGAGTCCTCTAAAGTCAGACAAAGTTGCCAGTAAAATGGAAACCCAGACCCATCCCTATGGCCCAGCTGCAATTTGATATTTATATTGGATTTGAGTGAGCTCTGCTATTGAACAGCTCCTGCAGCCTCATGGTAGCTTCTGCTTTAATAGCCAAAGTCTTGCTAAGTGAAGTATTGCTTGAAATAAACCTTACAGGTCCATGCTGGGAATTTAATAGTGCATGGCTTATTGTCCAGGTAGAAAATTGTTCACTCAACAAGGGCAAGAGCAGAGGCCTGCAGCTGGGGAGGAACAGCAGCAGGCACCAGTGCAGACCAGGGCTTAGCCCACTGGGAAGCAGCTCCGTGGAGAGAGCCCTTGGGGTGCTGGTGGGCAGCAGCAATACAGTACTCATACATCAGTAGGAGTTTCAGTCCATGCTAAGGAAGTCTGGGGAGGAATAACAACAGCAGGCACAGCACAGGCTGGGGTCTGCCCTACTGGAAAGCAGCTCCATGGAGAAAGCCTTTGGAGTGCCCTTGGTGGGCAGCAAGTTCTGCATGGGCAGCAATGTGCCCATGTGGGCAAGAGAGCCAATGGCATCCCGGGGGGCACCAGGAAAAGTGTGGCCAGCAGGGTTAGGGAGGTTCTTCTGCTCCTCTCCTCTCCCTTCTGAGACCACAGCTGGAATACTGTGTCCAGTTTTGGGCTTCTCAGCTCAGGAAAGAGAGGAAACAGCTACAGAGGCTACAGGGATGAGTGAGGGACTTGAGCATGTCTTCTGTGAAGGAAGCCTGAGAGCCCTGGGGCTGTTCAGTCTGGAGAGAAGGCTGAGAGGGGATCTGATCAGTGTGTACAAATACCTGAGGGGTGGGGGGCAAGTGGCTGGGGCCAAGCTCTTTTGGGTGGTCAGCAGCAATAGGCCAAAGTCTATCATAGAACCATAGAATGGGAAGGTTGGAAGAGACCTCAAGGATCATCCAGTTCCAACCCCCTGCCATAGGCAGGGACACCTCCCACTAGCACAGGTCACTCAAGGCCTCCTCCAACCTGGCCTTGAACACCTCCAGGGAGGTTGTGGAGCACAGAAGCTCATTCTGAGCTTCTCATCTGCCACTAGAAGCAGGTGAACAGAGTGGAGAGTCTGAGTCTACACTGTGGTGTTTCCTGTGTTCATATTGAAGCAGCTCATTTTGCATTGATGATGCAGAAAGCACAGCTCACAGCATTTCATATCCTCCTGTCAACAAAACCTCAATTACTGCCTCTAAAAAAATAACAAAGGAAGTGCTCCTCTTGACAGAATTTCTCTGATGTTCCATTCACATCCCTCCAAAAGGAGATACACCAAAGGAGCTCTCACTGACAGAAAATTGAGTTTAAGAAACAGGTTTTGGTCAGCCACTGGACAACCACATACTGGTAGTGGCCTTCCAGATAGCTAAAGGCATCAAACTAGCACACAGCAGTGCCCCCATTTCATCTTGATGGTCTGGGCACAGCCAACGTACTGGGAAGTGACTTCACCTCTTTAGACCAGAAGTGAGACACAAAACCCTCTCATCCTCCTTCAACTCTCACATCCCCATCTGCTCTGCTTCACTCCTGCACACATCAGAAGCCTGGAGGGCACCGTGGGGAAAGGTGATGAAAAGAGTAGGGAGTGATTAGGAAAATTAGTGAGCACCATTAAGGTAGGGCTTTGATATCAAAGTGCTCTGCAGATCTGCAGCTGCAGCCCAGGCACCATGTGGAATGAAAGAAAAAAAAAAAAACCAAAACCAAAACCCAAACCCTGATGTTAACTTCAGGTCTCTGTGGGTTTCCTTCTTCTACCTGCAAGCTGCAGGATGTTCAGGTCAGCAGGCTGAGCTGGGTGACCTCACAGAGCATTCCTTTGCAGCAGGAGCCGAATTGCTGCTGCCATTCTTACACTTGTATGGCTGGCCCTGGGGCTGCAGCCAGTGGGAGCAGGCTGAAGGAGAGAAGCCTCAGAGGGAATCTTCTCAGTGCTGATAAAGAGGCATGAGGACCGGGCCAGACTCTTCTCAGAGGTGCCCAGCAACAAGAAAGGGGCAATGGCCACATCAGGAGGGCTGGGTTCAGCTCTGGGCTTCACGGTGCAAGAGAGACAAGAAACTACTGGAGACAGTCCAGTGGAAGCTCCAAAGCTGCTGTAAGTCTTGGAGCAGCTCTGTGAGGAGCAAAGGCTGAGAGCCCTGGGGCTGAGAGCCTGCAGAAGAGCAGCCCCAGAGGGCATCTGAGCAATGCTCAGCAAGAGCTAAAGGAGCTGTGGGAGGCAAGAGGCTGGGGCCAGGCTCTTGTCAGTGGTGTCCAGGGACAGGAGGAGGGGCAAGGGGCACAAAGGGGAACCCAAGAGGTTCTCCACCTGAAGAGGAGGAGAAAGTTGTTTCGTGTGAGGGTGCTGGAGGCCTGGAGCAGGCTGCCCAGAGAGGTTGTGGAGTCTCTTTCTCTAGAGGGATTCTAAAGCCACTTGGACATTGTGGTCCTGGACAAGCTGCTGTGGGTGCCCTGCTTTAGCAGGGGGTTGGACTGGCTGACCTGCAGAGGTCCCTTCCAGCTACTATCAGCCTGGGATTCTACAAAACAGGGGGGGAAGAGTGGGGGAAGTGTTATGGTCTCTAGTTAAGTACAAAAGAAATCTCTTTTTAATAATTATTCAACCATTTGTACTTTGGCACTTAGTGGAACACCAGCAGCAGCAGGTGGGATGTTAGCAGCTGCTGAGGAGCTGGAGGCCTTCAGGCACTTCAGTGCTATAGAGATCATAGAATCATAGAATCATAGCATGGTAAGGTTGGAAGGGACCTCAAAGATCATTCAGTTCCAGCCCCCTGCCATAGGCAGGGACACCTCCCACTAGCACAGGGCACTCAAGGCCTCCTCCAACCTGGCCTTGAACACCTCCAGGGAGGGAGCAGCCACAACCTCCCTGGGCAACCTGTGCCAGTGTCTCACCACACTCACTCCAAACAACTTCCTCCTAACATCCACTTTCAGTCTCCCCTCTGACACTTCAAACCCATTCCCCTTGTCCTGGCATTCCCAGACCTTGTCAATAGTCCCTCCACAGCCTTTCTGGAGCCCTCTTCAGATCCTGCAAGGCCACTCCAAGCTCTCCTGGAAGCCTTCTCCTCTGCAGGCTGCAGAGCCCCAACTCTCTCAGCCTGTCCTCACAGCAGAGCTGCTGCAGCCCTCTCAGCATCTTGGTGGCCTCCTCTGCACTG
>VWZE01022137.1:1077-87837 GCA_013396675.1 Eubucco bourcierii
CAGTTGCTGTCTGGGCTGCACTCACACTGCAGTTGTTGAATCATTTATCATTTGAGCTTCACAACCACAACAGTGCCAGCAGTTTTCCCTCCTCTGAACAGTTTTGTAAGGACCCTTTTGCAGCGTGGCACTGCTCCTTACTCCTCACTGTCAGCATTTACCAAGCAAGCAGCACTAGCCCTTGAACTGACTACCTGGGATAGCAGATAGCAGGGTGGCAGTTTGGCTGTTTCAGTTGTGTGATAACAGGAGTGCCCCCCAGCATGGCTGTCTGGCTGGGGGTGCCACGCACTGAGCCCTGCAGCCTCTCAACTGGCAAAGCCAAATTTTAAAGCATGGATTTAAGCCTTGGTCTTTTGTCTTGAGAACCAGAAAACAAGATACCTCAGTTCTCTCTGTTGCAGAAAGGTTTTGCAGATAAGGGGTTGGTAGTTTTTAACCTTGTAGATAGATGAGGTTGACTCCAGGCCAGTGAGGGGACACACTGCCTGGCTTTGTGGAGATAAAAACTGTTTGTGCTTTCCCTCACTTACAGATAACAGGGCCTACAGGAAGGCTGGGAAGGGACTGTTGACAAAGTCTTGCAATGACAGGACAAGGGGCAATGGGTTTGAATGGGCAGAGGGAAGACTGAAACTGGATGTTAGGAAGAAGTTCTTTACAGTGACGGTGGAGGGTGGTGAGACACTGGCACAGGTTGCCCAGGGAGGTTGTGGAGCACAGAATCACCCAATGTGATCTTTGATCTTCAATCACATTGGGTAATTCTGTGCTCCACAACCTCCCTGGAGGTGTTCAGGACCAGGCTGGGTGAGACCTTGAGTGACCTGTACTAGTGGGAGGTGTCCCT
Source organism: Eubucco bourcierii (assembly GCA_013396675.1). Lineage (NCBI taxonomy): Eukaryota > Metazoa > Chordata > Aves > Piciformes > Ramphastidae > Eubucco > Eubucco bourcierii. Next base: position 1,928 of record VWZE01022137.1, read on the forward strand.
GCCTGTGGCAGGGGGTTGGAACTTGATGATCTTTGAGGTCCCTTCTAAGGTTACCATTCTATGATTCTATAACACTCATTAACCAACCTCTGCTAAGACCAAGAGAAGTCAGACCACTTGGCTGGCAAGCATAAGATGAAACTCAGGTCCCTTCTAACCTTACCATTCTATGATTCCATAACACTCATTAACCATCCTCTGCTAAGACCAAGAGAAGTCAGACCACTTGGCTGGCAAGCATAAGATGAAACTCAGGTCCCCTTAGCCCAGAGGTTGCTCAGACTCTGCTGGAATGGAGCCTTTGGAGAGCAGGACCAGGGAAAGCTCTGCAGAATGAGGTAAGGGGGTTGCGACCACCTAGGCTTGAAACAGCAGAAATAACTCAGCAGCAAAAATGCTTCCATAAGCATTCAAAACCACATTCAAATGGGGTGCCTGAGATTGATTTTGAGATGGATTAAATCACAGGCATCACCTCCCTCACCAGCTGTCACCATGGTTTTAGTGGCAGCAGTGCTGGCCACTGGCTTTACTGCAGCATGCAATGCAGAGGGCTGTTAGGCTTAACAGAACCACAGCACCACAGAATGTTAGAGATTGGATGGGAGCTCCAGAGATAGAGTCCAACCCCCTGCCAAAAGCAGGATCACCTAGGTAGAAGGTCCTGACAAACCCAGACCTGAGAGACTGCCCCAGAAATGTAGGCACTATTCCCAAGTGCCAGCAGCTGTAAAGTGATGGGCTTAAAACATTGGAGCTCTTCCACACTGTCATGACTGACGCTGTATTTTTAGCTAAAACACACTTTCATTGTGTGAGCTTTTAAGAAGGGCTTGGACAAGCTAATCTGCAAGAAGCTTTGAAACTGCCTTTCTCCTTATTAGTTCCGTTGAGTTGAGCACAGTGAAATAATATTCATGTGCAAGTGCCCAAGTGCCAGGCAGCTGCCTTCCACCTTTAGTAGCTTTCTGCAAAGCTGCCAGTCCCCAGAGCTGTTTGCTGTGCATCACCTGTGCAGGTGCTGCCAGGTAGCGTGCACTGCAGGGACAGGCAATGCCTGCTGTCAAGGGCAACTTGGTTTCCCCTCCTCTGCAAGGATGTGATCACCACCCATGGATCACCTACATGGTGAGAAACAAGGACATGCTGACAGGAGGTCCACAGAGGGACCACTGAGATGATCAGAGGGCTGGAGAACTTCTCCTGTGAAGACAGGCTGAAAGAATTGGGGCTGTGAGCCTGGAGAAGAGAAAGCTCCAGGGAGCTACATGTCAATTTCTGAAGGAGACCTACAGGAAGGTTGGGGAGGGACTGTTCAGAGCCTGTGGTGACAGGATGAGAAACAATGGTTTGAAGCTGGAGCAGGGCAGATTTAGGTTGGACATCAGGAGGGAGTTCTGCACAGGGAGAGTGGTGAAATCCTGCAACAGGCTGCCCAGGGATGTGGAGACATTGAAGATCAGACTGGATGTGTCCCTGCTGCCTGCAGGGGGTCTGGTCAAGATGCCCTTTGAACAGCCCATACAATGCTTCCCCCCAAGGGCAGAAGCAGGAAAAGGTGGTCCCATCCTCAAACCAGCCTTCAGCACTGCAGTTCTCTCCTGGACAAGTGGTAACTCTTCTTTATTCAAGCATCTGGCTGCTCAGTCTGTTCATTTAATTAAACTAGAAATTTCCTTCCCTCCAGTTGGTTCAGCCACTCTACATTTATGCCAGAGGACACACAGGGCCAGAGCTGGAAAACACTGCCTGCTTTTGTTTCCACAGCCCAGCCTCCATCTTCCTGGGCTGGAACTGTGCTCTGTGGCCATGGCCTCAGCTGGCAAAAGCTATGCCAGGTCTGAGCATGCCACAGCCAGGACATTTCAACAGAAGAATCACCTGCTGGCAGCAGCCAGAGAGCTGGTCACAGCTCATAGGTTTTGTAATGAGCTGGGAGGGAGAGAAAATCCCCTGCACAATAGAGCAGAAGTGGTGTTTATTTCCAAACTTCTCATGGCCTAGAGCTTGCCTCTGAGTAGATTTTTGCTTGTCACACAGTGCTGGGTGGACAGGTGGCTCTGCCCTGCAGGCTGCTGCCCATGGAGCAGGCTTGCCAGAGACCCCCAACTCTTCCCAAACATTATTTTCCCCTTGTCACAACAAAAAATTAAGGTCTGAGCAATGACCTCAAATGTGATGTCAGTGCCCAGGGCAGTGCTGGAGTCACCACCCGTGGAGGTGTTCAAGAAGCCTGTGGAGCTGGGGCTTAGGGACATGGTTTGTGCTGACCTGAGTGGAAGGTTGGACTGGATGAGCTTGGAGGTCTCTCCCAAGCAGCTGTTTTCTGCCATTCTGTGGTATACAGCTAACCACAGCATTCAGCTTTGCATTGCTGGGGTTTTTTTATTCATTTTTACCTTGTTATACCTTTTTGGTTATGGTTAGGGTGGGTGTGGGACACAGTGATATCCAGTGATGTCCCAACAGCACTGCTGACCACAGGCCACTGCAGCCTGTGAGATTTTAGGGTCTGCACAGATGTACCCCTGGCTGCTTGCAACACTGGAAGCCTTCACATGGCTACTGCTGACAGTGCACAGAAAAGAAACCCAACCTGCTTATAGACCTAGAGACCAGGCTGGCTTTGAAACTTTGTGTGCAGCCTCCTCCAACACAGGACACTGTTTAATCTGAAACTGGAAATAATGAGGTTGTGATTACAGCACACTAATTTTGTGTTAAAAAAAAAAAAAAACTCAGGTGTTAAAGCTCAGCTATCAGCTCTGCCTTACCAGCTTTTCCCATCTAGTTGATAGAATCATGGAAGGGATTGCAAGGGACCTTAGGGATCATCTATTCCAATCCCCTGCCATGTGCACAGATATCTTTTAACTAGATTCAGCTGCTCAATGTCTCATTAAACCTGGCCTTAAATACTCCCAGGAAGTAGGCATCCACAATCTCTCTGGGCAGCCTGTTCCAGAATTTCATCATCCTCTGATGACTGAAAAACTTCTTCCTAAGTTCCAGTCTAACCCTGCTCTGCCTCAGCTTCAAACCATTCCCCCTTGTCCTGTCTCTAGACACCCTCAGCAAAAGTCCCTCTGCAGCCTTCCTGCAGGATCCCTTCAGCTATTGGAAGGCAGCTCTAAGGTCCCTCTAGAATCTTCTCCAGGCTGAACAACCCCAGTTATCCTCACAGCAAAGCGTCTACAGACCCTGGTCACCCTCACGGCCCTCCCCTGGGCTCAGTTCAGCAGTGACAGAACTGTTGATAAATAGAGACGATGAATGCAGAACTTCTGATGACCCTTGTGGTCCTCTGCTGGATTCCCTCCAACAGGTCCACATCCTTCTTAGGATGTTGTAAGCATCTCTTCCACCTGAGCTGTTGTTTAGCAAAAAGAGCTCATCTGCAATTTCTCTGGGAGTAGTGACAAGAGTCTTTTAACCAGGACTGGCTCCCAAGCAGCAGGCTGCTCTAGAAACTTCACTCCCTACCCTTCTGCTTACCAGCCATTGCTTCTAAGAGGCTTTCATTCCTTATAATATCCCTTCCCTCCAGCTGCAGGCAGATTTGCAGGGGCTGAAACTTTTTAATAAGTGGCCTTCTTTGTTCCTCCTTTGGGGGGTGTCATGCACCCTGAGTTCCAGACCAGTGTCCCCAGGAAGGCAGTGGAGCGCTGCTGGGCCAGTTTGGGTGGCAGGGATGTGCCAGCACCTGAGGAAAGCAGCTGCTGGGGAGCTGACAGCAGTCACCTTCCCCTGGAGTCTCACACTGGCTTTGGCTGGGGGCAAAGCAGGGCCAGGCCTGATGGTTTTTCTGGCAGCCAGAGGAGCAAGTGGAGGGACAAACAGCATGGACAGAGCCAGCAGACCCTGGACTGCAGCAGCCCAGGCAACTACCCACCTGTAGAGATGGACACAGGAAATGGCTTCATAGAAATGGTCTGGGTTGGAAGGCACCTCTAAAGATCATCCAGGCCAACCCCCCCTGCAGTCAGCAAAGACATCCTCAATTAGATCAGGTTGTCCAGAGCCCTGTCAAGCCTCACTCTGAATATCTCCAGCCTGGACAGGCTAGAGAGGTGGGCTCAAGCTAACCTCATGAGGTTCAACAAGACCAAGTGCAAAGTCCTGCAGCTGAGTCAAGGCAATCCCAAGCACCAATACAGGCTGGGCAATGACTGGCTGGAGAGCAGCCCTGAGGAGAGGGACTTGGGGGTGCTGGTGGATGAGAAGCTCAACATGAGCCAGCAGTGTGCACTTGCAGCCCAGAGAGCAACCAGAGCCTGGGCTGCATCAGGAGAAGTGCAGGCAGCAGGGTAAAGGAAGTGATCCTGCCCCTCTGCTCCACACTGCTGAGACCGCACCTGGAGTACTGCATCCAGTTCTGGAGCCCCTGGGACAAGAGGGATGTGGAGATGCTGGAGTGTGCCCAGAGAAGGGCCACGAGGATGTTCAGAAGGCTGGAGCTGCTCTGCTGTGAGAACAGACTGAAAGAGTCGGGGCTGTTCAGTCTGGAGAAGAGGAGGCTCCAAGGTGACCTTCTTGTGGCCTTCCAGGATCTGAAGGGGGCTACAAGAAAGCTGGGGAGGGACTTTTTAGGCTCTCAGGTAGTGACAGGACTAGGGGGAATGAAGCAAAGCTGGAGGTGGGGAAATTCAGACTGGATGTGAGGAGGAAGTTCTTCAGCATGAGAATGGTGAGAGCCTGGAAAGGGTTGCCCAGGGAGGTGGTTGAGGCCCCATCCCTGGAGGTGTTTAAGGCCAGGTTGGATGAGGTTCTGGGCAGCCTGATCTAGTGTGAAGTGTCCCTGCCCATGACATGAGGGTTGGAACTGAATGATGCTTGTGGTCTCTTCCAACCCTGACTGATTCTATGATTCCATGATCTCCAGGGATGGAGCCCAAATCACCTCCTTGGGTAATCTGTTCCAGTGTTCCACCACTCTCATGGTACACAACTTGTTCCTAACATCCAATCTAGATCTGCTCCTCTCTCATTTCCAACCATTGCTCCTCATCCTATCACTACTTTCTCCATCCTTCTTGCAGGTCCCCTTCAGACCACTATTAGGCCTCCCCAGAGGCTTCTCTTCTCCAGACTGGACATCCCCAGCTCCCTCAGTCTGTCCTCACAGCAGAGGACCTCCACCCTGATCATTTTCATGGTCCTTCTCTGGACCTGCTGCATCAGTTCCATGGCCTTCCTGTATTGAGGGCTCTGGACCTGGGTGCAGCACTCGAGGTGAGGTCTCACCAGAGCAAAGTGGCAGATTTACCTCTTTCCCTCTGCTGGCCAAGCTTCTTTTGATGCATCTTGAGCTGCCATTGGCCTCTAACTGACATCAGAGACCTCAGAGCAAATAACAAATGCCATTTGTGCTGCTGCTGCTGGCTCTTTCCGCAGTGATGGAGTTTCTCTCCACAGGCAGCCCTGTGTTACAGCTCTCTAAAACATCATCCAGGCTTGCTGGTTAATCTGGGCTGTCTTTGACTTCCTCTGCACTCATTTCTGCACATTCTGCCTTCATTCTCATGCTGTTGTGGGGGCCTCTCACTGCTAAGTGCACTTCAGTGTGACTGCAGCCATGTGCAGGGGACCCAGGCTCAGGAGGGCTGGAGCAGCCTCAGCCCCTACCCAAACCCTGCCAGATTCCAGCAGTGATTCACAGCAACCTCACCACTCCCAGCCCAGGACCAGTCCTTTAGCACCAGTCAGGCTCAAAAATCAGTGTGGGATGAGTTGGCAATTGCTGGTGAAGATAAACCCCACAGCCTGACTGGTCCAAACCACTCCTGGCTTCTCTTCTGCAATGCACTAAGACACAGTGGGATGCTTCTACCACCCATTGTGAGTCTCCTGCTCTCAGCTAGGATAGAGTTAATTTTCTTCCCAGCAGCTGGTGCTAGCTGTGGTGTGGATTTGGTATGTTGATAACACACTGATGTTTGCAGTTGTTGCTAAGTAGTGCTTAGAGTAAGTCAAGGATTTGTCAGCCTCTCAAGCCCTGCCTAGGAGAAGGCTGGAGGGGCACTGTTAGAGAGAGTCCAGATGAGGCCACGAAGATGATCAGAGGTCTGCAGAACCTCCCCTGTGGGGACAGGCTGAGAGAGTTGCTTCTTCCAGCAAGACTTTAGAGCAGCCTTCCAGTGCCTGAAAGGGGCTATAGGAAAGCTGGGGAGGGACTTTTTACAAGGCCTTGCAAAGGCTGAGAGAGAATGGGTTGAAGCTTGAGGAGGGCAGATATAGGCTGGAGATGAAGAAGAAATTCTTTCCAGTGAGGGTGCTGAGAGAGTGGCACAGGTTGCCCAGAGAACTGTGTATGGCCCCTCACCAGAGGTGTTCAAGGCCAGGCTGGATGAGACCTTGAGTAACTTGTTTAGGAGAAGATGTCCTTGAGCAAGCTGGGATAGTAGGAGGTGTCCCTGCCCATGGCAGGGGGTTTGGAACTGGATGATCTTGAAGGTCCCTTCCACCCCAAACCACTCTGTGAACCTTTCCTTAGGTTATCCAGGCTAATGGAAGGCATCATTATGCTTCAGGGGCTTGGATCCCTTTAAAAACATATAACCCAATCAGATTTAAAGCCAAGTTTCACTGAGACTGTAGTTCAGAAGATGAAGCTCCTCCACAGAATCATAGAATGGTAAGGTTGGAAGGGACCTCAAGGATCATCTAGTTCCAAACCCCTACCATAGGCAGGAACACCTCCCACTAGTACAGGTCACTCAAGGCCTCGTTCAATCTGGCCTTGAACACCTCCAGGGAGGGAGCAGCCACAACCTCCCTGGGCAACCTGTGCCAGTGTCTCACCACCCTCACTGGAAAGAACTTCCTCCTAACATCCGCTTTCAATCTCCCCTCTGCCAGTTCAAACCCATTGCCCCTTGTCCTGGCATTGCAAGACCTTGTCAATAGTCCCTCCCCAGCCTTCCTGTAGCCCCCTTCAGATCCTGGAAGGCTACTTGAAGGTCCCCTCAAAACCTTCTCTTCTCCAGGCTGCAGAGCCCCAACTCTCTCAGCCTGCCCTCATAGGAGAGCTGCTGCAGCCCTCTTATCACCTTTGTGGCCCCCTCTGGACCCACTCCAACACTTCCATGTCCTTCCTGTGCTGAGGGCTCCAGAACTGCACACAGTACTCAATATAACAGTATTCCATATAACACAGTAAGCTAAAAGACAGTCAGTGGAAATATAATATTGCCACATTTTTCCCCAGATTAATTCCGGTTGCTGCCTTGATGTTACATGTAATGGACAGAGCTGAGTACATGAGTGACTGATTCACAGCTCAAGTTCAGTCAATAACCTTAACCTCAGAGAAAGTTACATTGTGCAATTGGACTTCTCATCTTCACTGACAGAAGCTGAGGTTTTCCTGCTTAAATAAATAAAATGGCCTCCAGCTGAGAACCTGCCTAACTGAGGGAGCTGAGATGTTCACAGGTATCAAAGCTGTGAGATTTCCCAATTTAGCTTCAAAAAGAATACCAAATGTACCTTCCTCCTCCTTGTAGGAACTGCCTCATTCCTAGTTTGATTCCTACAACATACAACCTGTGAGATGCCACCTGCAGCACTGCATCCAGTGCTTGTCACACCAGCCTAAGAGGCACATGGAGCTGGTCCAGAGGAGGGTCACTAAGCTAAATCAGAGGGCTGGAGAACCTTCCTGACAGGGACAGGCTGGAAAAGCTGGGGCTGTTCAGCCTGGAGAAGGAAAGGCTCCAAGGAGACCTCAAAGCAGCCTTCTAGTACCTGAAGGAACCTATAAAAAGGCAGGAAAGGACTTTTGACAAGAGCTTGTAGTGATAGGATAGCTCACCTCTTCAAAAGGAGGCAGATTTAGACTGGAAAGCTAGAAGAAAGTCTTTCCAGTGAGGGTGTTGAGACACTGGCACAGGCTGCCCAGGGAAGTTGTGGATGCTCCCTTCCTGGAGGTATTCAAGGCCAGGCTGGATGAGACCTTGAGCAGCCTATTAAGTAGAATATGTCCTTATAAATGGCAGGGGGTTTGGAACCAGATGATCTTTCAAGTTCCTTCCAACCTAAACATTTCTTTGAGACCTTTATGCAGGAGGGAATAGTTTATTCAGGTTAAATGAAAGCAATGTTGTAATCTGTTACAGCAGATTCATTTCTGAACCTCTCAAACAGAACCCAAAGAATCTCAGACATGAGAGACTGTGAAAAAGAAGTCCACTCTGAACATATCTATTAGGATGTGCATCTGCCTTCATAAAGTTTGAGGAGATTGCTGATAAGGAGAGAAACAGACTGGTGAGGACCTGAAGTGTGCATCTTTTCCACATCTGTGCCCAACTGTTGATCTGTTGATCCCAGCAGTGGGATCAGCTACATCAGTGCCATCTCTGATGGGTGCTTGGCCAGTCAGTCCCAGAAGACTACCAGGCTGGAGCCTGAGCAGCCTTCCCAGACAGTCCAGGCTAGTGCTTAACTACCGGAGGTATGGGAAGTTTTATTCTGATGCCTCTCTAACTCCATCTCACTTCTCCTGATCCCATCCCATCTCTTCATAGCTGTAGTCTTTAATATCCTGTTCTCCTACTTTCCTCAGCCTTCTTTCCACCAAACTAATCAACTCCACTGCCTTCATCAAGTCTTTGAGTGCTGTTTTCACATCCCACCTCTTCACTCCACAGTTGGTTCCCATCTTTTTGCATTTTTTTTTGTGCAAATTCTTGGCTGTAACTTTTTTTTTGCTAAAGTTTTACCAGCACTGTGCAGAAAACTTGGAGAAGTTCAAAGGCATCCCAAACAAAAGGGCAATTTGTGCAAACCAACATGAGGTTTGCCTTTGTTTTCCAAAAGCATTTGTTGGTTGCATCCAGTTGAGGATTTGTTTTTCCAAACCTTTTCTGCCCTACTGCTTCCCATCCACTCATTCCCTATCTGTATTTGCACAGCTGGGATCTTCCTGGGCAATTCACATGCAAAGTCTCTCTTCCACCCCTCATTCAGTGTGGGAATTATGTAGGCTAATTTTCCCCACTCTGCACAGCTATTAATACATAATTGTGCTCCAAAACAGAAGGCAGAACCATCTCCTCAAAGGAAAAGTTGGAAATACCTATTAATAAGTTGCCAACAATTAACCCTGTTCAATATAGCCATGTTTACAGAAGGTTGATTTAAAAGAATGCCCTGCCAACTACTTCAGACACTGACACTGTGAAGTTTGCCAGGAGAAAAACATAGATCTAGGTTACTGTGATGACTGGGGAAGGGTAGCACACAGGAAAGGAGAGTAAAGAAATAAAGAAAAAAAGTGAGAGGAGAAAAAAAAATATTAGCTTCATTTCCATGACAGTTTGCCTTGGCTGGAAAATGATTTGCTACTTATTGCTTTGCTACTTCTGCCTTTCTTTTCCCCCTTGTACCTTATTTGAGATACCAAGGCACTGACTGGATGAGCTTTGAGGTCTCTTCCAAACAGATATATTCTGAGATTTGACCTCAGAGTAACTAAGTAGTGCTGTAGGAGAAACATAAGCACTCCACATCCCAAGAGCTTTACAGGAACTGCCTTAATGTTGAGGTTTCCCCAAGGATGTCCCAGCAACCATAGCATGAGTTAGCTCCTAAAATCTTGCTGCTCTTTCTGCTGAGCTTGAGGAAAAGTCAAGGAAGAGAAAAGAAAACAGGTTCCAAAGTTGCTGGGGACCCAAACTAAGCATTCCCCTGAGCCTAGGAATGAGAAGTGACATTTCCTTCATACAGTCATTGGTTACAAGGTGCACTGAGCCCCTCAGCCCCTCCTCAGGCTGCAGTGCTGCTAACCCCTCTTTTCCTCTTGAAAGAGCACACAAGTGGGACAGCACAAAGGTGCAGTCCTTCAGCCACAGCTAAAAGATACACCTATGGGAACAGAAGCAGCAGAACCTGACACTGAGCACAGCCTCTCCAGCAGATGCAGATCCCAGTTCCTTGTCTCCCCCCTGAACCATTCATGTGGTCTAAACCCAGCTCTGAGTGCCTGTCCCCAGGAGGAGAATCAGCTTTGGCATAGTACCAGTCCAGCTATGATTTCCAGGAGAAGCAAGGAAGAGGCAAACCCTTTCCCACAACCACCTCCATGAGTATCACCAATCACACTGTTGTAGGTTCCTGTGGTTTTTAAGAGTGAGGCAAGTCTTTCTGCCAAATACTTTGTAGTGTTTGGCAGTACCTTTCTTCACTTGGAAGGCTCTAGATTGCAGTGGAGAAGGGTTGTTTGCAGCCAATTTCAAGCACAGATCAGTTTGCAGTCCTCACTTGTCTAGTACTCATTTTGAGCATGTCAGAGAACCTATCCCCACTGAAGTTTTAGCCTCACAAATCTCTTGATTTCAGAGCTCTCCTTCCTTCAATGCAGACAATGGCTACAATTTGTCAGGGAGAGATGCTGTGCTCTAGCTCCTACCTGAAATTAATCCATCATGATGCCCACCTGAATGACACACAAGTGTTAGCATGAGTCCAGATGAGGACCACAAGGCTGGAGCAGCTCTGCTGTAAGGCTAGGCTGAAGGAAATGGAGTTGTTCAGCCTGGAGAAGACTCCAGGGGGACCTTAGAGCTGCCTTCCAAGATCCTACAGGAAGGTTGCAGAGGGACTTCTTATGAGGGTGTCTAGAGACAGGACTACAGGGAATAGTTGAAGCTGAGGGAGAGCAGGGTTAGACTGGAGCTGAGGAAGAAGTTCTTCAGTGGGAAGGTGGTGAGACTTTGGAAATAGTTACCTCCCAACACCTGAAGGGCTCCTACAGGAAAACTGGAGAGGGATTTTTCCTAAGGACATCTAGAGACAGGACAAGGAGGAATGGTTTGAAGCTGAGGGAGAGCATGGAAGAAGTGGAGCTTAGGAAGAAGTTCTTCAGTGTGAGGGTGGTGAGACTCTGGAATAGGCTGCCCAGGGAAGCTGTGGCTGCTTCCTCCCTGCAGATGTTCAAGGCCAGTTTTAATGATGCCTTGAGCAGCTGAGTCTAGTTGAAAGGTGTCCCTGGCCATGGTGGGGAGACTGCAGTAGATGATCCCTTCCAACCCGAACCATTCTATAAAGTCCAGTCCTGAAGAAGTCAGGGAAAGCAGAGACTGCTGAAAAACATCAGTTATTTGAAGCAGGAACATGTACAGAACCTGATTTCTTTAAGAGTGATAGTCACTGAGTGAGTGTTAGGGTCAGAATATACTCAGTCTCTCACACTCTTGTCCTTGCCTGTCCCTCCCTCAAAGCAGACAAGGTCCTGGGTCTCAAACCAGACTCCAACTCCTTCTCTGTGATATAAGCTTGCTGAACCCCAAGCAGGGTGGGTTGAGGAGAGTGTGGAAAAAGAAAACTGGTATCAGAGGAGAGATGTTAACTGCATTTCTCAGTGCCTAACCAGGGTGACCAAAATTTGTCACGTGAGCCATTTAGGGTTTAAATACTCACATCCATAGGGAGAACAGACAAGAGAAGCAGAGACCACACATTTAATATCCCACACTTGTGTTTTCTCAAAGCCACAGCATTTGTTTTTCCCTCAGAGAATCCATTGTACACTCCTAATCATTTCTGCATTCTATACATGTGCCTGTATATGAACTTTACAGAGGCTTCTTTACACAGATTAGACAAATATGTACAAGAGGAAAAAACAAATTCTTAATGAAAACACCAAATTAGAGGTCTTAAGACTTTCTCCAAAGGAAAAACTGTAAACTGGGCAAAGTTGGGTAAAATAATAATTTTTTTTTTTCCCCCCCCATTTCAAAGACTACAGTAAATCANTCAGTCTCTCACACTCTTGTCCTTGCCTGTCCCTCCCTCAAAGCAGACAAGGTCCTGGGTCTCAAACCAGACTCCAACTCCTTCTCTGTGATATAAGCTTGCTGAACCCCAAGCAGGGTGGGTTGAGGAGAGTGTGGAAAAAGAAAACTGGTATCAGAGGAGAGATGTTAACTGCATTTCTCAGTGCCTAACCAGGGTGACCAAAATTTGTCACGTGAGCCATTTAGGGTTTAAATACTCACATCCATAGGGAGAACAGACAAGAGAAGCAGAGACCACACATTTAATATCCCACACTTGTGTTTTCTCAAAGCCACAGCATTTGTTTTTCCCTCAGAGAATCCATTGTACACTCCTAATCATTTCTGCATTCTATACATGTGCCTGTATATGAACTTTACAGAGGCTTCTTTACACAGATTAGACAAATATGTACAAGAGGAAAAAACAAATTCTTAATGAAAACACCAAATTAGAGGTCTTAAGACTTTCTCCAAAGGAAAAACTGTAAACTGGGCAAAGTTGGGTAAAATAATAATTTTTTTTTTTCCCCCCCCATTTCAAAGACTACAGTAAATCAGAATTTGTGGGTTCAGGCTAAACTATGAGTGAAGAGCAACTTTATCCAGAAGAAACTCTCAAGGACTTGTGATTTCAGCACCTCTGCTCCCACTGAAGGGTTTTAATGGGCTGAAAATTGTGCATTAAAAGAAAAAGTTAGCAGCCCATCTATGACTTCCAGAGTCCTGATGGCTTTTCATGAGCATACTTGGCTTGAGCAGTGGTGAAAGTGGGAACACAATGAAAATCTCCATCTAGGTTTGTTGTGCTTGTTCAAAGCATCACAAATGGGTTGGAGGAATCTGCACAGAAGAGTTGTGCAGTGAATAGCAGGAGAAAAGCAAATCTTCATTCCTTCATTTCCAAAACACAACCTTCCTGTATCTTCCCTTAGGAGTACTGCACATGCCAGAGCTCTGGGTGCAGCCATCAATGCACAGCTTTTCAGGTCAGCTTGCATGGTGCCACACAAATCCTGAGTGACTTCATGCTTTGACCGCTCCTACATAGAAGATAAAGCAAGTAAAGCTTGGAAGTCTGAAGAAGCCTGAATAGGAAGCTCACAAGAGCAAGGGAGAAGCTGCCAGTTATGAAGGACTTCCTTAGGAGGAAGTTCTTTCCAGTGAGGGTGGTGAGACACTGGCACAGGTTGCCCAGGGAGGTTGTAGAGCACAGAATCTTCGATCTCATTGGGCGATTCTGTGCTCCACAACCTCCCTGGAGGTGTTCAAGGCCAGGTTGGAGGAGGCCTTGAGTGAGCTGTACTAGTGGGAGGTGTCCGTGCCTATGGCAGGAGGTTGGAACTAGATGACCTTTGAGGTCCCTTCCAACCTTACCATTCTATGATTCTATGAATGACTGAGAGACCTGGGGCTTGAGAAGAGAAGGTTGAGAGGGGATCTTATTGACATCTATAAACAGCTGGAGAGTGGTTGTCAGGGTGGTGGTGATGGTGCCCAGTGACAGAACAATGAACATAGAGGTTCCACCTCAATGTGAGGAGAAGTTTCTTTACCTTGAGGTAGACAGAGCCTTGGAGGAGACTGTCCAGGGAGGTTGTGGAGCCTCCTTCTCTGGAGACATTCAGAACCCTCCTGGATGTGTTCCTGTGTGAGCTATCCTAGACAATCCTGCTCTGGCAGGGGAGTGGATTAGAAGATCCCTACAGATCACTTCCAAGCCCTACCATTCTGTGACACAGCCTACTTCATTGCTGCAATTTTACATCAGCACAAGGTTTAGAAATCGGATTCTGTAGTTATTGAAAGAAGCAGTGTTGGCTAGAGAGAGCAAATCATCTCAGTGAATCGCTGGGAGAGTAACATCATCTCTTCACTGTGCTCCTCAGAGAGCAGCTGACTCTGAGGAACTTTCTGGAGGCTCCCAATACTGATATGAAAGCTGGAAGCAGCATGCACTTGAAGCCCTGGAAAGTACACCATGCAGCAGCCTAGAACAAGACTGGAATAGTCCAAACCCTTCAAGTGATGGCTTTAGTAGCCAAGATCTTGTATAACGCAGTGGCCTTCTGGACATGGCAAAGAGCAGCCACGTTGCCAGGGCAACAAATGAGAAGTTGTGTTGAGTGTGGTGGTTACCTGCAGCAAACACTACAACACCCCCAAACCCATCTCCTGGGGCTCATTGTCCTTACCTTCTCTAAGGAAGTCTAACTGCTGGGGCCTTTAAATGCAAATCCATTCTTTGGACACTGTCCTGGCCGGATGATTTGTGTATATAATTCCATCCTCTGCTGCATACTACAAACACAAGTTAAGACAAAAGCAATCAGAAGCCAAACTAGTGCAGAAGGCAGCCAGCAGCTGACTGTGCAGCCTTAACCTTTTTTAAAGCCCTGTGCAGATATCAAAGCTCAAACTATGCGATTAGACATTTGTAATGCTCCCATCCCTACATCATCAAGAGCAACTTAACAAGAGAAGCTGTGCTAGGGTCATCAGCTGCCCTGAACAGTGCCACAGATGGACACTCACAGCATCTTGAGGAATCACAGAGCAGCAGGGGTTGTGTGGCTGTTTGAGTTAGATTCCTACCTCAGACCTAAAAAAATTCAGAACAGAGAAACTTAGAAGTGGAAGGCTTGAGTGGAGAGGTGAACAGTCCAGGGATAGACCACAGAATGGCAACAATGGATAAGTTACTATCATTTCCTTGCAGCATCATGTCTGGAAGCACAGTTTGGACCTTCCCCTTGCTGCTTCTGCTGCCATGCCTGCACCTGCTGCTACCTTCCCCTGCTGCTGCTTTGGCTGCTTTGCCGCTGCTTGAGCCCTTCCCCATCTGCCTTCAGGTCATTATATTCCTGTAGAAGTTGTATTCTCTCTACACTGTTATATTTCAACTATAAGAAATACAATTTCTTTTTTCCCCTGCCCCTGGCTTCACCAAAAAAAAAAAAAAAAAAAAAAAAAAAAATAAAAAATCAAATCCATGTTGTGGTGAGTTTATGGTAACAGGGGAGAGATTTGCCCTGACCCAGTACAGGTTGGAAGGGACCTTTAGAGATTGACTTCAACTCTCCTGCCAGAGCAGGATCACTTCAGGCAGGTCATTCAGGAACACATCCAGGGGGGATGAGAAGGTCTCCAGAGGAGAGTCTACCACCTCTCTGGGAGCCTGCTCCAGGGCTCTGGCACCCTCACCAAAGTGTCTCCTCATTACATATTTGTTTACCAGATGCCAATATCCAGAAGGAAGCTGTGGTTTACATTAAGTGCCTGTGAGTTGGGAGCAGTCAGCACACACAGCCAAGCAGGTTTGCAGATCTCTGCCAAGCATCCTGCACAAATCAGTCAGGAGAACGACAGCCACAGCCAGCACTGTTTGCACAGAGGAGCAGATAGGTGCAGAGACACCACCTACAGGTTTCACTCGCCCCCCTGCAGATTTTCTATCCCTACTTAGACTATGCCTGGGTTCTCTGTAGTCATGGAATGGTTTCTGTTAGAAGGGAGCTGAAAGATCATCTGCTCCTGAAAAAGCTGTTAACTGTTCTCCACCCTAGGACAAGAGACACTGAAGATGCCCTTTCAGCACACCACTCACTGACAGTTTCTACTCATTTCAGGGCTGCCAGCCAGCTCCTGCACTGCAAGTTTGTCTGCTACATATTCCTCACACATTCACAGATTGCACTGGGTTGGAAGGGACCCTCGAAGTGCATCTTGGCCAATCCTCCTGCAAGCAGCAGAACACCAACTACAGCAGGCTGCACAGGGACACATCCACTCTGATCTTCAATGTCTCCAGCCGTGGGGCCTCAAGCACATCCCTGGGCAGCCTGTGCCAGGATTTCACCGCTCTCCCTGTGCAGAACTTCCTCCTGATGTCCAACCTAAACCTGCCCTGCTCCAGTTTCAAACCACTGTCCCTTGTCCTATCACTACAAGCCACCATAGTACTCAGAGAAAGTGCTGGAGGAGAAGAGAGAGGGAAAGGGGCAGGGAGAAACAAGTTGTTAGCCTCATGCAGGCTAAGTTAGCCCTCCCCTTTGTTACTTCAAGGAAGCCCTGCAGACTGGATGGTCATGAAGAGTGGCAGATTCTGCCACTTGATGTAAACTTGTAGCTGCCATTTGCTGGAGCAACTGAAGGCCACCAGTAGGCTTTTATGCACAGTGAGCACATCCACTGCAGATGTGATCTCACAATCCAGGCTGACACACAAAATGAAAGTACTGTAGTTTCAGAGCTGTGGTCCAGAGTGTTGGTATGATGCTATGAGCATAGCTAAGCTGATGAAGAGGTTTTGTTTCTGGCTGCTGCTGCTCTCCTCCATCTGTGACATCTCCCAGGCTAAATACACACATGGTTGTTTCCTGACCTAGTTCTGTCAAGTGATGCTGGCTAGCCAGACCCAGATACACACAAAAGCTGCTGGCAGCAGCTCTGAATGGTATCATTCCTAATCCATCTTACTTGTTCCTAGTTTGGCCAGTTTAAAAACCTCTTTGTACCTTAAACTGTGTTACAACATGGATCTGAGGAACTACCAAAAACAGCAAAAAAAAAAAAAAAAAAAAAGCAGCTTTATTTTTTTTCCACAGTGGTCATTATGAAGGATCCAAGGCATCACAAAACAAGTGAGGATTATTTTTCTAACTTGGGTCATTTCATTTTGACAGACACACTTAATGTCTGCACACATAGCATTAATATCATATATCTGTTGATATATACAGTATAGAAAGATGCTTTTTACAAGCTTGTGAGAAGAAAAAAAGCCTAATCTATAGCAGGAAGAGACAGCAGCAGACAAACAACGGTAGATGTAGGTTGGACATCAGGAGGAAGTTCTGCACAGGGAGAGTGATGAAATCCTGGCACAGGCTGCCCAGGGATGTGCTTGAGGCCCCATGGTTGGAGACACTGAAGATCAGACTGGATGTGTCCCTGTGCAGTTCTCCAACCCTCTGATTGTCTCCATGGTCCTCCTGTGGACCCACCCCAGCATGTCCTTGCTTCTCACCATGTAGGTGATCCATGGGTGGTGATCACATCCTTGTAGAAGAGGGGAAACCAAGTTGCCCTTGACAGTAGGCAGTGCCTGTCCCTGCAGTGCACACCTCCCCAGCCTGCCTGTAGGTTCCCTTCAGATATCAAAATCTAGCTCTGAGGTCTCCCCCTAGCCTTCTCTTCTCTAAGCTGATCAGCCCCTATTCTTCTAGCTTGTATTCATAGTAGTGGTGCTCCAGCCCTCTGAGCATCTTGGTGGTCTTCCTTTGCTCCAGCCTGTCCATGTCCCTCTTGTGTTGGTGGCCCCAGAGCTGGACACAGTAGTCCAGCTGAGGTCTCACCGGAGCAGAGGGGCAGAATCACTTCTCAGTCTGCCAGCCACACTTTTTTGGATGCAGCCCAGGATGGCATTTGTTGAAAACCATGCAAAGTTTAGGCCTGTTCCTACAATTACTGACAGAGTTTGGAAGCTTCAACCACACAGCTCAAAAGCCATCAGAAAGGCATTGGAAAGGCATTAACACAATCAGAACTGACTTTGTTTTAAACTTCAACATCCTGTAGCAGTTTGGGTTCGGTAAAAGCCTCTATGGGAGATGTTAAGGGAGTTATTTCTCCCTTTCAGAGCAGCTAGCACACCTATCTATCCAGGATTAGATAAGGAAGGAAACTCCTCCCTCCAATGAATCCCATTGTTCTGTTCTCAAAAGCCTGGGACTAGACAGAGCCTGAGACCACTATTTGCTGTCAGAACATGTTGTCAGATAATTACAAGGTGAATAAAGATATCAAAGACTGACACATCCTGAATAACTTGTTCTCCTTTTTTTCCCATTAGACATTCACTGAAGCTATTTTAATAGTATAGCAGGCATCCATTTCTTTACATCATTGAAGTTCATCACCAAAGCTTTAAGAGCATTAAGATGAGTCTTCAGTTTCAGAAATCTTACAGTATGCTAAGGGTTGGAAGCGACCTCCAGAGACCACCGAGGCCAATGCCCCTGAAAAGCAAGTTCACTTGGGGCAGGTCACACAGGAACAGGTCCAGACAGGTTTTGAGGATCTCTAGATGAGACTCCACAGCCTTTCTGGGTAGCCTGCTCCAGGGTTGTCACACTCAGCGAAAATATTTCTCCTCGGGTTGAGGAGAAATTTGGTGAACCTGAGTTTCTTCTCCATTGCCTCTCATCCTGTCACTGGGTACCACTGAAGAGAGCCTGGCTGCATCCTCCTGGCAGCCACCCTTGTGGATATTGATAGGATTCCCTCTCAGCCTTCTCTTCTCCAGACTGCACAGCCCCAGGGCTCTCAGCCTTTCCTCACAAGGGATACTCCAGTCCCTTAATCATCCTCATAGTTCAGCACTGAACTCTCTGCAGCAGTTCCCTGTCCCTTTTGAACTGGGGAGCCCAGAACTGCACAGAATATTTCAGATTGGATCTAACTAGGGCTTAAAACAGGGTAAGAAGAACCTCCCTTGACCTGCTGGACACATACTTCTTTCTGACAGATGCTGAAGACCAAAGCAATGCCTCCCTGCCCACCACCAGGTGGAGAATGGAACTGGCTATTATAAAGCAACTTGACTTTGCAAACCACAAGGGGTAGAACCTTTTGTCAGCTGTTTAAAGAACCTTTCCTCATTTCTGTAACTATTCACTGGTTAGATTTAAGAAGCATTGTCTGATCATTAAGCACCAGGTCTGTATTGCTTTGCCATGCCCATGCATTTAAACACACCACTTAGTACAGAAGATACTCCACTCTTTCCTGCTCCACATGCTTGGCATTTTTTAGAATGAAAGTCCACTTAGATGATTTCTTATTACTACCTGAAAGGGACCTCTTTGCTTATTGAATGCTTTGCAAGGCACAGGAACTTGCCTGAAAAGCAACAAAGCTCAAATTCAAAAAAGAAAAAAGCAACCCAAACAAACCAAAACCCCAAACCAACCCAGCATATCAGCTACAAAGAGCCACTGCTTATCTAAGAGTATGTGCAGTTTGCCTAGAGATCAGCCAGGGTGGAACAGCAGAATCTCCCCACATGGCAAGAGGCCAGGCTGGCTCTAATGATTCTACCTGCTTCTTTCTAAAAGAGGTTCACATGTGACTGGCACAGAAGCTACACAAGAATAGTTTGCTAAGAGTATAAATCTGTTGGCTAGACAAGAACATGAACAGGCTGTGTGGGGATATGGAGCAGTCTGTAACCAGTATATATGCCCACAGCACCAAGCAGCCACTACTGAGACTCATGATTCCACGAGGGGTCCCATTCAGTGAGAGGTGTCTGTAGAGTCTGACACTCAGCCTGCAGTGGGCAGTCTGTTAGCACACTAAGATGTAAACCATGCCCAAGTGGCTGCAAAACTCTCCTAGCTCTGTGTTCTCACGACAGACAGAGCTATGATTGAGAAATTTGTTTCATATTGCCAATACAAGTTGATAACTTTATTTTTCTTGATCATACATTGAAGAGGCTGAGGTTAGTAACACATTGTTACAACCAGAAGACAGACATCGAAGCATTGCAGAAATCAACTCAGGAGTGAAGAAAAAAAAAAACATCTCAGTTAAAGAAAAAAATGAAACAAAACAAACCCAACCAACTGCAAAACAAACCCAAAACCAGGCAGCTCACAGACAAACTGGTTTAGTGCAAAGCAGCAAGAAAAACCTTTGTAACATTACAGGTATTAAAGAGTCCATATTGCTCAACAGCTTCAGAAGCAGCTATTTGGACCCTTCTCCAGAGATAAAAAAGCAGTGGTCACAATCCAACAGAAGACTTCAATTATTTAGCAAGTTTCCTGACAGATGAGGAATGTTTTATGGCTTACAGAGAATCAAGGCTTCATGACTACAGAGCAAAGTAGTACGAAAGAGTTTTTGTTCTGGAGAAGATGGGTAAAATATCCCAAAAGTCTGCCACAAGAGGTGACTGAGGTCAGAAAGAATGATATGACTTTGTGCTTTACATAAGGATTCAAGACACATACTTCAATGCAGTGCTTCTATAAACAGGTAAACAGTTTTCACCACATCAGGTAAGAAAGTTACTTTAATACAACAAAAGCAGAGAGGCAGAACTTCAGAACTTTTTAGGGTAGACTCCAATCCACCCGTTCTAAAATGGGCTTCTTTATGAACCTGGGAAGGAGTACTGCACACACTAATTCCCACTGAGGGTACAATAGTATAAGATGCATGTTGGGTGAAAAAAAGCACAAAACCACAAACAAAAAAAACCCAAACCCACCTGTAACTGTGTGACTTGATTTAAAAAAGGAAATCATCACTACCTGAAATAGTCTAAAACTTGGGAAATCCCTAAATAACCTGAAATTGTTTCCCTGCACAAGATAGGGAATGAGTTGTTCTTGCTAGCACAAACCTCCAGCATGGCAGACAATGTTCTTTTGTGAGCTTTGTGCATTTGCTGCAAAAGAAAGACTTCTTTGTTCCTGCTTGCTTCTCCTCTGTTTTACCTGGGGTAGTAAGCTGTGTAGTTCATGAAGAGCTGAGCCCCAGCAGGGTAGTAGGGAGTGGAGGGTTGGAGTGCTCGTGGGTTCAGCAGCATGGATGGCTGGTACAGAGCAGCTTCTGTTGGCATAACTGCAGCAGGAGCTGGAAAGGAGTAGGAAGGGGGTGAAAGGCCTAAAGGAAGCAAAGGGAAAACTGATTAGGACTTTTTGAATTCCAGCATACACATGGTCATTGTTAGCTGATCAGCTCTACAATAAGTAAAAAGCCTTCCTAAGCTTCTAATTTTCTTGCTCATCACAGAAAATTCAATTCGAGGCACCGGCCTGAGCCTGACTACAAGTGTTGTGCCCACACCCTAGTCCAAAGCAAGGTCAACAACGCACAAGTAGTATTTTCTTGCTCTGAGAAGTGGGTCTCTTACTGAACTGGTGGCCAGAGTTTGGGTTTTTTTTGTATAGGTTCAGATTTTAACGAAGCCTCCAATCAAGAAGTGGGAGAAGTCACTGTAAGAGGAAAATCCTGTGCTAAAGATCTGCCTAACATTCTCCAGAGTTGAAGACACCTTTCCATCCTGATACTCCCTTCAGCTAATCAACAGCAGAGTGAGAAATGTCACAGCCTTGCAGCTTCAAGTGTTTATAAACAGTTTTAAAAAACACCAGAAGTGTACTTTGTGGTGTTTAAAGAAGAATGGAGGCCCTGAATGGGTGCTCACTGATAACAATTCACGCTCCTCCCTTGCCCCTCTTGCTTGGCTTCCTTCTTGCTCTCCCCAAGGCCATAAAAAGCCAACATTTATAAGCTTTAGGTAACTGAGCAGCAGTTACCTAAAGCTTATAATGCTCAGTTACAGCTGTGTGTGGGGAAAAAAGAATGACCAAGGAAAAGAGTTGTGTGTATGTGATTAGGAGGGGAGACTAATACAGTTAAAATTGAAGTGATAAATCATACCTGAGATCTCTCTTGAGACCTATAAATCCAAAACTGAAAAGCATTTCCTTCTGTTTATTTTATAAGTGCTATGAACTTTATCAGCTTTTAGTATTGGAGACTCAAATAACTAAACAGTAACTAAAATAATTAGTTTTGGTGACAGCATCTCATTGGATTGTGGGATGGGGCAGTGAAAGAGCTGAAGGGGCTCACCTTAGGCACAGATCACTAGCAGCTGTAGTTGGAAGTGAGAAAAATGCCTGAGTTCTTAAAGTTTGAGTGTCTGAAGTGCTCTCAGGGCAAGTTTCAAACCCACCCAGTCACACAGCACGAGGTACTGCAGATCCCTGCTCAGGATGCTTGCATTGAAACAAAAAACAAAACAACCCAAAGGTTGGTTACCTGGGGAAATTCTCTCCTGAAGAGAGGAAGCAATCACACCCAGGAAGTTTGCTGCTCTACTGGTAGCTCTGACTAGAATTCAGAGGACACTTGAAGCCACCAACAAGCACACACTTGCATAGAGACACAGAGAAAGCTCCTACTAGACTATCTTGCCATTTATTACCTTGGAAGCCAAGTATTATTTTTCCCATAGGCTCAGGTTTATGTGGCACATGTGCTTAGGAAGTTAGCCTTTCAGCTCTTAAAGCATTGCCCAAGTCCCTGTTCATCCTAGAAGCTCTGAGGAGCACATTACATGAAAGCTTCTGCAATTGAGGTCAAAGCTGTGTGTATGTTACCCCCACACAAGCAACCTCAATTCTGGAGGGACATTAAAAAGCAGAGGAAGAGTTCAGTCAGTAGTGGTCAAACAGGCAGAACATCTGTGGTTTTAAAGCTTTGGAAGTTCAAGGGGGAAGGGCTTTTACCTAACATGTTCACCAGGAAGAAAAATGTAAATGCAACCCAGTTGAAACAGGAAACAGCTCTTTAAGGTCTGGGCAGGGATTACAAATTACTTGTCAGAGTCATGGCTCACCCTGGCCAAGTTAAGCCTCAGGGAGAAGGGAAGTTTGCCACTGGAAAAGAGCAATTTACAAGTGGTAGTAATTCACAACCAAAGGGAAAAATAATGAGGATTGCAAGCCACTGATGACTTAAGATGAGAAGATCTCCTTCGAATGCCTCCCATCTGCCACTCCTTGCCAAGCAGCAGAGTCCACAAAGCATCTCCAACACCTACCCACACACAGCGTAGAGGAGCGGCAAGACCCAAGCAAAACTTACATGGTAACTTACATGGTGGTGGGGACAAGCCATTGCGATTTAAAGTGCCCCCCATTAACACAAAGTTCATTTCCTCAGCAGAACACTGAAAGACTTCAACATATCTGTCCTTCATTGTCTTCTTGTGACACTTCTGTGCAGCCAGGAAAGCTCGATCTGCAGATTTCATCTGAATAAAAGCATCTCCTGAGGGACGTCCCTGCAAGCAAAGCAGACAATAAAAAAAAAATGCTTCTGGGGCTCCCAGGAAGTGGCAGCACAACAATAATTTGTGCTGCTAAAAGCTGTAAGAAGATTCAGCTCCAAAGTCAAGTACACTCAGTCAATCCAAACACCCTCTTGAAAGGAGCCTACAGGAAGGCTGGAGGTAGACTTTTCATAACAGCGTCCAGCAACAGGACTAGAGGGAATGGTTTGAAGCTGAGGTAGAGCAGGGTTAGACTGGAGTCGAGGAAGAAATTCTTCAGTGTGAGGGTGGTGAGACTGTGGAATAGGTTGCCCAGGGAGGTTGTGGCTGCCTCCTCCCTAAGCATGTTGGGTGAGGTTGCTGGAGTGAGTCCAGAGGAAGGTCAGAAAGATGAACCAAGGGCTGCAGCACTTCTGTGAGGACAGGCTGAGGGAGCTGGGATTGCTCAGTCTGGAGAGCAGACTTCAGGAGGACCTTAAAACTGCCCTTCAATAGCCAAAGACCATCCTGCAGGAAAGCTGCAGAGGGACATTAGAGCTGCCTTCCAATATCTGAAGGAATCCTACAGGAAGGCTACAAAGACTTTTCACAGGGTGTGTAGAGACAGGACAAGGGGGAATGGTTTGAAGCCAAGGCAGAGTAGAGTTAGTCTGGAGCCGAGGAAGAAATTCTTCAGTGTGAGGGTGCTGAGACTCTGGAATGGGTTTCTCAGAGGTTATAGATGCCTCCTCCCTGGGGGTGTTCAAGACCAGGTTGGGTGAGTCTTGGCAATTAAGCCTAGTTGAGAGGGGCCCCTGCCCATGGCACAAGGGTTGAGTAGATGATCTCTGAGGTCCCTTCCAGCCCTGTATGTTTAACCTCTTCTTCACAAAGCTCTTCCCACTTGTCCCAACTTAACAGTATCTAACCTGTTTCAATTAAGCTACATTTTAACTGAAACCAAAGTCATGTCTATGGCTGAAAAGATAGGAACACCCAAGGCAGAAACTGCAATTCAGGGGTGCTTAGGTGCTTTGAGACCTCTTATTTTAATCCACATTTATTATCTGGGATTTTTACAATACAAAACCAAACAGACAAGTGTCAAACATTAAATGATTACTACCTTTTGTGTTTAAAGGATGCTATGGGCTGGGATGCTTCAGGAGGGTATTAACCTAAGGTTTGGTATCAGCTTGCGGAGGAAAATAAATTAATTACATCCTTACCTAAAGCTATAAAGTGAGTGGGACACTAGGAGGAGACACTCAGCAGATCCAGGAGGCCACCAAGATGCTCAGAGGGCTGCAGTAGCTCTATGAAGACAGGCTGAGAGAGTTGGGGCTCTGCAGCCTGGAGAAGAGAAGGCTTCCAGGAGACCTTCAAGCGGCCTTCCAGTATCTGAAGGGGGCCTAGAGGAAGGCTGGGGAGGGACTATTGACAAGGTCTTGTAATGCCAGGACAAGGGGCAATGGGTTTGAACTGGCAGAGGGGAGATTGAAACTGGATGTTAGGAGGAAGTTGTTTGCAGTGAGGGTGGTGAGACACTGGCACAGGTTGCCCAGGGAGGTTGTGGAGCACAGATTCTGTGCTCCTCAACCTCCCCAGAGGTGTTAAGGACCAGGTTGGACGAGGCCTTGAGTGACCTGTGCTAGTGGGAGGTGTCCCTGCCTATGGTAGGGGGATAGAACTAGATGATCTTTGAGGTCCCTTCCAACCTTACCATTCTCTGACTTTAGCCACACACAGCTTGAAGCAGTCAAAACTAGAGTTAGAGATCTGAAGCCAGCTTAAGACAAAGCTCTAGGCCAGTTCCTCTAGTCCGAGGTAAGAACTTCACCCTCCATTGCAGTTTTTCATGAGAGGGTTGCAACTGGCAACGGTGGCAAGATGCAGGAAGCTAAAAATCCGGGAGCAAGAGTAGCATCTGGGGAAAAAAAGCATCTGACAGCTTTGAGCAGGGGTGGTGGCAGACAGCCCTCAGAACTCTACACACTGCAGTTTCATCCTCCAGGTTCTTTGGTATCAACCCTTGCCAGTAACAAAAGCAAGCCATCAATCTTCTGCTTTAACATTTGCATCTTTCCTTAGTCTCTCTCTGAACATCCCTCAGGTTTTCAGCCTCAGTTAAGTCTAGTCTCCCCAGACACAGGGATCCTTTGTCCCTCCCCATGCTCCTGAAGGCCAGAAGCCTCATTTGAGGACAAGGAATTTTCTTCTCGTTTCACCTTACAATTGATTCTTCTAAAAGGGCTTTAGTTCACACCATTTTTAGATCACAATCTGTGTGATCAGTGCAACTCCTCAAGGCATCTCCACGGAGTCAGAAGGGCTGCCACTTCCCCTCTCCAAAAAGTCACAAGACTCTGCAGATAGGAGATTACAAGGCACAATCCTTTGCCTAAAAGTGCTGGTAGAAACTACTCCAGGAGACAAAGGCACAGATGTGACTGTCAAAAAGCTGTTAATCTTGGTGCTTAGTTGTGACTAAAGGAAGTAACCACAGAGTTCAGGAAAGCCACAGCTTCAGCTACTGACTTATGCCATAGGAAATCCTGCCTCTAGAAGGCCATGGTCTCAGGTGTCCTCAGATACACTTGCAGTACATCATTTAGCAATGCTCCTCAGAGCAACACTTATGCTTTGGAGATCCTCTTTGGCTGGTACAAGAGGAATTCAGCGTGTGCAATTCAGTGCAAGCCTCCTACAGTGCCAAATCACAGCTCTCAGAGCAGATCACCAAGCCCTCCAAGCTTGTAGTTTACCTTTGGACACATGGGTCTCAGAAGCCACTCCACAGCAAATGCAGCAGCTACCCAAGGAGGGTTCAAATAAGCCAAGACATCTCTTGTCAGCACACTTTGAGAGACCAGTGCTTCCTTAATGAATTCTTCAGGAGGGCTGTGAGAGTGCCAGAGCCCTGGAACAGGCTGCCCAGAGAGGTTTGGAGTCTTCTCCTTTGGAGACATTCCAAACCCATCTAGAAGCATTCCTGTGTAGCCTGCCCTGGCTGACACAGCTCTGGCAGTAGGGTTGGATTTGCTCTTTAGAAGTTCCTTCCAACTCCTACTATCCTGTGATGGTGTGACTTTTCACATGCATGCAAAACATAGGATAGGCTGAGGGAGCTGGGGTTGTTCAGCCTGGAAAAGACTCAGGGGGGACCTTAGAGCTACCTTCCAAGATCCTCAAGGAAGGCTGCAGAGGGACTTCTCATGAGGGTATCTAGAGACAAGACTAGGGGGAGTGGTTGAAGCTGAAGGAGAATAGGATTAGACTGCATCTTAGGAAGTTCTTCAGTACAAGGGTGGTAAGGCTTTGGAAACAGTTACCTCCCAACACCTAAAGGGTTCCTACAGGAAAACTGGAGAGGGACTTTTCCTAAGGGTGTCCAGAGACAGGACAAGGGGGAATGGTTTGAAGTTGAGGGAGAGCAGGGTTAGACTGGAGCTTAGGAAGAAGTTCTTCAGTACAAAGGTAGTAAGACTCTGGAATAGGCTGCCCAAGGAAGCTGTGGACACCTCCTCCCTGGAGGTAATAGAATGGTAAGGTTGGAAGGGATCTCAAGGATCATCTAGTTCCAAACCCCTGCCATAGGCAGGGACACCTCCCGCTAGTACAGGTCACTCAAGGCCTCGTCCAGCCTGGTCTTGAACACCTCCAGGGAGGGAGCAGCCACAACCTCCCTGGGCAACCTGTGCCAGTGCCTCACCACCCTCACTGTAAAGAACTTCCTCCTAACATCCAGTTTCAATCTCCCCTCTGCCAGTTTAAACCCATTGCCCCTTGTCCTGTCATTACAAGACTTTGTCAATAGTCCCTCCCCAGCCTTCCTGTAGGCCCCTTCAGATGCTGGAAGTCTACTGTAAGGCCTCCTCAAAGCCTTCTCTTACCCAGGCTGAGGTCAGTCTGAACAAAGCCTTGAGAGGTGTCCTTGCCTGTGTCAGGGGGAGGTTGGAGTTGATGATCTGCAAGGTCCCTTCTAACCTAAGCCATTCTGTGCTTCTATGATGTAGAGGCTGCTGGCACAAAGCAGCTCTAAAGCTGGTGGCCACCCACCTGGTGATTTAGCACCATGTGAACACCATGGGTGCGAATGTCAGTGGAGAACTCCCCCAAGAACTCCAGGATGTCCTCTATGGTAGCAGCATAGGGAAGGCCGCGCAGCCGTATGCAGTCTCTGACGCTGGTGGGAGGCACGAACTGTTGAGGTAATACTGGAAGAATAGGTGGTGTTGGGAGAGGGATGAGAGGTGTGGATGAGTACCTGTTCAGCACCTGTGAGAGACAAAGAGAAGTTACAGAAAGCCTCCCAAGTCATTCTTCAACTCAGAGGAACTGAATCAGTGCCATCTGCCTCCTTCACCCTTGGCAGTGCTTTAAGAGAACAGCCGACAGATTTCAGGTCCAAACCACAACAGCAGTGATCAGAATTGACACAGATTTATTTTAAAGTTTTTTTTTTAAAAAAACCAAGTATTTCATTTGGGAGAACTCATTTGAGTTGTTATGCAACTCTCAGAACAGGAAACCTTTATTCCTACAATATTTTTATTGGGAAAATATCCTGAAGCAGTCTACCAGCTACAGTGT
The DNA here is from genome assembly GCA_013396675.1 of Eubucco bourcierii. Taxonomy (NCBI): domain Eukaryota; kingdom Metazoa; phylum Chordata; class Aves; order Piciformes; family Ramphastidae; genus Eubucco; species Eubucco bourcierii. The sequence continues at coordinate 29,138 of VWZE01022137.1, forward strand.
CATGGTGGCATTTCTAAACCCCAGAAAACCTGCTTTGCAGTCAGACTGCATGGGCCTGGAAGGGATCCTCAAAGGTCAGCTTGTCCAAGTGCCCTGCACTCAGCAGGGACACCAACTACAGCAGGCTGCCCAGTGACACATCCAGTCTGATCTTGAGTGTCTCCACCACACCCCTGGGCAACCTCTTCTAGGATTTCACCACTCACCATGCAGAACTTCCTCCTGATGTCCAGCCTAAATCTGTCCTGCTCCAGTTTCAAACCATTGCCCTCCTCCTATCCCTACAGGCCCTTCTAAATAGTCCCTCCCCAGCCTGCCTGTAGGTATTGAAATGCAGCTCTAAGGTCTCCCCAGAGCCTGCTGTTCTCCAGGCAGAACAGCCCAAATTCTTTCAGCCTGTCTTCATAGCAGAGGTGCTGCAGCCCTCTGAGCATTTTGGTGGCCTCCTCTGGACCCACTCCAGCAGGTCCATGTCTCCTGTGCTGGACACAGCACTGCAGGTGAGGTCCCACCAATGCAAAGCAGAGTTGCAGAACCACTTCTCCCAACCTGCTGGCCATGCTGCTTTTGATGCAGCCCAGGAGGCCATTGATCTTCTGGGCTACAGGTGTGCATTTAGAATCTGGGAACCAGAAGGGTATTTTACCACCAGCCTCAACTTGAAGTGCAGTAGTTCAGCAAGTAACATAGGTGGTGTTACTGAGTCATGGTCATCTGCAACAGATGCTCTTTGAAACTTTTACTACTTAACTTCAACAGTAAAAAACTCTGCCTGCTCAGGAGTTGATTGAATATGCAGGAGTTACCCTTTAGCTTTCTGAGCTATGTTAAAGATTCATTTACATTTCCACAGCTATCAGAAGGTTTTGCTAAACAAAGAAACATGAGAGAGCACTTGAGGAAAATAAGACAAGTGAGTGGTGCAGCTATGCTTTCTGTTCATTAGTGTCACCAATCAAACAAGGCACCAAAATCCACAGGTCTGGGGGAACAGAGCTGTGCCACTGCTTGCTTAATGACCTGACTATTGGTTGGCCATAATTTGCATCTCAGATGAGGCCTTTTAGAAGCATGTTTGTAAGTTGGTGACATCAGCTGAAGCTCTGCATGACTTTGGAGAAATACATAAACAATCCTCTCAGCCTTGCTTCCTTTCCCTGACATGACTGCAATTAATGGCCCTTCAAGCCATGTTAATCCAGCAGAGGGGCATTCTTCAGGCCCAGTTTCAAAGTCCTACCTCCCTCTGCTAGTTAGCCACAGCTGGCAGAGGATGGCTCAGACCTGCACTCAGAGGCACTTAACTCTTCAGCTCTGAGGACAACAGCTATATCCAAATGCTACTTTTCTGCACCAGTGACTAGAGCCAAGCCTTTCAGATCAGCATTTGTTGCTAGTGCTCCTGAACAGACCACCACGGGGTTTGGACAAACTCAGTTGCTGTAAAGCACCAGAGCCAGAAGCTTTCTGTTCCAAGCACTATTCGCAAGGCTATTGGAAGCCAAAAGCCAAAATGTTTTTACATTTCTATACATATATATTAAATATATTTTTAAAATATATCCTATATATTTATTCATATATAAAAATATATATTATACATTTTTATATCTATCTATATAGATATCTATCTATATATCTATCCATCTATCTCTGAGAACATCCATACCCCATAAGGTCTCACATCTAGCAGGGAGCAAAGCCCCACAGAAATACAGACAGCGCTTCCAGAAAAGCCTCTCCTCTCTCTCAGCTCTTTAAGCCACTGCCAAGCAGCATTTACTTCTACAGCTGTATGACAGTATAGGAATCTGAACCACCAGCAGCCAGTGATTGTAAGATTTACACCTACCTGCTGAACTTCTGCTGCAGTGCTCCTAAAGAGTTCGATGTATCTTTTGCCCAGCAACTCTTTATGCTTTTTCAGTGCATTTTGTGCATATTCCTCACAAGCAAACAACACAAAGGCATCCCCTGTTGGTCTGCTGTCAGGGTAGGTGACGAAGAGGATTCCTTCCTTCCCTCCTGTGACAGGGCAGTGCTGGCCAAAGAACATCAGCACCTCTTCTGTTGTTACGTTGAAGGGGAGGCCTCGCATCCTGACGATCACTTGGTTTTCTTTTGACAAGAACTGTGCAACCTCATTGGAAGTGCCTTCAACAAAAGAAGTACAGAAGCTCTTAAGTCTAGGTAGCCACATAATAACTCCCAGAATGGTTTAGGGACCTTGTAGCTTATCTAGTTCCAACTCCCCTGCTGTGGACAAGGGCACTGTCACTAGAGCAGGTTGCTCAAGGTGTCATCCAGCCTGGTTTTGAACTGTGAACAAATCTGGCACAGCTACCTCCTCTCCATGAAGTTGGAGCAGGTAGGACAATATTTGCCCCCCCCATGTCAGGAAAGATCATAGAATGGCTTAGGTTGGAAGAGAGCTTCAAGATGATCTACTGCAACCTCCCTTTGTGATTAAGTATAAATATTGGGTAGGGCACTTCCAAATGATACAGTGGCATTAGACTTCAAGGGGAAGAACTCATCCTTAGAGAGAAAGCAGGAAGTACTCTCCCTTTTCAGAGCCTAAGGGAAGCAATCTGTCAGTCTCTTGCCTGAGTAGTACATGAGCTATTATGCACCTTGCCTTTGTAACACATGAATCCTGCTCCGCAGCCATAACATATAGTAACCAAGTGCCCAGATAACTGTGGTTGGGGAAGAAAGGTGAAAGGGTACATGGAATACAGCTCAGACATTTCCTTCTGTGCTGCTAAAGCTGTCAAAGTCTGCCAACTCTGTTTTCATAAAATGGTTTAGATCAGAAGGGAGCTCACAGATCATCTACTCCAACCCCTCTGCCATGGGCAGGGACACCTCTCAACTAGACTTGGTTGCCAAGACTCATCCAACCTGGCCTTGAACACCCCCAGGGAGGAGGCATCTACAACATCTCTGAGAAACCTATTTCAGAGTCTCACCACCCTCACAGTGAAGAACTTCTTCCTAACCTCCAGTCTGACCCTGCTCTGCCTCAGCTTTGAACAATTCCCCCTTGTCCTGTCTCTAGACACCCTCAGCAAAAGTCTCTCTGCAGTTTTCCTGCAGTATCTCTTTGGCTATTGAAGGGCAGTTTTATGGTCCCTCTGGAGTATTCTTGTCTCCAGACTGGTCAATTCCAGCTCCCTCAGCCTATCCTCACAGCAGAGGTGCTGCAGCCCTTGGTTCATCTTTGTGGCCTTCTTCTGGGCTCACTCCAGCAGCTGTGTGTCCTTAATGCTGGGGACACCAGAACTGGAGGGTGTATTCAAGGTGGTCTCAGTAGAGCAAAGGGGCAGAACCCCCTCTCGACCTGCTGGCCACACTCCTCTTGATGCAGGCCAGTATATCTAGGAAAAGAGATGCTCATACCTACAACACTACACTAACCCAAAGTAGTTGCTAACCACTTTCACACCTTATCTTTTCACTTACAGCTGGAACATTCCACAAGAAACTTTTTTTGTGCCAGGCAGGCACCATTTGCCCCCAGTGTCAGTGTGCAGTGTCTGTGTTTTGAATGGTGGAACTATTACCAAACCTAGAAATTAGAAACCTAATAGTTTTACTAGCCTCTCCCACTCTAAAACCTCAACCTCAAACAGTCTCAAACTGTGCCAGGGGAAGTTTAGGCTCAAGGTGAAGAGAAAGTTCTTCACTGAGAGAGTCATTGGCTACTGGAATTGGTTGCCCAGGGAGGTGGTGGAGTCACCATCCCTGGAGGTGTTCAAGGTGGGTTTGGACGTGGCACTTGGTGCCATGGTCTAGTCTTGAGGCCTGTGGTAATGGGTTGGACTTGATGATCTTTGAGGTCTCTTCCAACCTTGGTGATACTGTGATCACGTACAGTCCCCAGAACAAATCTGTGTCAAACAATTTTAAGGTTCTTGTTGGTCCATCACAGATACATAAAAGCTCATTGGATTTTTACTCAAGTTCTGTGCACCTGCAGCCACCAAGGCAAGGAAGAGACCATGGGAGGGTTTGCAGAACAAGTTTGCAGGTTTGAATTCAGCCTTCCAATTCAAGGCTGCAGATATTTCAGTAGTCCCCCAAACTAAGCATTCCCCCTTTCAAAGTTCTTCCCTTAGTTGAAGGTAAAGAGATGACTCGAAGGAAATCGATTCCATAAATCCCTTGTTATTTACACTGTGCTACCTGTTTATTTTTAAGTGCAGGTTTCCACAGCAACAGCAGGCATTTTGTTTTGATAAAGGACTCTGCCTTTGTTTCTCAACAATCAATAGTATTTAGGTCACTTCAGTTAAGACGCTGACCTAACAAACCAAGTTCATATGCAAGATTGCCTTGACTGAGCAAATCCTTATTTAATAGGTTGCTGGAAAATGGCAAGGCCAGATAAATCATGGGACATCTTGGACTGCTGCTAGCAGAGTACACAACAATCAACACAGCAGCCAACTGCTTGTTCAAAGTCACAGAAAAAAAGGTCATATCAAACAGGAGCAATTTATAACCAGGAGTTGTTTACAGATGCTGATGGAACAACCTCTCCCTTCCCACCCCTTAAAAATTACCTCCAGCAATTTTAAGGAAGTCTTCACCTGTTGCCTTGTAAACCTAAGGAAAGAAAAGAGCACAAGTAACTGGCATGCTCTTGGCACTCCTGTTGAGGAGAGGGTTTGAAAGGCAGTGTCACACACCTCAATGTATCGATTCCCCATGTGGTGCTTGTGCCTCTGCAGTGCTAGGTCTCTATGCTCTTCACTTACAAATCTCACCAGAGCCTCCCCGTTCCTCCTGCCCTGGGCATTGAGACAGAGTGCAGCACCTCCCCTGCAAGATTCAAATCAAGACAGACAGAGCTCCGTGACTGGTGCAGATGAAGCACTGCAAGTGCAGAGGTAAATTCTTAGCTACTAACTTGGCAATGTTTAGGCCTTTGAAGAATCTTGCAATGTCCTGGTCAGATGACTGCCACGGCAGTCCTCTTGCTCTGATAACAGCATTGTCATCCACGAGCTCCATCTTGCTGCTGCAGGCACAGAGAGAGGGGGAAATGCAGAGAAATCTGCCTCTAGCAACCACCATACATCAGCCTCACAGGATCACAGAATGTTAGGGGTTGGAAGAGACCTATGGAGATCTTTGAGTCCAACCCTCCTGCCAGAGCAGAACCATGGAATCTAGTGCAGGTCACAGGAACACATCCAGGTAAGTCTTGAGTCTCCAGAGAAGGAGACTTCATCACCTCTCTGGGCAGCCTGTGCCAGGGCTCTGGGACCCTTACAGGAAAGAAGCTCTTCCTCACGTTGAGGTGCAACTTCTTGTGCTATAGTTTACATTCATTGCCCCTTGTCCTATCATGGGACACCTACACTGTAAGGACAGGTTTCTGTACCTGCTCTGTGTCTGCTGGGCGGCACACTGCTAGGGCAGTGAGGGCTAGGTGCCACCACCATCCAAAGCCACTGCACATGTCTCCCCTCAGGGAATACCTGTTCTACCAAGCTGCCCCTTCCCCAGTTCCCATTTGCTCCTTGAGCTCTCATCTCTTGGATCACTTTTCCATTTTGCTCCCTGCTCCTGGCACACCAATGTTTTGTGCTTCTCCATTGTCTGAACAGGGTTACTGGTATAAAACTAAGCCTTTGCTAGTCTCATCTCAAGAAGCTGGAAACTGAAGCAGACCAGATACATGAAACAGATTCCTGGTTTTCAGTTGTACTGCAACAGCAAGAACCAGTCACAAGCCAAGACCAAATCTGTTCAGGGTTATACTGGACACAAGCACAGAGGAGGACTCCTGCCCAAAGAGTTTATCCCTGAAATTGTTTGTTTGGGCCACTAGTATGCTGCTAGAGACTGATCTAGCTACAGGCTACACTGGCTGCTTAGCATGGAAATAGCTCAGCCACAGAAAGACAGGTTTAATTGGTCATTACCAGAGACTCTTTTGTTCTCTTGTTGAAAGTGCCATGTACAACAAAACACCCCCAGCTACCCAAGGCTGCCTTTCTGGCTATTGCAAGGACAGGTTTTTGCAATAAAGAGACTGTGTGATTAAGCAGATGAAGTGTTCAGCAGCAGAGAACTCCCCTGCACAAAGGGGCTGTGGCCTGACTTGTTACAGAAGGATCCTATTTCATCTATCACTCATTACTCAGGTGGTCATTCAGTAGCTGTCTACCCCAAACTTCTTGGCCCCCCCTAACTCTGTACTTTTCCCTACCACAGATAATCTGTGAACCTTCCCTCTCATCACAGGATTTTGTTAGTGAATGAGGAAAAGCTTAGATCAATGCAAAAACCACCTCTGAGCTCATCTCACTGGATACCTCCTGACAACATCACTGCTTGCTCCACTTGGCTCAGAAGTGCCAGCCTCATCTACCATTATGACAGTTGCTTAATCTGGAATGAGGAATTGAGTATTCATGCACAATAAGAACATAAATAAACACCAGTCTCTTGTGGCACTAAAGAGGGAATAACCAGCAAACCACTGAGAAAAATCTGTATTAACACAAAGAAAAGCACAACTGCACTAAAAACAAACAAAACAAACCCACCCAGACAAACCAGTCTACAAAAGTTTTATGCTTAAAACATATTGGGGAGGAAAACAATGATCATAGCCTAAGTAATTCGCTGGTAGTGCAGTAACTTTGTGGATCTATTTCTTCTCTATACAAAGATCAAGATGTGCACTCTGTAACTGTGAAGCACGTGGCAGGAAAAGCCTAAACATTAGAATGTTAGAACAGCTTAGATTGAAGAGACCTCAGAGATCATCTCTTCCAACAACTCCTGCCATAAGAGACTCCTCTCAACCAGACTGAGCTGTGCACATCTTCATCCAACCTGGTCTTGAATGCAGTCAGGGAGGAGGCAGCCACAACCTCCTGGTGACCTGTTCCAGAGTCTCACCACCCTCAGACTGAAGTTATTCCTAGGATCCAGTGTAACTCTGCTCTGCCTCAGCTTCAAATCACTCCCTATTGCCTTGTCTCTAGACACCCTTAGGAAAAGTCCCTCTGCAGCCTTCCTGGAGGCTCAACTTCAGGTATTGGAAGGCAGCTCTAAGGTCTCCTTGGAGTCTTCTCCAGGCTGAACAACCCCAACTCCCTCAGCCTGTACTCACAGAGGTGCTCCAACCCTTGGAATATCCTTGTGGCCTCCTCTGGACTCACTCCAGCAGCTCTATCTCCTTCTTATGCTGAGGACACCAGAACTGGATGTAGCATTGGAGGTGAGGTCTCAGCAGAGCAGAGGGGCCAAGGGGCACAATCCCCTCTCTTGCCCTGCTGCCCAGCACACAGCTGCCTGCTGGGCTGCATGAGGGCACTATTGGTTCCTGGGGAGCTGCTCAGCAACCAACACCCCCAAGTCTCTTTCTTCAGGGCTACTCTCAACCCACTCTGTACTCAACCTGGATTTGTGCATGGGATTGGCCTGACCCACATGCAGGACCTTGTACCAGCAAGACTACTTCTGCTCAAGTGCTTGTGTTCTGTAACAACACAGCGCACTTCACACCTATTTTGAGCACATACCAACAAAAGACAGAACTGTCAGCAGCAAACAGCCCACGTGGAATCCTATAGGGTAAGAAAAATGGCTTGCATATCAGAATATTTGTTCCAGTTCCCCAATTAAAGCACCTAATTGACTTCCACAGTAATGGGAAGAGAAGTAACAGTAACTACTATCTACAAGCGAGAACTACAGAGAAGTTCCAGCTATCTAAGCAAGATCTTAGTGAGGGGTGTGTGAAGCAAGAAGGAGAAGGTACTTACCAAGGCCCACTTTCAAATTTGTAGTTCACTCTTTCTGGATCTGAAAATCTGTGATCTGTGAAGCACAGCACACAAGTTATTATCTTGTTCCTCAGCATACAGGAGAGGCAGGAGGAAAACAAGCAACAGAAAGACTGTTAATCACAATCACTTACTGTATGGTTCAGATATCAGTGTTAAAATAATATTCCCCATATCTTCAACTTGAGAGGCTCCATAGGAAAATGCTGGGCTGTTCTTGTCAAGATTTAAATCTTTATGCTGGAGTTAAGTCAGTCACCACCAAACAGATTTCTAATAGGTTTCCTACTAGAGGAACAAGCTTTCATCTTATCCTTGACAAGTTGCTTCTCAGGGGAAGATTTAATCCCTTTTCCTGCTGAGATACATCAGCTGCTTTGTCTTGGCCTCTAACTGCTGCCACCTGCGGGAGAAGGAGGCCACTCCAGAGAGTGTCTGAGGACAGGAGACCCCTTAATAAGGACATACATACTTAATACACTCATGGATTATGTATGGTTGATAGACAGATACATTTTGCAAGTGGAAGAGACTGGAGTCCTGTCCTCTGTAATTAACATCTTTAATCTCTAGGGGAAGATTGAGAAGCAAGCCATCATCTAAAACTTCAGAAAGAAGATGATCTATCATACGTTTTCTGAACAAGCATATCCCAAAGCAGGATAAACATCTTACTCATCACTCAGAATTCACCAATGGCACCTAATCTAAGCTTTGCCTAGAAGCAGTTACAATCTGAGTTCTGCGCTGCTATGCAGCGGCAGTTGGAGAATCTGGTCATGGTGCACAGCTGAAGATAACCAAGAGACAAAACAGAGTCCCACAACACATCTTCTGTCTGCAAGAGAACAGTCAGGATAAGCTGTCCTGCCAACAGAGAGCAGAAGTGTTCTGTCCTGGAAAGAAAGGCTGTGGAAGAGCCTACCCAAAAGCCTCGCCTTCCTAAAGGGAGCCTGGCTTTTGTTCCTCTTATCTTTTCATATTGTAGCAGAGTTCACTGTGCCATCTCTCCCACTTCCTGGCATATTTCTCCCTCCCAACACTAGGTTATGGAAGTAGAGGATGACTGACAACCCTGATCCATTATTTTCAAGCCATTTTTCTTAAAAAAAAAAAAAGTCTTTACCCCCTACCCTTTAAAGATTTGAGTGGGGTAACAAGCAAACAAAGAACAAACCCAAGGGAAAAAAACCCACCCACAAAAAACAGGGCTTGCTTTTATGACTTTTCTTCCCACCTTGCATCAAGACTTCAGAGCAGAAGTGAAGAGTTTGTGAAAGAAGACTTATCCTTGATACAGCAGTAGAATAATGCAAGGCCTTCAAAACAGTCAAATTATTTCACCACATTGCCCCAAATTACATTAGATGGGCTGCAAGCACTCAAGAGTCTGCATCAAGGTGTCCAGAAGTTGCTGCTCAGTACAAGATAGCAAAGCTTCTCTTCAAAGAAAACAAGCAAACAACAAATCAAACAAAAAAACAACCCAGATCAATCTTTCTCCACGTGAAGCTGAGGATGGAGTTGGCAGATGAGGGGCAGGGAACAGAACAAGAGCTTCTGCTGAACAGCCATCACACCAGCTTTGTTGTACCATCTCATCCACAGGGGGAGGAGCACAAATTCCCCTGTCAAACAGCCTGCTCTGGTCTTTGAGGGATGAATGCAAGTCACCCCTACTACAGATTAGGTTTTTGTAATGGTTTTTGAAGTGTTGAGAGATGAAAAAAAAATTTCAACTGAATCACTGAACTCCTTTTCCACAGCAAGGAAAAGGAAAGCTGCTGTGGAAAAATAATACACCTCAATGCTAACTTGGCTTTGAGGTTTTGTTGGTTTTAAGCATGCACTAGAGCAGGGAAGGTGAGAGGATGGAAGAATATTTCAAGTTTAAGTGAATTATAGTTTTAAACCAGTGATTCCTCCCCTCCAACAGCTTGACTAAACCCAGTTTGCTAGCTGTTGTCATTGCCCTCCCTCACAGTACCTTCTCTGGAGTAAAGCAGGGAGAACACAAAATGGTTTTCTTAAAAACCAAGCTGAAAATCCTGCAACAGCTCCCAAAGCACAGTTTAAGAGCCTATCAGTATTTACAACAAGGAACTTTTTCATTGCAGTATCTCTTCCTGAGCTGTACACTCAAGCTCATCTCTCCTCCTCTGCTCCCTGGGGAAGGGGGATTGAAAAGAAATCCAAATCCACTGAGTGCTCTGCAGAGCAGATGCCTAATCCACATCATACAGACGTTTCTGGGCACCTTGTGTAGCAGAGCAGAAGAGTGCTGATTCTCCTCCTTTCTGGATACCCCTGCAGCACCTAACAGCTCTGTGCTTTCTTTGTGCAGCCTCTGCTGCCCATCCAGGGGACCAGAAGACACTGAAAACAAAAGGTATTGAAACCCTGACCTCGCTGAACACAAGATTAACAGAAGATTTTGGAAATGCTATCTTTCCCCTGTCAAAAAGTCAAGACAAACCAGGCAGGAGTTTCGATAGTTACAGCAGGGACATGCCTACACATGTGCATGCACATGTGCTTGGTTGCTAGACTCTGCTGTCAAAACTGGAGAGGCATTTCAAGATTTCCTTTCTTACAGAGCCAAAAAAAAAAACCAGGAAAAAAAAAAAGAGAAGAGCTGGCAGTGAGAGAAATGCAGCAGTGTGAAGGGGTTGGGAATTTGAAGCAAGTTCTCACACAAGGTATCAAACAGGCCCCCCTACACACAATTTCTTCAGAAAACATTTTCATTGAAAATATTGATCAAGGGAAGACAGATGCTAAAAATGCCCCCAAGCCAACTGAATTTGTTATCAGCGTTCCAGCACAGGGAGTTGGTTGTGCCAAGGAGCTCTGGATTAATATAAACAGTGGGAGAGGAGGAAGAAAGGAAACAACATTAGCAGGAGGAAGAAACCACTCTCACCTTCACCTCTGATTAGCTAGTGGCAAGGCTTTTAAGTAAGATCAGAGAAGAATAAGGATAGTTTTCTGCACATGTTACAAGCATGTTAATAATAAGAGGCAGGATTCTGTCTTTATGTAGGCAATGAACAGAAACGGTGGACACCTGGGGAAAAGCTGTTAATGGAACAGATTTTATAACCCACTCCTCATTCTCTGAAAGGATAGGAGACCACACATTTGAGTACAGTGATATTTAAAGGTTGCCTCTCCTGGGCAATTGGAAAAGGTTGATTGCAGCGGGTAAATCAAAGTTAGCATTCAAAGAAGTGTTAGGAAACAGACCTAGACCAGGCTGTCAGGAACTGTGGGATGCAACAGTATGCACACATTTTCAAGCAGTGGGCAAAATCCACTCCCAAATAACAAGACAGGATGGGAAATGAAGGAATTTCTTCATCTTGCTGTGCAGTACCACCTCCTGCAACACTGAGGAATCACAGAACTTTAGAGGTTGGCAGGGGCCTCTAGAGATTATCCAGTCAAACCCCCCTGCCAAGGCAGCATCACCCAGGGTAGTTTGCACAGGAACACATCCAGGTGGGGTTTGAAAGCCTCTAGAGGAGACTCTACAACCTCTCAAGGTTCAGTCTGCTCCAGGGCTCTGTTGCCCTCACTGCAAAGAAGTTTCTCCTCGTGTTGAGGTCAAACCTTCTCTGTTCTGGTTTGTAGCTGTTGCTCCTTATCACTGCACACTACCAAAAAGAGCTTGGCCCCAGCCACTTGACACCCACCCCTCATATTTAGACACTCTGATCAGATCCCCTCTCAGCCTTCTCTTCTCCAGACTAAACAGTCTCAGAGGTCTCAGTCTCTCTTCATAGGGCAGATGATCAAGTCTCTCAGTCATCCTTGTGGCTCTCCACTGGAGTCTTTCTAGCAGGTTCTAGTAAGCTCTTGAACTGGGGAGCCCAAAACTGGACACAGTATTCCAGGTGTGGTCTCATCAGGGCAGAGTAGAGGAGAAGAGCCTCCCTAGCCCTGCTGACCACAGTCTTCCTGATGCACCCCAGGATGCCCTTGGCTCTCTTGCCCACAGGGGCACATTGCTGGTCCATGCAGAACTTGCTGCCTACCAGCGCTCCAAGGTCTCTTTCTCCACGGAGCTGTTTTCCAGCAGGGCAGCCCCTAACCTGTTAGGAAGTTAAAGGGGTCAGAGTGGCAAACCTACATAATACAGGAGAAATGCCTGCATTATTTCCTCATTCATCAGCCCAGCTTCACCCACTGCCTGCATCCTCTAAGACTTCTTCATTGCCTCTATCATTTCCTCAGTCTCTCAACTCCTTTTGTAACAATGGCAAAAGAAATACTGAGCAACTAAAGGTAGCTCTGAGATGACATAATGTGAACTAGTATTGCAATTGTGTTCTAGCACTGATCCTCTTCTGGTTTGTTTATGTTCCCCCTTTGACCTGTTTAAGTCTCTTCAGGTAGAAGATTACATCTTTTGAAGTCCTACTTCATGTAAGGGTGATGTGATAGTACTAGCAGAGGAAATGCAAATACCAATATGAGAGATTCTCAGGTAATACCCAGTAGCAGGCTTTTTCACTGCCAAAGCAGAGTTATAAGCAAAGAAAGAGAGGTGGAAAACTGGGGGGGAAAGTGAGGTCAGGAAGGGGCATGGTGGTTATAGCTCATAGAATGGTTTAGGTTGGAAAGGACCTAAGGAGAGAGTTGGGGGTCTTCAGCCTGAAGGAGGCTTCAAGGGGACCTGATAGTAGCCTTCCAGTATCTGAAGGGGGCCTACAGGAAGGCTGGGGAAGGATTATTTACAAGGCCCTGCAACAACAGGACAAGGGGCAATGGGTTTAAACTGGCAGAGGGGAGACTTAGACTGGATGTTAGGAGGAAGTTCTTTCCAGTGAGGGTGGTGAGGCACTGGAACAGGTTGCCCAGGGAGGTTGTGGATGCACCCTCCCTGGAGGTGTTCAAGGCCAGATTGGACGAGGCCTTGAGTAACCTGTACTAGTGGGAGGTGTGGCAGGGGGTTGGAACTAGATGATCCTTGAGGTCCCTTCCAACCTTACCATTCTATGATTCTATGACCTCAAATTACCAAATCCAACCTCCCCACCATGGGCAGTGACTCCTCTTTACTAGTCAGCTGCTGAAGGCCTCAGCCAGCTGGGCCTGGAGGTATCCACAACCACTCCAGAAAGCCTATTCCAGAGTCACCCTCACACTGAAGTATTTCTTCCTAAGATCCATCTAGGATCTTCACAAGATCTCTGCTTTACATCATTAAAGGCACAAGTCAAAAAGAAACCTAAACCAACCCCAAGTTTCAGTACTGCAGCATCCAGATTGCAGGCAGCACCTTCAGCAGGCTGTTCTGAACTATGGCTGTGCTTCTGCTGACAACATGCAGGAGACAGTCCCAGTAAGGAGTTATCACAAAGCCAGCTCAGAAACAAATGGAGCGAACCGTGCGCTGGAGGCAGCAAGAGCTATTTGCCATTTCATGGCTTCATCACACCCAATCTTCAGGCAAAGGATGAGTCTTTCTGCAGACCAAATAGTCATGTAAGCTTTGTTCACTCCACCCTGAAGGCATCCAGGGAGGTGAAAACTGGCTGGGCAAGCTTTGCAAATCAAGAAGTGAAGCAAGTATGGGAGGGTGCAAGTACAACCCTGCTCCTTTTGTATCATTACGCATGGCTTTTCCTGAAGAGATTTTGACAGATCAGAGTTCCTTTCTATGCTGGAACATGATCATTTCTCTCAGTTTGTTACCTTAAATCATAGTTTCACTATTTTTACACAACATTGACTAGAGAAAGTCTGCCAGAAGACTGTCTCCTACACCAAAAAGTTGTTTTGAGACTAAGTTAGGCAACGGCAACACTCCAAGATAAGTCTCAAGTTCTTCAATCTCTTAAATTCCATGGCATTTAAAATATTTTCTTACCTTGAATTAAGCAAAAATAATTGGTTGCTTATAGATGAAATCTATAGTTTCCTGGGCAGGGGGATAGGGAGTAGCTGGGCAGGAATGTAAATCTTGCTCCTGAGCTCTTGGATTTGGAAGTTTGATTGTTGCAGTTTCAAGTAGTTTGCTGAAAGAGTAAGCCCCCAAAAAAAACTTTCTAAAGGAAGCATAACCCAGCCAATGGCTCACTTTAATATCTCTGTGTTCAAGAATTGTGCTTGCCTTGCCTGCAAGGAACAGAGACAAGCACCATCTGTCCATTGTGGGGTGTCCTGAGTGATTGTCCAGTAGGAAGTTGACTGTTGGAAGCAATAGAGACATTCTCAATTTGCCTATCATGTGTTGCTCAATCAAATGTTGCCCATCAAAAAAAAAAAAAAAAAGTTTTTGGAAGGCTCCTAGCAATTTTAATGGCTGTACAGCAATGCCCAGTTGCCCCTTAACTCTTTCATACCACATTTTTTTCTCAGCAATCACAACCAGGTAAATGGAGATGCAAGTATTTGAAGGCATGTGCCCAAAAGCTATTCCACTTCTGCTCCCACCAGTTTGTAAGCACAAGTACCTCACCCCTAACCTAAAATCTTCTATCCCCACCACATTTCCAATAAATCCAGCCTGGCACTTTGGGTGGCACAAATCTTGGAAGACTCCCCTCATGCAATCCCTTTAACTATGAGACTTCCTACTGGAACAACAGGAGCTTGATCAAGTTCTGTGCACTAACCTGCAGCTTCTTTACAACCTACTCCATTTGTGTTTGGTTTTTTTGTCCCCTGCCCCAGCACACCCAAGTTAGTTTTCATATAGCTATTTTCTTTGCTACATAACTGTCTCAGGAAGAAAGTAGCTGTCCTGCTCACATGAAGCAAAAAAGCTCTGCAAAAAGCTGTTTCAATTAGCCTGTAGACTTAGCACCTGCTTCAACTGTGTTTTTTCCCCCTCCCCAGCACCACATGCATGTCTGGACTCTCCAAGTGCAATTAACTCACACAGCTTCTGACACAAAGATTGTTGGCACATTTCAGTCTAGTGACAAGAAAAAACATAGTTAAATAAAAAACCCTGATTTTACCTTTTATCTCTGCATTCTCCACCCCCAACATACTCAAGGCAGAAACTTAATTTCAGCCACGCTACATAAATACAAGTTTACAGTAAGAGTAAGCAAGATAAACCAGAAAGATTAATATAATACCAAAATGAAGTGATTTATGTTTATATACCTTCAAAGGTGTATCAGAATCAGAATTCAGTCTCAAGCTGAAAGTATTTGGATAGACTGAAAGTCTCTAAGAGCTTGGATGAAATACTCTTGGCAACTGCCAAGTTCACTCTCACGTGATGCCAGCTCTTAGGGGCTTCCTGACAGCTAAGTAATGCAAAGGTGAGTCTTCTCTCCTCTCCCAAAGGCAGAGAACAGCCTGCCACTGTGTTCCTTAGCTGAGCAGTGACACTCCAGGTGGCTACAGTCATACAACTGTTCCAAAGCAGCACCAGGCATTCACACAAGGAGAAAGCAAAGGCATCTCTGCACAACAAAGTAGTTCATTGTCTAACTTCTCTCTAACCTTTTTTTCCCCACTGTAACTTTTAGAGGAGTCTCACCCATTTTCTAAACCATGCAACATAAGCATTTATTTTGCTTTCCTACATAAACATTCACACTCCTACAGTAAGGGTATGGCTTTGCTTCAGGAGTAGAGGAAGAAGTGGTTTCTGTCCTTTCCCTAGGGAAGATTAAGTTGGAATCTTGCAGATAGTGAAGCAGAGCACCCAGCCCCCAGTAGTCAGCTTTGTGATTAGACAAAACAACCCACACATCAATAGATTTTACATTCCCCCTAACACAGGCACAATGCCCAAGCAGTATTAGGTCTGCAGTAAAAGGCCAAAATAATTCAGAAGCCACAGAGTTTTGAGTCAGGAAAAAAATGACAGCTCTTAAATGGCACCTACTCTATGGGCAGGATAAGTTAGTTGGGGAGAAAAGTTATTTTTCATAACCAATTAAAACAACACCACAACAACTCTCAAAGTCCTTTATCCCTCTTGCTAACTAGCTTTTGTGATCATAGCTTCAACAGGTCAGGAGGAAAGTCAAGTGCTTTCTGTGCCCGAGAGTACATTTGAGATGAGGACTGGAACTTGCAGTGAGAGGGAAGCAGGGAAGGTGGCACAGCCAGATTAGTCACAGCCCCAGTTCTGGCACACAGGTTAAACTGAGCAAAGACTAGTCAAGAGCTAGGCAGTTTACAGACCACTTAAAACTATTCAGAAATGGCCATCACTGAAAATGTCAGCATGTTAGTGACTGCATCTTATGGCCAGCCCAGCCTCACCTTGCAAGGCAAAACATGTACAGCTCCCATGAGATCAAGCTCCACATGTACCAACAGCAACCCTGCCTTAGGTTCACTCCTGAATCAAAAACTCACATCAAGAATAACCAATTCCACCTCTCAAGAATTAAGATTGTCTCCTAACATTCACTCTTACCTTAAAAAAAACCCACCAAACCCAAACCACCTACCCAAACAAAACAAAACCACCCAACCTACCCAAAATAAACTACAGATCCCTAATTAAAAGGATTTCTATAAGCAAACAAGTGTGCCAGTTACACTGAGGTTTAAAGGTACAAAGCTATAAAGGCAATGCACAGAAATGAAGAAGAAACACAGGATTTTCCCCACGGGAACATGCATCCTCATGCATTTTTATCATTATCTTGGTGAGAAAGTTCAGTACAGCTCCGAGTCACTCATTAAAGTTATACCACCCTCAAACATGCGGAGCAAGCAATTACTCACTCACACATTTCTCTTCTAAAATCCAGCCCAAAGCAGATGCCACCACCATTAAAAAAAAGGATACACTCTGTCATGGCTGCAACATTGAGTTTGCTAATTTCAGGTGAGCCAGGGCAACACTTCTTGAACTCTTTCCGCAAGTCAAAGAAGGAGTAGAAGCATTCAGGAAGCAAGATATTCTGTAACAGGACAAAAGTAACTGCTATCAGCTAGGCAGAGCTTCATTTGCTTCACCTTCAGATACCAAGTTTTTCTTACAGTGGGTAAGAAACACAAACAAGCCTTTGCTGGAGGGGAAGCTCACTCAGCTCTTCTCAGCCACATCAGTACCTTTATAAACTTTTGCTCAAGCAGCTGCCTCCATGGTTTGGAAAAAAAAAACCAAACCAAAAAAGCATGGTGGGGGTATTTTTCCACTGCCAGAGCAACATTTGCCATTATGACTAGTGCCTCAAATGTAGATGTAGGACAGCAAATGGTGCAGGCTATTGCAACATTTATCATCAAGTCTTGATTCCAATTGGAAGCATAAAAAGCCAGAGGGCATTCGGTTCAGTTTGTAGAACTAAGCAAATTTTGCAAGGCCAGCAGAAGGCAATTTGGGCAGTAGACAAGGCTGACTTTTCAGAGAAGAGTCACATAGCAAACATTTGTTCCCTTAAAGGAAAACAACAAACTCCAACTGCGGGCAGATGAAGGCTTGGCTCGATAGGGTGCAGAGGCTGGCAGTCTGTATAATAACTGCAGCATATGAAGCAGGAGCAGGTTATAGAGACTCTTTTTGCCCTTTTTAAGGCTTTTTGGGGGTGGGGCCCAGGGAAAGTTGTTTTCAAACTACACAAAGTCCTACTTTTTCAGTTAGCTTTTCACCCCAGAGCATGCCCATGGACACAACACTGTACCCCACTCGGCTGCTGTTTGCAATGTCTCTCCACACCAAAAGTAAGGGTTTTCTACTATTTGACAGCTAGTTAGAATCTTGGCATTCTAACAGTTATAGGACACATGAAAGCACATTCAGGGAGCCCAAAGAAAGAAGCTGAGGATCTAAAACAAGTTCTGCTTTGGGAACATGAGAGCTTATCTCAGCATATGGACAGGTGCATTAGGCAAACGATACTCTTTAAAGACAAGGTTATGAAAATGCAGGTGTGCTTGCCAAGATTTCCTGCTCTAGTTTGAGCCTGGCTATTTGTCTTCCTTGAGGAGAGATCAAGTTTAGCACTTCACTGACATTCTACTTGATGCCAATTCAATCTCCAAATGCCACAAGCTGTGAGATGGGTTCAGACTGGGCATCTTCAAAAGAAATAAACATATTCTTAAGAGCCCACTGATTTCTAGCTATCTGCATTCTAGTGAGCTCCCACCCCAATCTCAGGATTGTGATGTTCATCAAAGAACTACCACAGGTCTCAGAAGCCTCTGGTTTACTTAGCCTAGATGCAGCACAGAGCAGATGTCAAATGAATAATTCTTAACAAAACAGTAGAAGAAGGTCTTGATGAAGATTCAGTTCCTATCAGTGACCCCCTAATGGCACAAAGAAAGGATGACTGTCCCCAGTATCAAACAAATAAACATAGGAGTTGCCCCTTCTTTCATCCACACTATTTAACTGCATGGAAGGATTCACTGTACAAAACACATTCAGTGCAAGTGAGAAGTTCTGTTAAAAACTTCTTTCTGCATCTTCTCACATTAAACCCCAGGAGAAGTTACACATAAGGACTGTCCTTTCTTCACAGAGTATGCTCACCGTTGCTCTTCCAAACCATCAAAGGTACAAATACTTAGGGCACCAACAAGCGCTAAAATCAAACTCATCCAATACCAGTTTTGTAACAGGCTTGCAGCAGCAGTGTCCCTTCAAAGGTGAAGCAGCAAACTGATGGGCCCAAAGCTCAGTTGCAAAGAAAGGGGCAGAACAGTTCAGTTCCAGAGCAATGCACGTTCACAGTAAACCACAAAACAAGATGCTCGTAATACTGAAGCAGTTATTTCAGGACTAGAGACTCAGCATATTGCCGCAGTCCTATCACTAATGAGGAGTAGGCTGGATCTCATAACAGTGATTTAGCAACTCTGAAGCTGTAGAAAGCTCTAGACCTTGGGATGAAGTCACCATTTGCAGCCTGCCTCAAACTGCTGTGCAGTTGCTTACGAATGCAAGCAGCACCCTTGGAGCATCAACTGAACGCAACGGCTACAAATCACTGACGCTACAGGTGAACATAAAATGCCAGCAGACAGCTTATGTCGAAGATGGTTAACTCTTGGGCAACACTTCCAGATCCCCACTCATGAACACATTGTGGTATTAGTACTACAGGGTGCTCTGCCAATGCATTGCTCCTTTCTCAAACACCTAAAAAAGCATCTCAGGGCTATATAAGCATAGGACAGGGCCTATGCCTGCCACAAAAGTTTGGGAAGCACATTAACACGAGAGCAATATTTGTGCTATGGCTGCAAGAAGGCACCTTCACAGCAAAGATAAGCTGATCACTTTTGCAAGAAGTCACATAAAGCACATTAAGGATCAAACTTAATCACCAACTACATACCTTTTTGGAAGCTTCAGGGTGCAGAACTTGCCTAATGTGCAACTGTCCATCCGTACAGAAACAGAAGGAAGTACCTACACCAATGTTCAGCTCATTGCTCACAGACTGATTAAACTGAAAGCAAAAACAACAACAGACGCACATCAAAGATCAGAGTGGTTGCACTTGCCAGGTTCATCAGTTGGTAACATGTTATTCCTGGGGAGCAGAAACATGAAGTTAGAATTCCTTTTCTTAGTTATGCTTTTCATTATCTAAGCAGATGACAGCTTTCATGAAAATTACCTAGTCAAGGAAGGTTTCCCTTTCTCCCACTTCTAATGAGATGTGACCACACAGTCAGTCACATTAAAGAAATTAATAATTCTCCAGGAGTACTTGCAAAAGCACTGCAAGGAGATGTAAAGCTGGCTGCAAAGAGCTAAGGAAGTTCTAGGGCAGAAGAGTCTGACAGGGCACTCAAGCATGTTGGAAAGGAGGCATGCTTGCAGCTTTACCCTCAGTGAGAATCTTGCACACCTCCCTGTTTAGAGGCCTCATACCATCCCCTATCCAAGGCAAATGAGCCACTACAAGCCTTAGCAGGGTCTGCCACCACCCAGCCTTTTCAAGGGGTACCTAAAATTTGACCATTTCCAACACTTTCCAAGGCTCAGCTAAGATTCAGTGTCCAGCACAGCAGAAGATCAGTGTTAGGAGAACTTCAGGCCCCTTCTTCCTTCCTTGGAGTTCAGTCTCTCCCAAAGTAAAGACGCAAAAGATAAGGTAAAAAATCTGCACAAAGCCCATCACTGATCAGGTTGCCTGATCCATATCTGACCTTACACCAAGCTCCATTGCCCTAGTAGTGATAGTAGAGGGGGTAAACGAATGACAACACTGCTTCTACCCCACACGGCAGCTCTCAAGGGAAAGCAGCACCCAGCAACTGGTTATGGGGCATCACCTGTCTCAATGCCTGCTCCAGCGGTGGAGCCAGTGCCAGGCTCTCCACATCCACCTGGGTGATCTCCTGGCACTCAGTCGTCAGCTCCGGGTGGTCAGGCCGGACCAGCACGTCGTGCAAGTGCCCCAACTCCAGAGAAAGCAGAGGAGGGACGAGTCAGCTCCCTAGGCTGGATAACCTCACCCGCAGCACCAGCCCCAGCCTGGGGAAACCACCACCAGTCTAGCACTAGGGCCACCACGCTGGTACACAGCACGGCAGGGGCCAGGGGGAGCAGCAGGTCGGGGTGTTCTCCATTCGGGGGAAAATACCTCCTTGCTCCTTAGGTCGACCACTTTCCACAAGAGCTGGAGCAACTCTCGCTCGTCCGAGCCCAGCCTTGCCCCATTGGTGCCGGCCGTGGTCACGAAGAGGATCACCAGGTAGTCAGGAGACGCCGTCATAATGCCACCGGACCAGCAGAAAGGAGAAAAACGGGGAAAAACCCAACAACCCAGAAGAAGAAAAGAAGGAGAACGCGAGGGAGAGAAGGAAGAGGGGAAAGAAAGGGGAGGAGAGGGAGCAAAGAGTCCAGAAACTTTCCCTGCCCGAGGCGCTTCCAAGGAAACCCAAACTGCACCAGCCCCACCTGCAGCCTCCCGCCGAGGACTGGGCGCGGGGGAGGCTCACGGCTGTCCCCGGTTCGGCAGGGCGGGCGGCAGCCACTCGCTCGCCCACCAGCCGCAGCCCTAGAAGGCGCGCAATGGCCGCGGCCTTTCTNGGACGCCCAGCTGGGGCTGCGGGGGGTGGGCAGCCGAACTGTATGCAGAAACCATAGGCCTCTGAGAAGCCTTGAAGTGCAACGACGGCAGCTCGAACGCTGTCGACCTGTGCTTTTCACCGTCGGTTGGACTCCGCCTCACCGACGAGGAGGCGGAAGGGAGCGGGCGCGGGCGGCGGCCGTTCGCGCCTGCCGGGACATGCGGCGGGTGGGAAGGGCAGGTCGGCTCCGCGCTGGCCGAGGGTGGAAGGGGAGAGGGCCACGGCGTCTGCGGCCGCTCCAGTGGCTCAGCGCCCTCGGCGCGGGGTGAGCGTGGCTGTCGGCGGCCGCAGAGGCTGTGCCGAGCTGCGGACCCGGAGCAGCTCCTATCCGGGGTAGCCTGCGGGCTCAGGACGGCGGAGCCCGTTCATTCGCCGTGTTGAAGGCAGCGGCACGGCCGGTCTAACGGTGTGCCAGCATCTGGCTGGTTTGGCTGCCACAGCTTTTCCTCGACGGGCTGTGGTGATTCTGGTCCTTTCGACAACAACCTCTTTTCTGGCGATCATTATTGCGCTGTGCAGTTTATGTTTTAAATGCATATCGTTCAAAATACCATTTCTTCATGACGATTAACTGAAAACGTCCCAGAATGCAGAGCAAACAGACAATACTCGCCTTTCCCAAGGAAATCCCGAAGCACAGCGTGTTCTTTAAGAGTTGTGTATTTCCAGCTTCACTGTGAGGCTGCTTGGCTATTTTTTTTTTTTTCCACTGCGACGATGGTGCACATGATGCTTTTCTTCATGGCTGGGGCAGACTTCCAGCTTTATCTGTCTTTAAGGCATACGCATTTGCTGGTGTGGCAGGAAGGGCCAGGATGTGTTTCACAAATGCTGGGGATCCCGCTGGACACCGACTGGTCCACGCAGTGCTGGGGAGTATACCCTTGTCTTGTCCTGCCCTGCTGCAACACTGCCACCAAATTTCTGCTTGATCGTTTTTGTGCCTCACTAGAAAATGACCGAGGGTGGCTGGAGAAATCTTCACTCTTGTTTGGAATAAGATTCTGAAAACGGCAATCACTGACAGTAGTTACTGAAGTTTAGGTTACTCCAGTTTTTAAAAGCTGTAGCTGAAACTGGCCGCGTGAGTCTGGATACAGGGACCCATGAGCAAGTGGTGCTCCTTTTCTGGAAGGATTTAGAATGCCTGCTTCTCTTGTGCGTTTGTTTCAAGACTTTAAGGTGCATGGAGCAGAACATATGTAATGGGGCTCACTGGGGAATGTGTCCTCAGTGGTAGCTGCAGCTGATCTGTGCACAGGACCTCCATGGTTGTCACACATGGAGTTTGCTCTGTGTGACCCTTGCCTAGCTTGGAGCAAGAGGATTTGACACTAGAGATGATTTCTTTGCATGGTTTCCCTTTTGGGTCTTAGCTTAGTGCAACTTCTTCTTAAAACCCTTTTTACTTTAGCATAAAAGTCCTGAGGTACATTTCTGAAATGCCTGCATTGGAGCATGCCAGATAGGTGGTGCTTGCTGGGCTGGCTGGGTGTTTTTCAGTGAAACTTAATTTCCTTCCCAACACCTGCTTGGCCTTTGAAATGCAGCCCTTGTCTTTGAGAATGATTTTTGGATGGATCCTTTACTTGTTATTTGTTGTGTTTACTTGTGATTACTTGTGATCCTTTACTTTGGATGGTTCCTTTACTTGTGATTTGTTGTGTTCTAGCTTACACTTTGCTTTCTTTTTTTCTTCCCTTTTGTACCTTATGATCTCATCCTTTCTTGCCTCTTCCCATCGAGGAGTATCAGCCCCACCCCACCCAGCGTATAGCTGCAGCAAGCTGCCATTACTTATGGTAACCCCTTTCACAGATTAAACTGTATTCTAAAAAATATTTCTAATTCCTATCACATCTTTTGAGTTCTTGATTAATCCATGGTTTATTTATTTTTGGAAGCCACTTGCTGCTAATTGCTATTGTAGTGCCATTACCTTTTATTTTTCCCTTTTTTGAGTAACACATTCCCTAAAATGCCTGTTTTCCAGCCACAGTTCCCATTCCACCTTCTTTCTTTCATGTCTGTAGTATCTAGTCTGACAGCCTGCACCAGTTGTTCAGGTTCCTGTGTTGTGCTGCCCAGGCTCCTGGCATCTGTGTACTCCCATTCCAGTTGCTTCTTCCCGGCCTGTCGTTATCCCAGGGCCTGGTTAAGCACAGCCTTTGCATGAAGTGTCACCTTCCAGATGACATCAGTGTTGTTAACTACAGGAATGTACCAGGATGCTTTAGTGCACTACAACCTCTCTTGGCTGCTCCCAGAACCTTGTTGCTGTATTTGTTTTGATAGTCCTGTTTTCCACTTGTTCATCTAATTTCCAGGCCCTTTGTTAATCCCAGGCTGTTTCCCTGTCCTTTTTGTATCAGTTCTGATTTCATACCACAAGTCCTCTTGTGTCACTTTCTGTTTCAGGACAATTCTGGAACTGTTCACACCTTCCATCACGTCAAGGAGCTGCTCATAACACCACACCAAGAGATCTGTGTGCCTTCTTATTTAGTTCCCCCCCCCATATTTCTGAAACTTCCTCCTGTCACCCATTGACTCCCTTCCTCCCAGTTTATTTTGAACAGAGGGATGACTTTACACATCTCAGTCTCCAGATTTTTGCTGTGACTTCTGTTCCTTCCACTCTATTCCTTTAAAGGAGGGTCTTCAATTCATTCCAGTACCACCTTCAACTCTCTTATCCCTTCCTGTGCAGACCTTTGGTGCTAGGTCTCCCACCTGTATCACTCATTCTCATCAGTGGTCCTGTTTGCCTTCAGAATATAAACTTTTTACAGTTGGGAGAATCAGCAGAGCTGTATTACTTTTGTTGGGCTGTGTTAATGGTTACCACTGACTATATATATATAAAATTTATTTTTTTTTAATCTGTAAGATAATTGCTGTTGCTAACCAAATTCTGTTTCTTCCACTTAGTCAGTAAATAACTCTCTGTTGGTCCAAAAATCATCCCTTAACATGGTGCAACTGGCATGACATTCAACTACTGCTTCTTTGCCTTGCATGAATGAAATGCCACTGACTTGTAAGCCCAGCCATGTGCTGAAATTAATGACACTGCATTCAAAGCCATCTGAATGTAATCCGGTAGAGCTGATTCTTCTCACATTCAGAGCCACAGCTGACAGCAGCAGCAAGGGAGTCACTGCAGATAAAAACACAGGGCTGGAATTCCCCTGTAAGTTACTGCAACTACTGGTGATAGCTGATCTAGTTTCAGTACTGTTTCAGTACTGTTCCAGGCTGTCCCAGGAGAGGGTGCATCTGACTGGGACTGTGCTTCTCAGGCACAACAGAACTTATGACAATGCCTATATTTGGAGTAGATCTGCAAAGCTACACTTGAACAGAAGTTTCCAAAAACCCCACAAACACAACCAAAAGAAGTGTCACTAGAACTGGCTTTCTACTGAAAAAAAAAATAAAAAAAAAATTCCAGGGCTCTAGATTTGTTAGGATGATAGAGGGTCCCAGCCTGGAGCAAGAGTGAGAGCAGCACAGCCAGGGAGAGCCTTTGACTCTCAAATTCTGAAATTCTTCTCTGAAGGAATTTACAGTGTTTTAATTATGACTGATGAAATAGTGTGAGGAGGCAGCGGCATGTTTTCTAGTGGATTCGGAAGCAATTCCAGCTGATTAGTTCCCCTCTGCTGCCACAAAACGCCTCAGCAGGTCTGTCTACAAAACTGGTTGTGGGACTGTGTTTTGTGGCCCAGCTCTTCAACACGTGGTGAGGAGGGAGGAACTTCCTGAACGAGTTTCACTGCTGAAAATGGATATATTAAGCTGTGGCCTTGTTTGAACCAGTGCAACGTTTTCATGTCAAGTCCTGCCACTCCTGGTGCAAGTGAAACTCTGGAGTGCTGAGAGCAGAAAGCTAAGCTACTAAAAAAACCCAAAAACAACCAACCAAAAAACAACTTTTCAATTCCTGGTGTGCACCCAAACTGGCTTATTTCACTAAGAAGCCACTGCAGAAACAAGACACAGAGGACAAGGTATAATTATTGTTGTTGGGGGAAGTGCAGCTGTGTGGCTGGGGCTCTGGTCAGCAGCTCAGAGATGTTACAACTCCTTTTCCAGCCTTCCTCCCAGAGCAGGTGGTGCCCTTTTGCTGTTGTACACGTTGAGCTTGTTCACATCACTTGTGTAACTACAGGCTGCTTGCATTAAGCTCAGTTCCACATCCTTCTGGCTGTGGGCTACCTTTGGCTTCACGGCACCTCTACTACCTGCACAACTTGGTTGCTGGTGTGGAAGGGCATTAGATGCTGAACATCAGCAGCTGCAGGGACCCCATAGGCAGGGACGCCTTGCACTAGTACAGGTCACTCAAGGCCTCATCCGCCCTGGCCTTGAACACCTTCAGGGAGGTTGCGGAGCACAGAATTGCCCAATGTGATCTTCAATCACATTCGGTGCCCCACAACCTCCCTGAGCAACCTGTGCCAGTGTCTCACCACTCTCACTGCTAAGAACATCTTCCTAACACCCAGTTTCAATCTTCCCTCTGCCAGTTCAAACCCATTGCCCCTTGTCCTGTCATTACAAGACCTTGTCAATAGTCCCTCCCCAGCCTTCCTGTAGCTCCCTTCAGACACTGGAAGGCTACTCTAAGGCAGGCGAGGAATGCTTTTGCACGTACTTGAGAGAAGTACTGCGTTCTTAGACGTGAAAAGGATTCGTTTTAACTATGGAAAGGCTGTAAATGAAAAGCTGTCCAGCGGCTCTGACTTTAGTCAGTGTTGAGCTGGAGCTCGATCTTGTCACGCCAGGCAGAACCAAGGCCGGAGCAGGCTGCGGTGGTGTCCGGCCAAACTCAAGGCCATGAAGACCCTGAGCCGTGTCTCTGGAGCGCAGGGGCTGATACCACCTCCTTGCTCCCAGCCCAACCGGCCGGCATGAGTGCGGCGGCGGCAGCCCCGCTCCCTTCAGCACGCAGCCACCGTTGAGGGGAAAGCCCGCCCGGCTTGCTCGCTCTCCGGCCCTGAGATTTCGCTGTGCTCCAGCACAGCTAGCAGCACCACAAGTCTCCCCGCACCGCTCCCGGCTCTGCCATTGCGACGCCCGCCAGCCACAGCTCTGCCGCCCTTCGTGGGGCCGAGCGCGCCGTGTGCAGCCCCGCCCCGGCGCGCCCCGGCAGCTCTGCGTTGCCGCCCGGAAGTGCTTCCCCGTGGGCCGAGGCAAGATGGCGGTGGATACCGCGACCGAGCTGCTGTTTTTAGACACGTTCAAGCACCAGAGCGCGGAGGTAACGTGGCGGGGGTGTTAGGGCTGCTGCTTTACTCCTCTTGCCTCTTCCCGACTGTTGTCGGTGCCCTCTTGTCTTCTCCGTGGGCGGCGCTGCGGAGCACGAAGCGCTGCTGGGGTGAGCGGGGCTAGGGTAGGCCTCGGCGGTGTTACTCGTCTGAGTGGGTTGCCGGGCAGGAAGATTCAGCCTTTGGCCAGGCGCTCGCCAAAGGGGGATCTCCACTTCTTCCCCACCTTGCCCCTGAAGGTTCACTGGACCACGGCGCGCCCTGCCCACCGCTTCTGTGGTAGCTCGGGGTGCCACTGGCAGGAGGCTGTGGGAGGAGCGGTTAGCCGGCGACAAAGAGGCTGGAACTGACTCGAGAAGTCCCAGAGGAAGTCAGGGAGAGGGCCATACCCAACCCTTGGTGAGATAGCCAGCGCTTTTCTGTGGCTAACGAGGAGTTGGGGTATTTGTGTCTCTGTGGGATAACCTCGGATATATGCAGCCTGCATGCATCTTGAGCAAAATGAGTATTCCAGGCTTGCTCTAGCAGTGCGAGGTCGTGCAAGTATTCCACTTAAAGGCTGTTTGGATGCTGAGCATCCTTGACGTTGCTTGTGATACAGCAAGTTTGCCCAGGGCTCATTGCTCAGCTCGCGATGCTGTTTAGGCAGGAAAAAGGGCCGCTGGGGATGCAGCCTCCTCGGCGGCAGCCCTTCCTCCTGAAATTCGAACCTTCCACTTGTAAAGAGAACTCAAAGAGCCAGCCGTCTTCTCATGATCCAGACACCTCCTTCCTCTTCATATAGTGATGCTCCCTGTCGTAGAGAAGGTTACTTTTGTTCTGCCTTCTCATACGTAGATGTTGTATTTGGGTGCTAAAGGATGTGTGCTTAGATTGCTTCTTCAATGACTGTAAGGAGTGCCAAAAGCACAGCCTTCAAAATTTATGTCTTAAAAGCTACCAGTGACTATTTCCTTGCTTATTAACTTTCTAAAAATCTTACCTTTTTTTTTTTTCTTTTTCTTTTTTTTTCTTTTTTCCTTGTGCTGGTTGGTTTTTGTTTTCTTTTGCTTTCTGGTTGTGATGAAAGTTATCTGACTTTTGACTGAAGATCAATTTGGGTTTTAATTTTCATTTTTTAGCTTTGTTGGTAGGCACTTAGGTTGGTTTTGGGTTTTGGGTTTTTTTTTCCCTTATTCCTTTTTAAAAATTCCTTCCCCTCCCCCANNNNTTTTAAAAAATTTCCTCCCCCCCCCCCCCCCCCCTTTTTTTTTTTGAACCAGTGCAGTGTTTGCTACTCCAGTGTGCTAGTTGAGAATACTCCATGAGAAAGAAGATTCTGAGCTTCTGTTCCAGAAAGTCTTTTAGAAGCTTACAGCTGGACATACAGCTGATCTCTGTGTGTCTGTGTGTGATAGAGGTGGTGTATAAATATGCTAAGGCTGAATGTGTTAAATCCAGTGAGATTTCAGCATAAATTTGGTGGCTGATACATAGGAAGTCACTGTGACCTTAACACTACTTCTCAGTGTGCTCAAACATCCTTCAGGACTGCTGAAGCATAACATCCTGTGATACTTGCTATTTCTGTGTGCTAAACAGAAGTGTTAAAGGAACAGAGAGGTGATTCTACCACTTTACTCAGGTTAGACCTCACCTGCAGAGCTGTGTCCAGCTCTGGGGCCCCCAGCCTAAGAGAGACCTGATGGAGCTGGTGAAAGGAGGGCCACCAAGATGATCAGAGGGCTGCAGAACCTCTGCTTTGAAGACAGGCTGAAGGAATTGGTGCTGTTCAGCCTGGGAGAAGAGAAGGCGCTGGGGAGACCTTAGAGCTGCATTTCAGTATCTGGAAAGGACCTACAGGCAGGCTGGGGAGGGACTGCTTGGAAGGGCCTGTGGTGATAGGATGAGGAGCAATGGTTTGAAACTGGAGCAGGGTAGATGTAGGTTGGACATCAGGAGGAAGTTCTGCACAGTGAGAGTGCTGAAATCCTGTAACAGGCTGCCCAGGGTTGAGGCCTCATGGCTGGAGACATTAAAGATGAGACTGGATGTGTCCCTGTGCAGCCTGCTCTAGTTGGAGGTGTCTCTGCTGACTTCAGGGAGAGTTGAACAAGATGCACTTTGCAGGTCCCTTCCAAATCAATGCAATCTGTGAATGTGTTGCTTAAAAGTTTTCAGATGCTGTTGAAAAATTGGAGACATAAACATCATACAGAGTTTTTGTACAGATGGAGCCAAACCTGCTGTCATTGCTTTTCTTTCTAAAACTACATTTGAAATACGACACCTGCCAGCATTTATGGTCAGAACACACTTCAGTTAGAAATGTGGTGTGCTTTAATAAAAGGGACCTCTACACTCAATTCTTCTTTAATAATTTAGGTCCCAGCATACCTGCTGTCAGAGAAAAACTTTTTGCCTTTTAAAAGATTCTTGCAAATAAAGGGAATTAATGACGTAGACAAACACTTCCTAGGAAAAAAAATGTTAATATGTGCGGACTGTCACGAGAAAAAAATAGTTTAAAGGTGATTATCATTTCACCTAGCTGAATTTTGTAGTTATCAAGATTCTAGCCTTAGTATATGGGTAGCTGATTTTTCCATTTCTTAGGCTTGCTTTGTTCTTTGTTTTGTAGCAAAGCACCAATGTTGATGTGGTTCGTTTTCCGTGCGTGGTTTACATCAATGAGGTCCGCGTCATCCCTCCAGGAGTCAGAGCTCACACGAGCTTGCCTGACAATAGGGCATATGGGTAAGTTGAAGAGGGTTTTACAAGGCTAGGTGGTGGTCCTGCAGTTTGGTCACAACCCCGAGCAACACTACAGGCCTGGGGAAGAGTGTCTGGGAACTACCTGTTGGAGGAGGATCCGAGGATGCTGGTGGGTGGCTGGCTGAATAGGAGCCAGCAGTGTGCCCAGGTGGCCAAGAACCTCAACAGCATCCTGACCCAGATGTGTCCACCACCAGTGTGTCCAGCAGGAGTAGGGCAGTGATGGTGTCCCTGTACTTGGCCACGGCCAGGCCACAGCTTGAGCACTGTGTTCAGTTCTGGGTACCACAGCATAGGAAGGTGCATGTCTTTGAGCATGTACAGAGAAGAGTAATGAGGCTGGTGAGATGTTTGGAGGGTGTCATACAAGGAGCGACTGAGGGAGCTAAACTGATGTTTGGCCTTCTGTTCACCAGTCTAAGGGGAGATCATCTAGCTCTCTACAACTACCTGAAAGGAGGTTGGAGTGAGACTGGTGTTGGGCCCTTCCCCCAGGTAACCAGCAATAGGATGAGAGGAAATGGGTTTAGGTTGTGCCAGTGCAGGTTTAGGTGGGACATTAGGAAAAAACTTCTTTACTGAGAAAGTGGTGATGGATTGGAAGAGGCTGACCAGGGAGGTGTTGCAGTCGTCATCCTTGGAGGTGTTCAAGAAATGTTTAGATGTGGTGCTTCAGGACATGGTTTAATGCTTATGGCAGTTGGGTTGCGGTTGGGCTTGATCTTAAAGGTCTTTTTCAGCCTTAGTGCTTCTGGGATTCTATGAGTCAAGAACACTTTCCTGTTCTTTTATTCCTGAATTTGTATGTCACAATAAAGCCTCCTATATGTAAGGGTTAAATGCATTTATATATCTGCTGGACTTGGAATTGTTTGGGGAATTATTTTAACAGTGTAATTTAAAAGATTGTCCTGCTTAGTCTCATAGGGAGCTTGTCAGGTTTCATTTTTTCTTCTGTTCTGTTTGCAGAGAGACATCTCCACATACATTTCAACTTGACTTGTTTTTCAACAATGTCAGCAAACCAAGTGCACCTGTTTTTGATAGGCTGGGCAGGTAAGTCCTGTCAAGATTAGTCTGTGACTTCCATTACCCACCTTTTCTTCCTTTTAGTGCAGAAAATGCACAGCAGAATACCTGTATCTCATGTGAGATTCACAGTTAGCCTGGTTTTGCTAATTTGTGTTCTTGCTCTTTTCTTTCAAGTTGTGAAGGAGGTCAGAAGTTCATGCTGGGAAAAAAAAATGTTTTTAAATTTGGGAGAGGTCGTGTCTTTTAATGAAAGTATTTTGGTACACTCTTGGTTTCAGGAACGTGGGTGTTTTTTGTAGTTTTATTACTGACTGTGAGCTTAGTACTACTGTGTTCAGTTTTGGTTTCCCCATCATAAGAAGGGCACCTGTTGGAGCAAGTCCAGATGAGGGTCACAAAGCTGGTCCAAGGGCTGGAGCACCTCTGAGGGTGCTGATGTTGTTCAGCCTGGAGAAGAGAAGACTCCAGGGGGACCTTAGTGCTGCCTTCCAATACCTGAAGGGATCCTCCAGGAAGGCTGCAGAGGAACTTTTCCTAAGGGTGTCTAGAGACAGGACAAGGGGGAACTATTTGAAGCTGAGTCAGAGCAGGGTTAGACTGGATCTTAGGAAGAGGTGCTTCAATATGAGGGTGGTGAGAGTCTGGAATAGGCTGCCCATGGAGGTTGTGGCTGCCTCCTCCTTGAGGGTGTTGAAGACCAGGCTGGATGAGGCCTTGAGAAGTTGAATCTAGTTGAGAGGCATCCCTGCCCCTGTTGGGGAGGATTTGAACTAGATGATCCCACAGGTCCATTCCAACCTAAACCATTTCTGTACACATACTTTCTATTAATGGAAAAATAACTTTGTATATTTTACTTAACAGCCTTGAATATGATGAAAACACTTCAATTATTTTCAGACCAAATGCAAAGGTAATACTGCGTGATTCACACCACCTCCTCTTTTCCTTGTGTCTGTGATTTTGAATTCAATATGGTTGCATGTGGTGCATTAGCACCGTGTAAAGCATTTATTGTGAGGAGCTCATTCTAAAACCTGCCTCTAGTTCACATACTCACTGCTTTAGAGTCTGTGTCTATAATTGCATAAGGTGTAGAAGATGTGATTCCTTGACAGTTCCTATGGAGATTACCAACAGCTGTCTGAAAATTAGGAAAAGATTCCAAACCACAGCTAAGTTCAAAAATTTTAGTTCTGTTTGGGTTTATTTCATTCAGATCAGTGTTTTTGTGACGTACAATAACATGGTAGGCAAGATATTGCAAGGAACTAAAGGCTTCATGTAGTGGACCCACTTGAGGGAATGAATGGCATTTGGAAGAATCTTGATGGGCTTCAGGAGTGAGCCAGTTCCAACTGCATGAAGTTCAGCAAGTCAAAGTGCAAGGTCCTCTACCTGTTTTGGGCCAACCTCAGACACAAATTCAGACTGGGTGCAGAGTGGGTTCAGAGTAGCCCTGAAGAAAGAGATGTGGGGGTGCTGGTTGGTGAGCAGCTCCCCAGGAGCCAACAGTGCCCTCATGCAGCCCAACAGGCAGCTGTGTGCTGGGCTGCAGTCAGAGGAGTGTGGGCAGCAGGGCAAGAGAGGGGATTGTGCCCCTTGGCTCTGCTCTGACCTCACCTCCAATGCTATGGCCAGTTCTGGTGTCTCCAGCGTAAGAGGGACACAGAGCTGCTGGAGTGAGTTCAGAGGAGGGCCACAAGGATGTTGCAAGGGCTGGAGCAGCTCTGTTTTGAGGACAGACTGAAGGGGCAGAGATTCAGCCTGGAGAAGAGAAGACTCCAGCAGGACCTTAGAGCTGCCTTCCAATAGCTGAAAGCATCCTCCAGGAAGGCTACAGAGGGACTTTCCCTAAGGACATCTAGAGACTGGCCAAGGGGGAATGGTTTGAAGCTGAGGGAGAGCAGGGTTAGACTGGAGCTGAGGAAGAAGTTCTTCAGTATGAGGGTGGTGAGACTTTGGAAATAGTTGCCCCAGGAGACTGTAGATACTTCCTCCCTGAAGGTGTTTAAGATCAGTCTGGCAACCAAGTGTAGTTGAGAGGCATACCTCCCCATGGTAGAGAGATTGGAGTAGGTAATGTGTGATGTCCCTTCCAATACAAACCATTCTGTGATGTGTTGTGATGATTGACATACTTAGTTTTCTCAATTTTCAAAATGTGGAGTAAAGAGAAACTTTAATGTTCTCTTCTCCTTTCTTGCTTTTATACTGATACCAGTGCTAAAATAACTTCTCTGAAGTTGTCTTGTGTTATTTTAAAATTACTTTTCTTCTTAAAATTACCAGGTCAACACAGATGGATTGGTTCTGAGAGGGTGGTACAACTGTTTGACTTTAGCAATCTATGGCTCAGTGGACAGAGTAATAAGTCATGAGAGAGAGTCCCCTCCTCCACCCCCGCCTCCGCCACCACCTCCCCAGCAACAGCCTGGTTTGAAAAGAAACCCAAAGCATGGTGAGTCTTGTTGAGGAAACAGGGATTATTTAAAATGCTTTTTACTTTAGATCTACTTAGTACCTGCAAAAACCTCCCAATTCTTTCACATTTTAAATTGCAGTGGCTTCATTTTCCTAGTGAGTTGCTTGATCTGTTTCTAATTAAATGACTTAGGATTGCCAAGATGTAGTTTAATTGATGTGACATCATTAACATTTAAATGGTGGAAATCTCAAATTGATTGGAATAGTATTGGAATCATAACTAAATTTCACAGTCATTAACTTTACTCCGCACTGCTGAGACCTCACCTCCAATACTGCCTCCAGTTCGGGTGTCTCCACCATAACAACAAGGACACAGAGCTGTAGGAGTGAGCCCAGAGGAGGGCCATGAAGATCTCAAGGACTGGAGCACCTCTCCTGTGAGGATAGGCTGAGGGAGCTGGGGGTGTGCAGCATTGAGAAGAGAAGACTCCAGGGGACCCTTAGCCTTCCAATACCTGAAGAGATCCTACAGTGTTGCCTACTGCGTAGGCGTGGTGACGTGGTTCAGAAGCGGCGTGGTGAACACTTACCGGTCGCGCGGTCCATCAGCACGCAGACACCGATGCGGTGGACGGCAAATGGCGTTTATCGATAGGTGTCACGGCTTTATATAGCTTGCGTTTACGTCACTTCCGCCTGCTGACATCAGAACTAGGCGCTGCTGGCTAATAGGAAGGGGCCCTATCTTTCCGTACAGCGATATCTTCCGGTCGCCAGACCCTGACTACCACACTACAGGAAGGCTGCTGATGGGTTTTTCATAAGGATATCTAGAGACAGGACAAGAGGGAATGGCTTTAAACTGAGGGAGAGCAGGGCTAGACTGGATCTTGGGAAGAAGTTCTTCAGTGACTCTGGAACAGGCTGTCCAGGGAGGCTGTGGATGCATCCTCCCTAGAGGTGTTTAAGGTCAGACTGGATGAGACTTTGAGCAGCTGACTGATTGAGAGGTGTCCTTGCCCATGGTGAGGAGGTTGTAGTAGATGATCTCTGAGGTCACTTCCAACCTAAGCTATTCTATGATTCTATGAACTTTCCTTTTGTCACAGAACTGCAGAATCACAGAATTAACCAGGTTGGAAAAGACCTCTAGGATCATCAAGTCCAACCTATCACTTAACCCTTCTAATTAACTAACCCATGTCCCTTGTATGTAAAGCACATTAGAGTGTTTCCTTTACTGCAGTGTTAGGACAACCATGAATAGAACCAAGGAGCAAGTTTCTGCTTCAGCTTTTGTTTTAAATTTAACATTAGAGCTGTCTTGGTCAAGGTACAGCGCTTGGATTGCAAAATTTGAGTTCTTGGTGTAGTTAAAACCAGTTCTAAACTATAAAAGCCAGTTGATTGTAACAGAAAATTCTTTTAAGAGGTAACTTGGATGTAACTTGGTAGAGGAACAATATTCATAGAATCATAGAATCATAGAATGGTAAGGTTGGAAGGGACCTCAAGGATCATCTAGTTCCAACCCCATGCCATAGGCAGGGACACCTCCCACTAGTACAGGTTACTCAAGGCCTCATCCAATCTGACCTTGAACACATCCAGGGAGGGAGCAGCCACAACCTCCCTGGGCAACCTGTTCCAGTGCCTCACCACCCTTACTGTAAAGAACTTCCTCCTAACATCTAGTCTAAATCTCCCCTCTGCCAGTTTAAACCCATTGCCCCTTGTCCTGTCATTGCAGGACCTTGTAAATAATCCTTCCCCAGCCTTCCTGTAGGCCCCCTTCAGATACTGGAAGGCTACTATCAGGTCCCCTCGAAGCCTTCTCTTCTCCAGGCTGAAGAGCCCCAACTCTCTCAGCCTGTCCTCATAGGAGAGCTGCTCCAGCCCTCTGATCATCTTTGTGGCCCTCCTCTGGACCCGCTCCAACACTTCCATGTCCTTCCTGTGCTGAGGGTTCCAGAACTGCACACAGTACTCCAGGTGGGGTCTGACGAGAGCAGAGTAAAGTGGCAGAATCACCTCCCTTGTCCTGCTGGCCACGCTTCTCTTGATGCTTCTCTTATTGCTGGTGTCAAAGCCAAGAATACCAGTTTCATGTTAATTTTAACCCAGTTATTATATTAAAAAGAAATCAATAATGGTGATAAGCTTGCTTATTGGTATAGTTCTTGTTCACATCAAAAGTTACTTTAGAAAACTGCCTCACATACTGCAGATTAAATAACAACTGGGAAATGAAAAGTGTTCCCTAACCAAAATTAGCACTGCAAATCTAAAATTTTCCTTCTGTTGCTGTGATTCCATTAAATGCATGTTTTTATTTTCACAATAAATATAGCTGATGGAGAGAAAGAAGACCAGTTCAATGGCAGTCCTCCAAGACCACAACCTAGGGGACCAAGGACACCTCCAGGCCCCCCTCCTCCTGATGATGATGAGGATGAACCCATCCCAGTGTCAGGTAGAATGAGAACAGACTGTTCCATGTGCTGCACACCACTGCTTAGTGGAGGCAGAACTCTGTTCCTGCCCAGTCTGTGGTTTCCTGTCTGCTGTCCTGCTGGACAGATGTATTCTAGGAAAAAGACTGGAAAGAAAGATTCATCAGGATGCTTTTTCTGTATCTCCACTATGCAGAATGTAAAATTTCTAAAAGATGGTGATCATTGGATGTGAAAAGTTTATTCTCATTTCTTCATCTCTGTGTAGTGGTTGGGGAAAAAGAAGATGATGTGGACCACAGGGAGGATTTCTTTGAACCCATCTCTCCGGATCGAACTTCCATTCATCAGGAAAGTCAGTATTCTGATGATGGAGAAGTGGAGGAAGATCAACCAGAAGAAGGAGATGATGATGATGATGATGATGACGATGATGTGGATGTTGAGGAGGAGGATGATGAGGATGATGATGATGACGATGATGATGATGGGCATACAGTAGAGAGTATTGCTGATGAGGAAGAGGAAGAAGAGGAGGAAGATGAAGACGAAGAAGAGGGTGAAGAGGAGGAAGAAGGTGAAGGTAAATAAAAAAAAATCAGGTTTATGAAATTTTGGTGGCAGTACCATCATGGTGTGAAGGGAGCTGGATCTTTTCCCCTTGGTCACTGCACTGTTGCCTGCCTTATTGGTGCTTCTGACATCTCTTGAGAGCAGGATTTTCACAGAATGGTCTGCCTGGAAAGGACCTCCAAAGGTCATCTAGTCCAACCCTCTCTGCAGCGAGCAGGGAAATATTTATTACTTTGTAATAAATCTTCCTCTTCCTTTCTATAAACACTGGAAAGCTTTTATAGGTGAGCATGAGCATTCAATCCTATGTTTTGTTTAAAAATGTCATTAAGTGGTGAAAGAAATTATTCCTTAATTAAAACCCAGATAGAGTTGCTTATATACTTCACATAAGCCTTTTTCTACCAGATGATATCCAAAGGATCATCTGAAGTACATGAGGCTGAAGTTGTGTCTTGCAGGTTGAAAACTGACAGATAATGATTTGAGTCAATGATCTTAAAGGCCTTTTCCAACCAAAATGATTCTGTGGTTCCGTGGTTCCAGTTTCTCACTTGGCAGGTTCAGGCTCAATTTTGTTCATTACACTCAAATGCTCAGCTTTCCACTGGTCACTGCTTTGCTTGTGAGCAGTCAGATTCCAGAGTTTGGAAGTCTAGACTTTCACTTGGAGCTGTTTGTGACCGTTCTTTTTCTGGATCATTTGGGTTATTTCTTGTTATGCTAAAACTCCACTGTGAACTATGAACTCTGAAGACCATCACTATGCTTCTTGAAGAAAGTTTCAGCTGAGCTGCTTCATCTCAACTCCAATCTCTAGAAAATAGGTCCTAAAAATTAGATAATCATAGAATCAGGATCATGGGGTTGTTTGGCCTTGAGAAGAGAAGACTCCAGGGAGACCCAATAGCAACCTTCCAGTACCTGAAAGGAGCTTACAATAAGGCTGCAGAGGGACTGTTTGCAAAGGCCTGTAACGATGAGAGGCGATAGTTTGAAATTAGAGAAGAGCAGATTTAGATTGGATGTTAGGAACAAGTTATGCACTGTGAGTGTATTGCAACAGGTTGCCCAGGGAGGTGGTTGAGGTCCCATCCCTGCAGATGTTCAAAGTCAGAGCAACTTGACCTAGTAGATGTCCTTTGCTGACTGCAGTGGGGTTGGACTAGGTGGCCTTTGGAGATTCCTTCCAACCCAAATCATTCTGTGATTCTCTATACTAATTTTAGTAGTCACAGTCCTCTATTACTTAAAGTTCCCATCTGTGCAAGATTTCAGGCTACAAGTTTTATGACAGATGCAGTCATAGGAAGAAAATTGGACAGTGTTCTTATAGTACCCTGTTGTCCTCTAGTTAAACTCGTTTTTTGCTTTATACCTTCTTCTAAATGTCTCCATCACTACATAAACCCCTGCCAGCTGTGGTTGTCACTTCTTTCTGGAGAGAGAAAGCTTTCTGTGTGTGACTGTTCTCTAACCACTTGATAGTTGTGTTAAATAAGTTAACTGCTTTTTAAACAGATTCTCAGCAATTTTGAACTGTTTTATCCATAATTGATGTGTGTTTCATAACTGAGTGTTTTTCTTCTTAGGAGATGATGGATATGAGCAGATTTCAAGTGATGAAGATGGAATTGCCGATCTGGAACGTGAAACGTTTAAGTATCCAAGCTTTGATATTGAATATACTCCTGAGGATCTGGCATCTGTGCCTCCTGTGACATATGAACCTTTCGAAAGGGAACTTGGACCTCTTTTGTACTTCAACTGCCCTTACAAGACCGTATTTGAAAATGAAGTTGGTAAAATAAAAGACCAAGACCCAGAAAAAGAAAATTCAGGAGCAGTGGAAACCTCAGTTAAATTAACCGAACTGTTGGAATTATATCAGGAGGAAAGAGGCGCAAAGTGGGTCACTGCATTAGAAGAAGTTCCCAGTTTAATAGTAAAAGGATTGAGCTACCTGCAGGTGAAAGGCACAAAGCAAGACTATATTGCTCAGCTAGTAGACTGGACCCTGCAAGCTTTGAACCTTCAGATAGCTCTCAAGCAGCCCATTGCTTTGAACGTCCGGCAGCTCAAAGCTGGCACAAAGCTGGTGTCAGCATTAGCAGAGTCTGGGACTCAAGGAATAACAGCACTATTACAGGCAGGAGTTATCAATGTCTTATTTGAACTGCTGTTTGCAGATCATGTGTCATCCTCCCTTAAGCTTAATGCTTTTAAAGCTTTGGATAGTGTTATTAGTATGACTGAGGGAATGGAAATGTTTCTGAGGGGTGGTGTAGATGTACATGAAAAAAGTGGCTATCAGAAACTCTTGGAACTGATACTGCTGGATCAGACCGTGAGAGTAGTTACTGCTGGGTCTGCAATTCTCCAGAAGTGTCACTTCTATGAGATCCTTACAGATATTAAAAAGGTGGTTGATCAGTTAGCAGAGAACACTCCTTCTCTTTCTAATCACACGGAGCAAGAACAGGAGCAGGACTTGGCAGGACTGGAAAGAACCAACCAAGAATATGAGAATGATGTGGAGACTCCTATGGATATGGATCATCTTATGGAATCTTCCAATATAAGTGAAGGAGAGATGGAAAAGCTTGTCAGTCTTCTGGAAGAAATCTTCCATTTGATGGAAACTGCTCCTCATACAATGATTCAGCCACCTGTGAAATCTTTCCCAACCATGGCACGCATTACAGGCCCTCCAGAAAGGGACGATCCTTACCCTGTGCTCTTTAGGTATGGCAATTGCAAGGTCACTTTCTAAAATGTATTTCTTGTTGACCAGCACTTTTCTAACTGTTTCACTTTGTACTTCACTGGAGGATTCTGGACTGTGCTTAGAAAGCCTGAGAGGGTTTGGTGGTTAATGTACCTGCTACTTGGTTGGCTTTCAATCAACCTAACATGCACGTGATAAGAAGCTGACTGCTTGTCAGTGCTGGTACTGTGCTAGCACTTAAATCGCCTTCATAAATCCAGATGAGTTGTGCCAGGTGCTGTTCAAGTGCACG
This sequence comes from Eubucco bourcierii, assembly GCA_013396675.1. Taxonomy (NCBI): domain Eukaryota; kingdom Metazoa; phylum Chordata; class Aves; order Piciformes; family Ramphastidae; genus Eubucco; species Eubucco bourcierii. The sequence continues at coordinate 67,507 of VWZE01022137.1, forward strand.
TTTGGAGATTGTTCCAGAGCTAGAGTGTTTTGCCTTTGTTTTGGAGCAAGTTTGGGGTACCTTTGTCGCTGTGCCCAGGTGTTGGGTACTGGAGGTGAGGAGTCTCCTAGCTCACAGAGCAGGAAGTCGTGAAGCTAAGAGGTGTGCAGTTTCACAGGATGTTATTGTGGAGTGTTGACAGGTGATTGCAATATTGCTGATCGTTTTGCTGTTCTTTTGTTGATGGTTTTCATCAGGTATCTTCACAGTCACCATTTCTTGGAATGCATCACCTTGCTGCTCTCTATGCCAGTGACAGGTGCCCACCCAGGTGTGCTGCAGGCTGTCCGAGATATCCTGCGCTTCCTGGCGCAGTCACAGAAGGGGCTGCTCTTCTTCATTGCTGAGTATGAAGCAACCAACTTACTGATCAGGGCACTTTGTCAGTTTTCTGATCCAGATCAAGAGGAAGGTCTCCAATCAGAGGGGACCAATGAAGATACTTTTGCCCTGTGGCTTCTGCATTCCACACAGACCTTACAGTGCATTTCAGAGTTGTTCAACCACTTTCAGCGCTGTGCAGCCAGCGAGGAGACCGACCATTCGGATCTGCTGGGGACACTTCACAACCTTTACTTGATTACCTTTAACCCTGTAGGAAGATCTGCTGTGGCTCATGTGTTCAGTCTGGAGAAGAATCTCCAAAGTCTTACTACTTTAATGGAGTATTATTCCAAAGAAGCTTTAGGGTAATTTATGCATTTCTTTCTATCCTTTATGTTTTTAAAATGTAAAAACATCTGACTTACAGAAATAATTCAATGCAATCTCAAAGATGCTTTTTTTCCTTTTAGATTATGATATTGTTGTTTTAAGACAAACCAACTTTTAAGTAGAACATAACAAAGTCAGGCCTGGCATTTATAATCAAGTACTTAATACCCAGAATCTGCTTAGGTCATCCACAGAAGTGCTCTAATACAGGTCAGAATGTTGGCTCTATATGAAAAACAAATCAACAAGTAGGCAATTTTCATTCAAGCATCAAATTTTACTGTGAAAAATGTAGATTTGACTGGGGCATTTGGACACTGCACACTTCTCTGGAGTGGGAATCTCTGAGTTCTTGACTGGACATTGTACTGTTGGAACCTCTTTGAGTTCTTAAAGTTCTTACAGAGTAAGATTTAAAACCAGTCCTTATTTTCATTGAACAAGCAGTTGTGCTGCTTCAGGTAGCAGTGCTTTTAAACCAGTATTTGTAAAATAGAGTTATGGGGAGAGATTTGTGTGCTGTTTGGTTTGCTCTTGTCTTTTGTAGATACTCAAATGGATGCTGAGTTAAGGAAAAAATAGTTTGGGTGCTGTTTGGTTTGCTATCATCTTATGAATGCTGAAATTGGTATTAAGTCAATGTTAAAAAGCAGCTTTCACTTTTAGAAAGCATAGGAGAAAATTGTTTGGGGTTATTTGGTGACTGTTATATGGGGCAAACCTTGGTGAAGATAAAAATTCTGCAGGTAGATTTTTAGAGGTCAAAGACTGAGAAATCTAACAGGTATGCAGTTTTATTAGATGAGATCTAAAGAAAATCCTTGTTGTTGTTTCAGAGACTCCAAGTCCAAGAAGTCAGTTGCTTACAATTATGCCTGCATCCTTGTTTTGCTGGTGGTTCAGTCTTCCAGTGATGTCCAGATGCTGGAGCAGCATTCAGCACCTTTGCTGAAGCTTTGTAAAGCAGATGAAAATAACACCAAACTGCAAGGTACAGTGTGTGTTGTTATCAAGTGAATTGTGGGGCTGCACAGAAGTAAACGTTTTCTGTGTGGGTAATTTGTTGCTTCTCTGTCATCTGGTCTGGATGATGTGTATAATGAAATTCCCTTTCCAGCTGTATCTGGTTAGTTGAGTCACTGACATCCTGTGCAATTTTTTTTCTCTGTTAATGAGAGTTAAATAGGAAATTATTTTCATTATTTGAAAAATAGTTTACCTATAGAATCAGAGAATGGCTTAGGTGGGAAGGGACCTCACAGAGATTGTCTGCTCCAATCTCACCACCACAAGCAGGGATGCCTCCCAACCAGACCCAGCCACTCAAGGCCTCATCCAGTCTCTGACCTTGAACACCCCCAGGGAGGAGGCATCCACAGCCTCCCAGGGCAATCTATTCCAGAGTGTCACCACCCTCATACTGAAAAACTTCTTCCTGAGATCCAGTGTAAACCTACTCTCCCTCAGCTTCAAACCATTCCCCCTAGTCCTATCACTAAACAACTTTACAGAAAGTCCCTTTCTAGCTTTCCTGTAGGATTCATTCAACTACTGGAACACAGCTGTAAGGTCTCACTGGAGTCTTCTCCAGGCTGAACAACTCCAGCTCCCTCAGTCTGTCCTCATAGCAGAGCTGTTCCAGCCCTTGTATCCTTTGTGACCCTCCAGCAGTGTGTGCCTCACAGATTCCGTGCTTGGCCTTAGGACCTATTTTAGAAGTTACTTGAAGGGGGCTTCAGTACCTGAAGGGGGCCTACAAAAAGGCTGAAAAGGGATTGTTTGCAAAGGCCTACTGTGACAGGATGAGAGGCAATGGTTTGAAATGAGAGAAGAACAGATTTAGATTGGATGTTAGGAACAAATTCTGCACCATGAGAGTGCTGGAGTGCTGCAACAGGTTGCCCAGGGAAGCAGTTGAGGCCCCATCCCTGGAGATATTCAAGGTGAGGCTTGACAGGGCTCTGGGCAACCTGATGTAGTAGTGGATGATGTCCCTGCTGGCTGCAGGGAGGTTGGAGTAGATAACCTTTGGGGGTCCCTTCCAATCCAAACCATTCTCTGATTCTCAGTTAAGTATACTTTAAAATAAGTTTAATATTCACAAATAGACTTCCAAGATACTTGATTAATTCTAAAGCATTTTTTTTCTCTCACAGAGCTCAGCAAGTGGCTTGAACCTTTGAAAAATCTTCGATTTGAAATAAATTGTATTCCAAATCTCATTGAATACATCAAACAGGTGAGGAAAGCATAGACAGGTGCTAGCTTTCAGTTGTGGTCTATAAGCTTAGAGCTTTTTTAGTTTGATCCTATATCTTAGGTATGTACTAATGTGTGACATTGAAAAATACATAGTGTTATCCAGAAGAAATGTTTTGATTAAAGCTAGGTCAGTTCCAACACTCAGTTATATTTCTTGAACCAAAATCTAAAGTTGATGCATGATGCAAAGAGGCAATGATTTAAATCTTTTAGCTTCCCATGAAATCACACCACATGCCTTCACCCTCCACTTTGTCATTCTGTCCTATTTCATAGATTCGTGAAGTGGTTTGTGTTGGAAAGGACCTTAAGGATCATCTAATTCCATCTCCCTGCCATGGGCAGGGACACTTTCCACTAGATCAGGTTGCTTAAGGCCTTTTCCAGCTTGGATGTGACTGCTTTCCAAAAGTGGAGTAGTCGAACGTGAAAAATTTTGTGCAATGCTAGGATTGACTAAATACAGAATTCGAGTACCAAGCTGGTGATACACTTGCAAAGTTTTTCCTCATGAAACAGGTCCTTTTCTATTGTTTTTTCTCCTAAAAGAACATTGACAGTTTGATGACACCAGATGGAGTTGGTCTTCCTACTGCGCTTCGTGTTCTGTGTCACGTCGCATGTCCACCACCTCCAGTAGAAGGTAGGGTTGATGCATTTGTCCTGCTTACCCTGGAAATCTGAGTCTTCTACTTAAAGATGTAACTGTGATTGCCCAGGGAAAATTAGACATAAGGAAGTATCGTTTCTTTTCCATACAGGTCAGCAGAAAGACCTGAAATGGAATCTTGCAGTCATTCAGCTCTTTTCTTCTGAGGGAATGGACACCTTCATCCGAGTCTTGCAGAAGCTGAACAGTGTCCTCATTCAGCCTTGGCGACTGCATGTCAACATGGGCACCACGCTTCACAGAGTCACCACGATTTCTATGGCCCACTGTACATTGACTCTCCTTAAAACCATGCTGACAGAGCTCCTGAGGGGTGGATCTTTTGAGTTCAAAGACATGCGTGTGCCCTCAGCGCTCGTCTCCTTGCACATGCTCCTGTGCTCCATTCCTCTCTCGGGACGTTTAGACAGCGACGAGCAGAAAATCCAGAATGACATCGTTGATATCTTACTGACTTTCACACAGGGGGTTAATGAAAAGCTGACCATTTCTGAAGAAACTCTGGCAAATAATACCTGGTCTTTAATGCTGAAGGAAGTTCTTTCTTCAATTTTGAGAATTCCTGAAGGCTTTTTCTCTGGGCTTATACTGCTTTCAGAATTGCTGCCTCTTCCTCTGCCCATGCAGACAACTCAGGTATGATTTAGATTTATTTTTAAGTCTGTATAACCCTTAGAAACTTTTTGGAGTTCTGAAAAAAAAAGAACCCCAGTGAACAGAAAGATAACCATGAGTCAGCAATGTGCCCTTTTGGGCCAAGAAGGCAAATGGCATCCTGGGATGTATTACAAGGGCTGTGGTTAGTAGGTTCTCCTGCCCTGCTCTGTCCTAGTGAGGCCAACCTGGCAATTGTGTCTAGTTCTGGGCTGCTCAGTTCAAGAAGGACCTCGGGGAATTGCTTGAAAGAGTCTAGTGCTGAACCACAAAGATGCTGAAGACAGTGGAACATCTCCCTTCTGAGGAAAGGCTGAGGGAACTGGGGCTCTCTAGCTTGGAACAGAGGTGCCTGAGAGGTGACCTCATTTGTGTAGATTAAGGTGTGCAAGGCAGTGTCAGGAGAATAGAGCCAGGCTCTGCTCAGTGATGTCCAATGATAGGACAAGGGACACTGGATGCAAACTGGAGCAGAGGAGGTTCCATGGGAACAGAAGGGAAAACTTTTTGCCTGTGAGGGTAACATCTTTTTCATCAGAAACAAAATTGCTGTTATTTGGAACATGTTTTTAAACTGTAAGTCATAGACTGCTCCTTTGTCCCTTTTGAAATTACTTAGGCTCCTATTTTGGTACTTAAATGATTTGCTCTGAGGACTTTGAATTTAATCCTGGTTGTCAAACTATCAGTTTATTAAAACTCTCCTTTCTTTCAGCATGGATCTTGGAATTCTGTGGTTGATGAGGACATTATTAGTGCTTAGTCTTTTACAAGGGCTTGTAGTGCTAGGATGAGAGGGAATAGATTGAAGCTTGAGGAGGACAGATTGAGACTGGAGATTAGGAAGAAATTCTTTACAGTACAAGGGTGGTGAGACACTGGCACAAGTTGCCCAGGGAGGTTATGGATGCATCCACCAGGGAGGTGTTCAAGACCAGGTTGGATGAGTTCTTGAGCAACCTGCTCTATTGGGAGGTGTCCCTGCCCATGGCAGGGGAGAAGGAACTGGGTGATCTTTAAGGTCCAACCAAACCATTATATGAATCTGTGTGTGTCAGAAGTCTGGTTTCATAATAAAGTTGAAAGGAAAAACCTCCTGTCCTTCTGTTCCTGCAGGTGATTGAACCACATGATATTTCAGTGGCCCTCAACACCAGGAAGCTGTGGAGCATGCACCTTCATGTGCAGGCCAAACTCATCCAAGAGATCGTTCGCTCTTTCTCCGGCTCATCGTGCCAGCCCATTCAGCACATGTTGAGACGTATTTGTGTTCAGCTCTGTGACTTGGCTTCACCCACAGCTTTGCTGATCATGAGGACTGTATTGGATCTGATTGTAGAAGACCTACAAAGGTATCTTGGTTGTCAGTTGCAAAGATTTCTTTAATGAACTGTTAAATCCATCTTGTTCTGTGGAGTAGATTTAGCAGGAGGAAAATTGAAAGCAGTCCAGTGTGAGATACTGTGTCCTGACAATGCTTAATGTGGCCAAGGAATCATCTCATACTTTCAAATTTTGATGTAGACAATTTCATATTGTATAGATATGAAAAAGATTTAGGGATGTTGATTGTTGAGAAGCTCAGCATGAGCCAGCAGTGCCCTCATGCAGCCTAGAAGGCAGCTGTGTGCTGGGCTGCAGACAGAGGAGTGTGAGCAGCAGGGCAAGAGAGGGGATTCTGTTGCTTGGCTCTGCTCTGCTGAGACCTCACCTCCAATCCTGCATCCAGTTCTGGTGTCTCCAGCAGAAGGAGGACACAGAGCTGCTAGAGTGAATCCAGAAGAGGGCCACAAAGATGATCCAAGAGCTGGAGCACCTCTACCATGAGGATAGGCTGAGGGAGCTGACATTGTTCAGCCTGGAGAAGAGAGAAGACTCTGGGAGGACCTTAGGGCTACTTTCCAGTACCTGAAAGTATCCTCTATGAAGGCTGCAGAGGGACTTTTCCTAGGAGTGTCTAGAGACAGTTCAAGTGGGAATGGTTTGAAGCTGAGGGAGAGCAGGGTTAGACTGGAGCTTAGGAAGAAGTTCTTCAGTCTGAGGATAGTGAGAGTCTGGAATAGGCTGCCCATGGAGGTTTTGTATGCCTCCTCCCTAGGAGTGTTCAAGGCCAGGTTGGATGAGGCCTTGAGCAACCCAGTGCAGTTGAGAGGCCATCTCTGCCCATGGTGGAGTAGTTGGAGTAGATGATCTCTGAGGTCTATTCCAACCTAAGCCATTCTATGATACAATTCTATGGCAGGTGTTTAGGAAGATTCTCTTCAGGCTATCCCTACAAAGCCTAATCTCATCTGAAGTGCTTCTCAGGGGCCTATCTTGTATGAATAAGAAAAATAGAACAGTAAAGCTTGCTACATTGGAATTTGCATGTTAACAGGAAAATGTGTGTAAGCTGGAGATAGTGGAATGCTACAAACTCAGAAGGGTTTGAAACAGTGAGTGCTGTTTACTTAAGCTCAGAGTGGTTGTTTTTCTAGTGTATTTTAGGTCACTTTAAAGCAGCTTTTTCAAAGTGCTTTGATATCCTTTCAGCAACACGGAAGAGAAAGAGAAGCAGTACACTGGCCAGACCACTCGGTTGCTTGCTTTACTGGATGCCCTGGCTTCACACAAGGCTTGTAAATTGGCTATTTTGCATCTTATCAGTGGAACAACTAAAGGGGATGAAAAGTATTCAGAGATTTTCCAGGAGCTCTTGGCTTTGATGCGATCAGCTGGGGACAATGTCACTCATCAGCAGTGTGCCGAATATATCACTTCCCTCCTTCAATCCCTCTGTGATCAGGTATTTTCCATATTTAATGAATAATGTTGTTGATAATTGGTGAGGCTCTGGAGTAGGCTGCCCAGGGGAGTTGTAGCTGCTTCCTCCCCATGGGTGTTCAAGGCCAGATTGGATGAGGCCTCGAGCAGCCAAGTGTAGTTGAGAGGTGTCCCTGCCCGCCACAAGAAGGTTGTAGCAGATCTCTGAGGTCACTTCCAACCTAAACCGTTCAATGATTTTGTGATAATTGTAGGAAACCAGTAAACTGAGGTTGTTTCTTAGGTGCTTGCTTTTCTTTCCACCAAAGGAGATAAGAATAGAATCAACATTGTTAAAACACAGAAATATAAAATGTCTGTGGTTGGCTGCTTTGACAGACTTGCTGCCTTGGGGCTCTCGAATGTAAATCTTCTCACTTTATGATGCCTCCTTTGCATTATGTGCACTGTTCTGGTAACTCATTAGACCAGGATCTCAGTAGCACAAAGATTGACTGTCCCCTCAGCTGACAGAGGGATGCCATTGCTCCCTGTGGGCCACTGACAAAACTTGATTTGTCACTGTTCACTGCTTACCTCATTGAATAAATTTGTTATCTCTGGGACCTCTTAAATATATTCCAAACACAAAGATCCCTGTGGTATTCTGCTACCAGAAACCTTCCCCACTGACAGAGAAAGCAAAGTGAGAAATGTTACTTGGAAGCTGATTCATAGGCTGGCTCTGGTAGTTTCTCATTGGTTGCATGCATAGATTTGCATCTCATTATTTGCTTTACTAGGTGCATTTCTTTATGCAAAAGACATTTGGGCATTTAGTCAGAGGTTAATTGGTTATCTGCAATCAACAAGAGCTCTGCCCATGTTAATCCATCGTGAAAGTCAGTCTTGGTTCATGTCAAGGCTGGAGAGGGCAGTAGATCTTGAACTGCCTGGGTGCCGTCTGTAACCTCTATTTTCAATGAACCACAGTCACAGAATATCTCGAGTTGAAAGGGACCCATCAGCATCATTGAGTCCAACTCCCTGTTCCTCGCAGGATTCCCTAGAACTAAAGCCTCTGACTAAGGCCATTCCTTGAACTCTGACAGTTGTGCCTTAACCGTTTCTCTGGTCACTGTTCCAGCCACCCACCACCCTCTCAGTGAAGAACCTTTTCTTAATACTTAGCCTGAATTTCCCCTGACACAACCTTGTTCTGTTTCCTTGCATCCTACTGCTGGTGACCAGACAGAGGAGATCAGCACCTCCCTCTCCACAATGAAGTCACTGCTCAGTGTTCTTCTCTCCAGACTGAGCAAGCCAAGTGACCTCAGTATTTTGAGGACTGTTTTGAGATTAAAGGACAGTTTGACTCTCTTGGCAAGAAACTGTATTCATGTCTTCCAGTGACCAGCTTTTAGTTGTGATTCTGCTGTTGCTGTTTACCTTTTGAAGCTTTTATGTTTTAAAAAGTCAATAATGGTAAATTGATTTGAGGGTGGTAGAGCCCTGGAACAGGCTGCCCACAAAGGTGGTGAAGTCTCCATCTCTGGAGTCATCCTGAACCAGCCTGGATGCCATCCTGTGCTCTGCTGTAGGAGGTCCTACTCTGGCACAGGGGTTGGACTGCATGAGGCTGCATCTGGAATATTTGGTTCTGTCCTTGGCCCCTCAGTTCAGGAAGGACCTCAGGGAACTGCTCAAGAGACTCCAGCACAAGAGCTACAAAGCTGCTGCAGGCAGTGGAGCATCTCCTGCTGAGGACAGGCTAAGGGAGCTGGGGCTTGGAGCAGAGGAGCCTGAGGGCTACACTCATTCATGCTTATCAAGATGTACAGGGCAGTGTTGGGAAGACAGAGCCAGGCTCTGCTCATGGGTGGCCAAAGATGGGACAAAGGGGCACTGGGGGCAAGCTGGAGCAGAGGAGGTGCCATAGGAACAGGAGGGAAAACTTTTTCCCTGTGAGGGTGCCAGAGCCCTGAAGTAGCCTACCCAGAGAGGTTGTGGAGTCTCCTGTGGAGACATTCAGAACCCACCTGGATGTGTTCCTGGGTGACCTGCCCTGGGTGATCCTGCTGTGGCAGGGGGGTTGGACTGGATGATCTTGGGAAATCACTTTCAACCCTTAACATTCTTTGATTTTTTAACCTTAAATAGAACCAGATGGAAAAGGATACTCTGGATGAGTGCTGCACTGTCCAGCAATAACTGGAATTAGATGCTGAAGGGGTGGTGAAGGGGCCCAGTGCTGGTGCCTTACTATCTGGTTTATGCTGGTGTACAGAATGTTTTTGGTTTTATTTTACTGTCTTTTTTCTGATTTTTTTTTTTTAATAGGATATTGCACTTGTCTTATCAAGCTCCTCAGGGGGTTCTGTATCTGAATTGGAGCAACTTTCAAACTCCTTACCAGGCAAAGAGCTGATGCCTTTAATTTGTGACTGTCTGATGGAAACCTTAACCAATTCTGAGAGCAGTTACAACTGTCTGCTGACGTGCATCCGAACCATGATGTTCCTCACAGAGCATGACTATGGCTTCTATCACTTAAAGAGGTATGCTGGTTGAAGATGGCACTTACAGCTTCGAAGAGTGAGTGAGCTTCTGCACTGTGAAATCTCTTCCTACTCATCTACTAGGAAATGTGGAAGATAAGGCACCAGAACTTCCATTTCTCTTTGGGGCATCGAGGCTTTACTTAGTTTTCTGGTCTTCCTTCACTTGAGTTTTTATCTCTGAATAACACCTGCAGGATGCACGCAGCAGCACTTTCAGGAAACAAACAAAACATGGAAAAAAGGTTTATGTGCTCCCCACTCCCATGCTGGGGAGTTAGTGAGAGGTAGTGGCCGTGTCCTTCCTTTTTTGAGCCACTCTGTAGTTAGCTCTCATCTGGGGCACTGGAAAACCATCTACAATTCCATCTGTTTTGAGAGGATTCAGTTTGCTCTTCCCCAGAGAGTTCTGACCTCCAGGCAATTAAGCCTTCTATCCTTTTCCCACCAAAAATGAAAATGCCATTTCTTGGAGGTTGCAAGGTTTTAGAGGTGCTGCTGTAGTGCAGCAGTGTGCAGTCTGAAATACCTGCAGGCAGCACTGGTGAGAACAGAGCAAAGCAGGAAGCTCCAGCTTGGAATGCAAAACTCCCTAACTGTAACATGCGCCAGGTTTAGTTGGCATACAGATTGTTTTAACAGAGTGGAATGGTCACAGTGCATGCCCTCATCAAGTGTTTTCTCTCTTTTGCTTATGGAAACAGCTCTCTAAGGAAACACAGCAGTGCTCTGTACACTGTGCTGAAGCGAGTCATAACCAGTTTTAGCAAAGACACAGGTGAATTGGCCTCATCTTTCTTGGACTTCATGCGACAGATTCTCAACTCTGATACGCTGGTAAGTGAGCATGCATCAGACTGGGCAGACTCTGTGCATTCCTCTGACACCTGCACTGACAGACAAGCTCACAGAAGGGCAGAGTGCTGGGGGTTGGAAGGGACCTCTAATAATTAGTCATCCACTTCAACCTCCCTGCCAAAGCAGGGTCACCTAGGCCAGGTCACATAGGAACGCATCAAGGTGGGTTTTGAAAGTCTCCAGAGAAGGAGACTCCACAGCCTCTCTAGGCAGCCTGCTCCAGGGCTCCAGCACCCTCACCATAAAGAAGTTTCTCATGTAGAGGTGGAGCCTCCTGTGTTCTGGCTTGTACCTGCTGTTCTTTGTCCTGTCACTGAGCACCACCAAGAAGAGACAGAATCACACAGAATAACAGAAACATTCAGGTTAGAAAAGCCCTTCAGGATCACCAAGTCCAACCATTAATCTTACTCTACAAGGTTCAGCCTAAACCATATCCCTAAGCACCAAATCCAAACAACATTTAAACACCTGGAGGGTCAGTGATTTCACCACCTCCCTGGGCAGCCCATTCTAGTGCCCGACTACTCTTGCTGGAAAAAGATTTTTCCTAATATCCAGTCTAAACCTACCCAGTTGCAGCTTGAAGCCATTCCCTCTTTTTCTACTACTGTTTACCTGTGAGAAGATACCAGCACTAACCTCTTCACAACCTCCTTTCAGGTACTTGTAAACAGTGGTGAGTTCTCCTGTCAGCCTTCTCTTCCTCAAACTAACCAGCCCCAGCTCTCTCAGTCACTCCTCATGAGACCATCACCTTCATCCTGACACCCACCCCTCAGATAGACATTGATAAGATCCCCTCTCAGCCTTCTCTTCTCCAGACTGAATAGCCCCAGGGCTCTCAGTCTTCATAGCAAAGATGTTCAAGTGCTCTAGTCATCCTCATGGACTCTCTCCAGTGGATCTTGGATTCATGAACCATTATTTCAGACAGTGGTTGACTGTCCAGATTGCTGTGTAAGGCTTTTTTCGTAGGAGTGTTAGAGCCATGTTCAGTTTTGAATGAATCTGGGAAGGCTGGGCAGAGAATATATTTAGTAAATAAAACTATTTTCTTTTTTTTTTTCAGTAGATAGAGCAGGATGTTGGATCCAGGTTTTAGATCTTGGGCATCCTGTTAGAGAGTTGCTATATTGATGCATAGCATAAAAAGGAATCATCATAGAATGGCTTAGGTTGGAAGGCAGCTCACAGATCATCTCCAGTCCCTGTGCCATGGGCAGGGACACCTCTTAACTAGACTTAGTTGCCCAAGGACTCATCCAACCTGGCCTTGAACACCCCCAGGGAGGAGGCATCCACAACCTCCCTGGGCAACCTATTCCAGAGTCTCACCATCCTCATATTGAAGAACCTCTTCCTAAGCTCCAATCTAACCCTGCTCTGCCTCAACTTCAAACCATTCCCCTTTGTCCTGTCTCTAGACACCCTTAGGAGAAGTCCCTCTGCACCCTTCCTGTAGGATCCCTTCAGGCACTGACAGGCAACTCTAAGGTCACCCTGGAGTTTTCTCTCCTCCAGGCTGAACAATGTCAGCTCACTCAACCTATCCTCACAGCAGAGGTGCTGCAGCCCTTGGATCATCTTTGTGGCCCTCTTCTGGACTCACTCCAACAGCTGTGTCCTTCCTAAATGTGTTGTTAATTCTGTGATCCAAAGCTCAGCTTACATAGGCAGGGATTTCATCTTGGTAGCAGCATCAGATCTTGCCTGTCAAAGTGTAGTTGGTGAAATGATTTTACATAATATATTTTGAACTGAAGAGCTCCTGTCTTGCTATGTTTGCTCCAATGTTTGTTTGGATTCTAAGGAGCTTGCAATCTAGAAGCAAAGCAAATCTTCCTGTGTACTCATTTCCCACCTCACAAATTTTTCAGGCTTGTGGAGATGATGGAAGCCTTATGGAAGCAGACGGTTCTCATCCAGGCAGAACTCTGGGTCTGACTGCTGCAGAGTTAAAACATCTACTGCAGCACAAAGAAGAAACTCCAGAAAACCTGCTGCTTGATCTGGAGAAACATGTGATGGTAAATAATGTGAAGAAGTTGATGTTGTGCTCTTTTAGCTGAATGTGGTTCTAAAGCAATAGGGACTGTTGGCTCTAGGTGAGAGGAGTGTACAGTTCTGGAGCATTCTTTGTGGAACTGCTAACAGCTCTTGCCAGCTTTCAGTACTGATGTCTGGTTTAATACTGATGTCCAAACCTGCCTGTTCTAAAGCAAGATGGGTTCTGACTGTTGCTTGCATTGTAGTAATGCTAAGAAGTTTCAGGTAGGGTTGGGATCACAGAATTTAAGGGGCTGGAAGGGACCTCCAAAGCTCATCCAATGCAACCCCCCTGCCAGACCAGATCACACAGGAAAACATTCAGGTGGGTTTTGAATCTCTCCAGAGTGGGAGACTCCACAACCCACCCTGGGCAGCCTGTTCCAGTGTTGTCACCCTCACAGGGATAAAATTCCTCCTCATGTTTCCATGGAACTTCTTATGCCTCAGCTCCCACCCATTGCCCCTTGTGCTGCCATTGGGCGTCACCCAGCAGAGTGATGCTGGCTCCAGCCTCTTGGCATTCACCTTTACATCTTTATAACCATTGCTGAGGTCACCTCTCAGTCTCCTCCTCTCCCAGCAGCACAGCCCCAACTCCCTCAGGCTCTCCTGGTAAGAGAGTTGTTCCACTCTATCATCTTTGTGACTGTGCTGGATCTCCTTGTGCTGAGAACATTTGCACACCACAGCAGCAGGGGCAGTTAGCTGTATTACAGATGGCAGCAGGCTGACAGTGTAAGGAGCAACAGGAATCCCTGCTTGGCAGTGACTAGGAACAAATAACCATGACTCAGTGTGGGACCTGTTCTTGGATATTGTCCTGGTTTTGGTTGGGATAGAGTTAATGTTCCTCCTAGTAACTGCTGTGCTTTGGATTTGGGATGGGAATGATGCTGCTAACACACTGGTGTGTCAGTTGTTGCTGAACAGTGTTTTTACTAAGTCAGGATCTTTCCAGCTTCTCCAGCTGCCCTGCTTGTGGAATGGGGGAGAGTGCCCAAAAAGCTGGGAGGTGACACAGCAGTTAAACCTGGCAGATGTCTTCATCAGAGACCTGAGTGATGGGTACAGCCTCACCACATTTGTGGATGACAGGAAGCTGGGGGAGTGACTAATGGGATAAGCCCCAAAGCCTCAGCCCAAAGGAAGCTCAGTAAACTTTAGGATTGATTTGGGAAAAATCTTGTGTGAAAAAGCCCAAGTTCTGCAGTGAGGGCAGCACAGTGTACTTATGCTGAGCTGAAGAGGGTCAGGTGGTCCTGCTGGGTGGTAGCCTAGCATGGGCCAGTGGTGTGTGGTCAGGACAAAGGAGGCCAGACTCTGTTCTGAACTGTCCTGGAAGGAGCACGGTCAGCAGATGAAGAGAGCTTACTGTGTGCTTGCACAGGGTGTTGGTGAGCTCTGCTGTGACATGCTGCCTTCACCTTCCATCAGCTTTGCCCTCTGGCCAGTTCTAGAGATGTGGAGGGAAACCAAAGAAGGTTCTGCCAGGGGGACCAGGGAGCTAGAGTCCATGTGCTATAGAGAGAGGAGGAGGAGGAAGCCAAGCTTGTTTAGCCTGGAGCTGAAGAGCTGTCTCAGAGAGAATTAAGGCTCTTTGGGGGGTAGTAACAAAGGTGGTAGAATCAAACTCCTCTGGGTAATACCAGATGATAGAACAGTGGCCCCAGATTGTGGCTTCAGAGGTTCAAATTGACCTTAAAGGAGAAAAAAAAAAAAAAAGTAGTACAGCATTGGAACAGATTGCTGAGAGCAGCTGTGGGCTCTCTGCCACTGAAGGTGTTTTCAGACACATCTAGGTAAAGTTATGGCTGACCTCATCTGGCTTTGAATCCTACTTCAAGCAGGGAGATACTGGACTTGAAGACATGCAGAATCCAATGCAGCCCACATTTCTGTCATTCTAATGACACACTTTATCACAGCTGATCTTCATAGAATAATAGAATGGCTGAGGTTGGAAGGGAGCTCACAGACCATCTACTCCAGCCCCTCTGCCATGGACAGGGATGCCTCTCAACTAGCCTTGGTTGCACAAGGCCGCATTCAACCTGGCCTTGAACACCCTGAGGGAGTAGGCAGCCACAACCTCCCTAGGCAGGCAGCCTATTCCAGACTCTCACTCCCCTTGTACTAAAGAATATCTTCCTAAGATCCAGTCTAAACCTATTCTCCCTCACCTTCAAACCATTCCCCCTAGTCCTGTTGCTGGACACCCTTAGGAAAAGTCTTTCCAGCTTTCCTGGAGACTCCCTTCAGGTACTGGAAGGCAACTCTAAGGTCCCCCTGGAGTCTTCTCCTCTCCAGGCTGAACACCCCCAGCTCCCTCAGCCTATCCTCACAACAGAGGTGCTCCAGCCCTTGGATCATCTTTGTACCCTCCTCTGATGGAGCTGCGCAGTAGTTTGCTAGTTTAGAAGAGTCCATAAAAAGCTGCTCCACAGCCTGTTGGTCACAAATACCTGCCCAGGGCTGTCCTCCCTCATGCCTCTTCCTTGTCCCACCTCTATCTGCAGTAAAAGATGAAGAGCCACCACTGTGCTGAGGAGAAGTAGCAGACACTTGGGATGTTGGATTGCTGTAGCAGACAACTTTGTGATTAGAACCTGAGGTGCTGCCTTCCTTGGGACCATGTTCTGGAGGTCATTGCATCCACTGGGAATGGAGGATTAGAACACATCTGTGGGGAGGCAGTTCATTGTATAGCACATGGAGCTCTGCTGCTGTCTGTGTGCTTAGGTGTCTTAGTGGGACTTTGATTTGTGTAAACCAGAGGAGAAAGTTCTGACTTGTGGTGTGTTGGCTTAGGATCGTTCTAAGGAAGATGATGGACTTGAGTCCTTGCTGGACAACATCGTTGGAGTGAGGCAGATGTTGGAATCTGCAGGGGATCCTTCTCCGCTGAGTGACCAAGATGTAGAGCCTGTTCTTGCTGCACCAGACTCTCTACAGAATTTGTTTAACAACAGGTGAAGTGGTTGTGTGTGAGCAGACTGCTTGTGGAGTACTTGAGAAGGTGAACGTATTTAAGCATGTGACAAAGTCATGGAATGGTCGAGTGGCTCAGGCTGGAATAGACCTCAGAGATCATCTGCTCCAACCCCCCCCGCCATGGGCAGGGACACCTCTCAGTCAGACTCAGCTGCTCAAGGCCTCATCCAACTTGGCCTTGAACACCCCCAGGGAGGAGGCAACCACAACCTCTCTGGGCAGCCTATTCCAGAGTCTCACCACCCTCAGACTGAAGAATGTTGTAAGCTCCAGTCTCACCCTGCTCTGCCTCAGCTTCAAACCATTCCACCTTGTCCTGTCTCTAGACACCCTTAAATGTCCCTCTGCAGCCTTCCTATGGGATCCTTTCAGCTATTGGAAGGCAGCACTAGGGTCCTGCTGGAGTCTTCTCCAGACTGAACAACCCCAACTCTCCCAGACTATCTTCTTAGCCAAGGTGCTCCAGCTCTTGGAACATCTTTGTGGCCTCCTGGACTCCAGCACTTCTGTGTCCCTCTTCTGCTGGGGATACCAGAACTGGAGGTAGGATTGGAGGTGAGGTCTCAACAGAGCAGAGCCAAGCAACAGAATCCCCTCTCTTGCCCTGCTGCCCACACTCCTCTGGCTGCAGCCCAGCACACAGCTGCCTGCTGGGCCGCATGAGGGCACTGCTGGCTCCTGGGGAGCTGCTCAGCAACCAGCACGCCCAAGTCTCTTTCTTCAAGGCTACTTTCAACCCACTCTCTACCCAGCCTGGATTTGTGCCTGGGGTTTGCTTGACCTGGGTGTAGGACCTTGCTCTTGAGCGAATCTAAGCAGTACTGTTGGCACTACTATCTCCCAGTCCCAGTGTGTTTCATGTCATGCAAGTATCAAGGGTATGGCAGCTGTGTTCCCCTCGGGTCCTGTGCTGTTGTGTATGCTGGCAGTTGGTTGTAGCTCATAACCAGAGGGCATTTGGTTTGTTCTGTTGCAGGACCACATACGTGTTGGCAGATGTGATGGATGACCAGCTGAAGTCCATGTGGTTCTCACCCTTTCAGGCTGAAGAAATAGACACTGATCTAGATATGGTAAAAGGAGATTTAAGAACGAGGGTTGCCATGAGCTAGCAGAAGTTCACTTTGTTTTCCTGAGTTCACCCTTTTCAACTAACCCAGGGCTGGCATTTATCAGAGGTTATCAAATGGCTTCTGCTTCACTTGGAAGAAGCCACAAAGCTGGCACTTTCTGCAGTGCTGAAGTGCAGAAATCATCTCCTTGAGAGCAACAGTTGTTGTGTCAGCCCTAACCTGCTGCTTTCCAGCAGCTTGTGTTAAATGCAGGCAAGGAATGTGATTTATTTTCTTCTTGCTTGCCTTCTGTCGTTGCAGTGACAGCCTGGGAGCTACATTGTGTTAAAAAATCTTTTCTGTGATGCGACAGAAGTGGGGAAAACATGGCAGGACGAAATGAAGCTACTCAGACAAAACCTTTTCACAGTATTTGAAACTCGATTTTTGTGACCTAAGCTTCAAATACCATTTTGAACAATACACAAGAACTTCTTTTTGGCACTGATTGGCAGTGCCTTAACTGCTCGCTGGAAAAATCAGCATGTTCTGGTTCATTGGCTTCCTTCTTTTTCAGTTGTGCTCTTTAGCTGACATCCAAGGAAATGTGGCTTGATTTCCTAAGCAACCCCCCAACATGTTGATTCCTGCACAAAGTCAGTGTCAACAAACTTCCAGGAGTGCAGCTTAAGCAAAAGAAGGCCTCACTGTGAGCCTTTTGGTGGTCAGATAAAGGCTCATCCTGGAGAGCTTGCTGAAATTCAGAACCACCAAGCCACTTGTGCTGCAGCTCTGCTGCTTTTTGTTTAGAACTACACCGCTGCATGAAAAAAAGTAGAGCTTTTTTTTCACAGTATCACAGTATCACCAAGGTTGGAAGAAACCTCAAAGATCATCAAGTCCAACCCATTACCACAGACCTCAAGACCAGACCATGGCACCAAGTGCCATGTCCAAACCTGCCTTGAACACCTCCAGGGATGGTGACTCCACCACCTCCCTGGGCAGCCCATTCCAGCAGTCAATGACTCTCTCAGTGAAGAACTTTCTTCTCACCTTGAGCCTAAACTTCCCCTGGCACAGCTTGAGACTGTGTCTTCTTGTTCTGGTGCTGGTTGCCTGAGAGAAGAAAGCAACCTCCTCCTGGCTACAACCACCCTTCAGGTAGTTGTAGACAGCAAGAAGGTCTCCCCTGAGCCTCCTCTTCTCCAGGCTAACCAATCCCAGCTCCCTCAGCCTCTCTCCATAGGGCTGTGCTCGAGGCCTCTCCCCAGCCTCGTTGCCCTTCTCTGGACACGCTCAAGCACCTCAATGTGCTTCTTAAATTGAGGGGCCCAGAACTGGACACAGTACTCAAGTACTCCTTGTAGTAGGAGTTTAGCAGCACTTCATCCATCCTGCTGTGTTTTCCTCTTCAGAGGTGCCAGTGGTGATGGTTGTGGTACAACTTAAACTCTGTCGTTGCAGGTAAAAGTTGACTTAATCGAACTGTCGGAGAAGGGCTGCAGTGACTTTGACCTGCAAGCTGAACTGGAGAGGTCATTTTTGTCAGAGCCATCATCTCCTGGCCGTGCAAAAACCACAAAGGGCTTCAAACTCGGCAAGCACAAGCACGAGACCTTCATAACTTCCAGGTAGGATGAGTTTGATGAGTGAACAGTTGGTGTGCTCAGCACTGATTGGGACGTCCTCAGAACGTCAGACACCGCTCAGATGGCCTCTCCAGTGGGGGAATGCCTGAGCTTCACGTCAATGCCTTTTGCATTGACTGGGTACGTTGTGCTTTGTCCTGACAGTGGCAAATCTGAGTACATAGAACCTGCAAAGAGAGCCCACATTGTGCCACCACCAAGGGGAAGAGGCAGGGGAGGATTTGGACAAGGCATTCGACCGCACGATATCTTCCGTCAGAGGAAGCAGAATACCAGCAGGCCGCCCTCCATGCACGTGGATGATTTTGTCGCTGCAGAGAGCAAAGAAGTGGTTGTGCCAGATGGGATCTCCCCGGCCAAAAGGCCACCAAAAGTGTCACAGAAGATTTCTTCCCGTGGTGGGTTCTCAGGGAATCGTGGAGGACGAGGAGTTTTTCACAGTCAGAACAGGTTCTTTACACCACCTGCTTCCAAAGGTATGTTCTTCCCTGTGTTCAAACCGGGGTAAATGAAGGCTAAAGATGCTTCAGTAATACTGACCCCATTTCCTAGCAGTCAGTCATCCCTGGCCTGAGGTGTTCCTGAAGCAGTGTTGGAATAAGTTCCTTAAGCCTGGGAAAGGTTCTCTTGAGTGGTGTGGAGCTGAAGCAAGGCTGTCAGTTCCTGTGGTGCCTCTGAATCCCTCTCCTGTGAAAAAAGAAGGGAACTGCTTTCCTTTACTAACAATTGCAGTGCTTCAGAGGTGCAATCAGAAAAATCCAAAGCCCTCTCTTACCATTTGTGATGTAGTTCCCAAATTCAAGCATCTCACTGCATCTCTGTGTTTAAAGGAGGCTTTTTGAATGAAGATCCTGATACGAATAAGATCAGATGTTCAGAGAACCTGGAGATCTGAGCTATGGAAGTTTCTTTCATATATGGAGAAATCTGTACCCCTTTGACTTCCATCCTGTAATTTGGGCAAGTCCTTGCACAGCAGAAACAGAAAATCACAGAATGGTAGGCATTGGAAGGGACCTTTAGAGATCACCCAGTCCAACCCCCCACTGCCAGAGCAGGATCACCCAGGGCAGGCTACACAGGAACACATCCAGGTGGGTTTTGAATGTCTCCAGAGAAGGATACTCCACAGCCTCTCTGGGCAACCTGCTCCAGGGCTCTGGCACCCTCACAGTAAAGAGGTTTGGTGTGTTGGTGTGTGCTGGTGCCTTGGGGGCTTTGTTGTTGCCCCCTCAGCACTGTGACTATGGCTGTCAAACCAAGTCATGCCTGCTCAACAGCCTGTGGGTTTTTCTCTCCCCCTCCAGGAAATTACAGTCGTCGTGAAGGCGCTCGAGGCTCAAGCTGGAGTGCACAGAGCACACCCAGGGGAACCTACAATGACAGTAGAGGTGGTCAAAGCAATTTTAACAGGGGTCCACTGCCACCATTGAGACCATTAAGTTCAGCAGGTACATGGTATTCATATGGGCATCGAACTATAGAAAATTCCTTGAATTTCATTTTTGCTTTACAAATGAAACCATGCAAGGATGCTGCAGACACCTTGAAATTCAGCAAATGTTTTAAGCATATATGAACAATTGTCACTGAGACCGTGCCAGATCCCAGCTGCCCTCTAAGCTGTAGAACTTGTGCTGAGTTGAACACTTGCTGGCAGGATGATAACTTTTGCGTTCAGACCTGGCGATGGCAGCTGTCTTCGTACCTACATGGTAACCCTAGAGCAAAGCAGAGCGAGAACGCTTGCCTAAGAGAAAAGTGACAGTTAAAAGGAGAAACCAGAGCCGGTTTGTGTCTCATCTTGTTTTTGTTTTCTTATGCTTCTCACAGCAGCTACTTCGCCTAGGGCTCTTTTTCCCATTTTTTTTTCCCACTGAGTATGATTTTCTTTGCTTTAAGGCTACCGACCGAGTCCTCGCGATCGTGCTTCCAGAGGCCGCGGAGGAATTGGACCGTCTTGGACAAGTGCTAATAGTAGTAGCAGTGGTGGCTCAAGAGGAAAGTTTGTTAGTGGAGGCAGTGGAAGAGGTCGTCATGTACGTTCCTTCACACGATGACGATAAAATTTGACACCTCATGGAACA